>CM074962.1:14782882-14806399 GCA_037577455.1 Pangasius macronema
TCTCGCTGATATTTTTCTATCACACAGAACTCCCGACACCTTTCTCCACCCAATAGTCTGAGCTGCTGTTATACAAAATTAATCCACAATCAGATCAGATAATTAGTAATGTGCTGTGTATATAGATTTATATCTTGGCCTTCTTAATCTTCTCTGAAGATTCACTTATGGTGAACTTTTTGTAGTGTATTTGACAGAATTGGATGTGATTTTTGTATTATAGGTCATTTGCATTTATTGATTAAGTGAAGCAATGACAGCAAACAGTCCATGTGATGACGTTGTTAATTAATTGTCGCAGTCCTGTTTGAGAAGATATAGTGTTTCTCATGACCTTCTTTTGTTCCCTCAGGCGGGCTTTTTGTGGCACGACAGGCTCTGACCACATTGCTGAGCTTTAAGGAAACTGCATTGGTGCTGTCTCTGCTCCCGGATGAGCTTGTCCGGAGCATCATAGAGTAAGCACTCATAAGTTCTGTTCAAACGACCTCCAGCTATGGGGTTAATTAACAGTGTTAGTAAGTGAGTTGTTTGTGTTTTTTCCACAGGAAGTTTCCCACAGATCTTTCTGCACTGCTGCTGGCTGACCTGTACTACACCAGACTGTCGCTCAGTGGCTGCTCTGCCCAGCTGTCTCACAGCTCACTATTGCAGCTATATCAGATGTTGCACTCCAATTTTTCTTCTAACATCTCAAAGGTAGTGTTGCTGTTCACTGATGCCAAATCCTACGAATTTGCTTTGTCCTTTGATTTGTAATTTGAATTGTAAATGAAAGTCTGGATTTCCTTCCCCCCTTCCTTTAGATTCGCCTTCTGACGCTGAGAATTATGTCCCACTTTGAGGCAGAGCTTCCACAAACAGCAGAGGTAGCTTTTAATTTGTAATCGTTGTGATAGGTTTACTCAGGAAATGCAGTAGTTTTATGGCCGTTATGTAAAATGTACATTCTGTGGGTACCATAGGCATTTATTTCTGTGAATTTTGTGTATTATATCACTAACACGCTGTCACCCAGAAGTGTTTTATTCCTCTTATACCACAGCAATGTGCCAATAAATGCCAATGGTTTTTAATTGTTTATGGTTACATTTAATGCTGGTTTATCCACAAAACAAATTAGTTTTTTTTAATCACAGAACCCCGACCCTAGTCTTCAAGAAGCACCTATTAATGTTCTCTGCTTCCAACACATCTAATTCAACTAATCCGCTAATTAACAGCCCTTTCTGTTGAATCGGGTGTTTCTGAAAAATCAGCTTACATTACTGTATGTGGAGCATCTGTCATTTGTTATACAGAAATTTTAACTTATTAACAGCCAGCACAGAGGAGTGCCATTACAGACAGCTAAATAAATACCTTCTGACACATCAGGGGCAAAATATAGCAGCACTGTACTATGATAAACATTGATCAGAAAGAATGCTGGGTTGTTCTATAGTGCAATTTGAGATTTTGTTTAAAATCAGATTTACTTTTCAAATAAAAGCTCACCCATGCGTCACCAGAAAAAGAAAACAATTATGTTTTATAAGTGAGTTGTTCTGTTTGCAGGGGGAGGACAGCTCGAGCACTCAGACAGTGTTTGCCAGCTGCCTGCAGGCCGAGCAGGTACCAGCCACAGTGCAGGATTACAGAGAGAAACTGCTGCACTTGCGCAAACTGCGCCATGACCTGGTGCAGCCCTGCCTGCCTAAAGGACCTTTCCACCTGGTACGCAACACATCTGCTTCTGTTAGACTTACACATAAAGCAGGAGCGTTTTAGGGATACCAGTCCTGACGTCTGTGCTTTCGCAGGTTCCACTGCGGTACCTCATCGCAATGCTGTTTGTTAATTTCAGACCTTTGTGGGATGCTGTCATTGACCTTCTTGCGTAAGCACCAGAACATTAGAACACCACAAAGTCTTTTCTAGCTCTACTGTTTTGTTTTTTTTGTGCTTTGGAATTAATCCTTTTTTTAATTTTAGGTCCCATGCCAGAGACATGGACAACAAAGAGTTCTGGAAGGTTTACTATGAACATTTAGAGATGGTTGCTGGTCTGGCAGGTGGGTTCTGTTTAATCTAAGGAGCAGTTCAATAGTAGATGTGTAAATGGTTGAATTTTCTTGAGAAGCTGATTTAGATTTTTATAGACTGGTGTTTTGGATAAGGAAGGAGAAGCACGTGATGGGCTATGCCGTGCCGTGATAGAGTCCAGCGCAACACGGAATTATTTTCCTCAAAGTTGATCATTTTTCTATAACAGCATGGCCTGAAGTGTGTTATTCCACTTATACCACAACGATCACGGTTTTTAATTTATTGCATTTATTGAATGACACGTTGCACTTTTTAAGTTTACTTTTTAACATTCAGTGTACGGAAACACACACCCCTGTCCTAGACCATTTTAATAGTTTTAATCATACTGTACATATTACTGCTCTATGTAGATTAGTTGTTAATAGATAATTGTTTAGAACGTCATGTTCAGAGTCTTTAAAGGAACTAGCTGTACATGTGCACTGTAATGTTAAATATACATCTTTTTTTTTTTCGTGGCAAATTTAGGGTAGTAAATGACATAGAATGGTCTTTTTTTTTGTCTCAGAGAAAGAGCTTCAGCAAGAGGAGGAAGATGATGAGGGTGGTGATCAGGATGAAAGTGCAGGGTTTATGCTGGGTCCAGGGACGGATGTGATCAACAGCGGGGATGTTGGTGTTCTGTTTCTGGAGGAGCTGGAGCAGGTAGACAGCATTAGTGATCGCACAGACTTCACTAACTTTCGTAGCCTGCTGTGGAGAGCCATGGGCCAGTTCCCTGACAGAGTGGAACCACGGAGCCGAGAGCTCAGCCCACTGCTGCTGCGCTTCATCAGGTGTGTGTGTGTGTGTGTGTGAATTTGGTTATGTGAGCATGATGGATTAAAAAAAAAGATGTCTGACGTTTGTCTTGGTTTACTGATAGGAATGAGTTCTATCCAGCTGACCTGCTAGTGGCTCCGGTTCAGAATCTGACAAAGATGAGCCACTCTTCCACACCAATCACATCTGAGACTGAAAAGGAGGATGTGAGGATGAGAGAGGTGGAGGAAGTAGAAGAAGACGCAGCTGAGGAAGAGTCCCAACAAGCTGACAAAAAAATGCCAAGGAGAGCTGCAGCCAAGTAAGAAATAAACAGGGAATTTAAGTATCAAAGACAGTTTCATTGTGTTAATTAGACTGTTATTTACGCTTACATCTCTTCATACTGCATTCGCTATTATCCAGAGTGTCCTACGCAAGGTCCTATGCAAAAAGTCTTGCGCAAGGGCACGAAGTGGCATCTTGATGGTGTGGGATTTGTGCTGTCAACCTTCTGATTAGTAGCAAAGCCTTAACTGCTCAACCGACACTACTGTAGCACTAAACGCTGACACCCAGTTCAGAATATTATAAACAGTTTCCCCAGTTTCCTGAAGCTATGTTGTCTGCTGTTACTGGAATAAAACGCAGACAAAGAAACCTGCTAGATGATTACAGACAGGAGGGGAATGATGGAAAAAAAATCTTGTACATTTGACATTTCAGCCCCAAACACAAGACGTCTCGATTTTAGCATGGGAACTACTTCCACTGTTGACCGGGTGTGAGGTATTGACCTGGAAGTACCACCGAGTTGTGTGTTTTCAAACATTCTGATTTGACTCATAGCCAACGGTGCCTGACGTCTCAGTAACTAAGACACAGATAATGATTTTTTCCCCAATGCACAAATGAGCGTGGCTGCTATTTATTGCTCTTTCGAAATGTTTAGAAATGAACATTGCTCTTTTTCAGGCAGCTTATTGCACATCTTAAGGTCTTCTCCAAGTTCACCAATCCCAAAGCTTTATACATGGAGCCTGAATTACAAGAGCTGTACACACAGGTGAGTTTTCTTCCACATCAACAAATAGTTTTGGATAAGCAAGCAGACATACGACACCAGNGACACCAGTATTTCTCCTCTTTAGCTCCTGTGCCATAAGGACCAGCAGATTCAGAGGGCAGCTCTGGACTGTTTGATGACTTACAAAGACCCGTGCATTCTTCCTTACAAGTAGGTTCACTACTTCAGCCTAGTCATTGTGTCCTTCATCACTTTTTTTAATTGCTGTTGATGCAGTAATGACGGTAAAGCATGCTGTAATAGATACCGTGATAGATTCGTAATAGATACCGTAGTCAAGTGTATGAAGAAAGCCCTTTATGTTTAGAGCGGATGCTGATGATATCTGTGAGTAAGTCTCATGTTTCTGTCTTCACTGAGAAAGGTGGAATGCACACATTGGTCCAAGAGTCTGACAATTGTAAAAGCCTTACTGTTAGTCACTTTTGCTCCCGTATAGGATCCATTTCACATCCCTAAAAACTCTTGTCATCAGCTTTGAGGAATAATTAAGAGTAGGTGACCTTCCCCGAGCTTCATTGCAGGCTTTTAGCAGTGCCAAAGGGATGTGATTTCAGCAAGGCATTTGGGTGTTTGCATCCTATGGTTGAAAATGTTGTCTAAGTTTATTGCAACATTGTTTTTTTCAGAGAGAATCTGGAGAGACTGCTAGACGACAAGCATTTCAAAGATGAGATCGTTCACTTCAACATCTCCGAGGAGGGATCCGTGGTGCTGGATATGCACCGCCCACGACTTATCGCTGTGCTCATGAGGTGCGTACGAGATGTCCACTTTTTAGTTAAATATTCTGTTAAACCATGTGTTGCTAAAGGGGTCTGTCCGTTGTCGCTGTTGTAGGATCCTGTATGGGCGGATGCGCACTAAAGTTGGTAATAAGTTCCAGGGCAAAGCTGCCACCGCGTCACGCTCTTCCATCGTGCTGCGCTTCCTGGCAGGTTGCCAGCCAGAGGAGCTGGCCATGTTCATCGACCTACTCCTGGAACCTGTGTGCCATCACAGCCAGGGTACACACACATACACAGACATGTACATAATACACATGGAAAAAAAAATTCATGGTATGATAAATAGAGCTGACATTCCTTAAATATTTTTATTACTTAAGCATATGGTATTTTACAGCCTATTATTATATTACACTGGCACAGACAATGAACATGTTAATAAAGCTGTTAATGATGCATATATTTGTGAATTTTATGTATAAATTTGTCTTTTAAGCCAAAAAGTTGCCAAAAAAACAAACAAACTTGCATTGTTGTTGTCACTGAAGCATGTTGGATGTTTTAACCTTCAAATATGGATTTTTGCTGTCAAATAAGTAAATATGAAAATATTAAAGTTAGGCTTAATAGTAACTATACGACCCAATAATCATAATTTTTCTATATATTGCCCAGTGAGAGATACCAAGTGTCAAAATTTCAGTGAACATTAACAACTGGTCACATATCATATCATCACATTCCAAGAGATATAGAATACATACACTTTATTATACATTACGTATTTTACATATGCAACTTAACAAGTCAGTGTAATCCCATCTCTTGTATGCAGGAACATGTCTGGCTGCAGTGGAGAGGGCCATGGCTGAGACCGACAGCTACTCAGTCCTCCCTCTGGGTCGCCAGCACGGACTGCTCAACGTTATAGACGTAGTGCTGCATAAACTGGGCCACCTCATCCAAAGCTACCTGCCCAAGCTACTGCAGATTCTGCTGTGCGTCACTGCCTCTGTGGCCTTGCTGCTGGAGCGCAGAGAGCAGGTGAGCTTCAGCCAGCCGTTTGGAGAACACTTCTAAAGTTAAAAAAAACCTTTAAAAGACGTAGTTCATTGGTCTTACTATAGCTTGAAAACCAGCAGCAAAAGAATTCTTTATATCTGTAACAGGGGTCGGTGACGCATATGAAATAATATCATGTCACAATACATGGAAACATTTTTATGGTTCATAATATGTGATGAAAAACTGAGGTGTGTTAACAAAGTTCTGGCGACAAAGTACAAAAAAGGGAAAAAAGGATGTAGCTTGTTGAATTTTACTACGATGTATGTATGTATGGAAATGATACGATTAGATCTGTTTATAGAATGGGAATGTAAGTTAGGCTCTGTGTGTGTGTGTGTGTGTGTGTGTGTGTGTGTGTGTGTAGCTGAAGCCTGGCTGTATCGGCCCTCTGAAGAACCTGAGGCGACTGGGTCTTCTTCACATCCAAGCCTTCTTTGACAACTTTGAGTCATACCACTTCACAGCTGATGAACTTGATGCCCTGTTCCACGCTATTGTTTGGCCTCAGGTACAGTGTGTGTGCTGTGTGTGTGCCAGTGTGTTATTTCCATGTTGGTCGTCTTGATTGAAGCATATGTGAGTCTACGTGTGTTGTATATGTGATGCTCATATACTGTATATTCGCTCTCCTCTGAAAGTGTTGGAATGGCAAGACCAATTCTTTTGTTTTTGCTGCTATACACTGAAGACATTTAGGTTTGAGATCAAAAGATATGCGATAGATTGAGATAAAAGATATGAAATGCTAAGACAGGATTTCGGCTTTCATTTCCTATTTGTATCTAGATGTGTTAAACCACTTAGATAATATAACCTTTTGTTTGAACCCACACATTTTTCAGGCGATCAAAATATTGGAACATGTGACTGACAGGTGTTTCTTGTTGCCCAGGCGTGCCCTGTTAGATTGACTGTTTAAACAATTAATAGCTCTGAATGTCTACTCTTTGTTTGAGCTCTGGGGTTCACTTGTGAAGACTGCATTTTTTTGTTAAAAAGGATAAACCAAATGCAGACCAGAGAGCTGTCTATGGGAGAAAAGCAAGCCATTTTTGAAGCTGAGAAAAGAGGGAAAATTGAACAGAGCCATTGCACAAGCATTGGGCATAGCTAATACAACAATGGAATGTCCTGAAAAAGAAAGAACCACTGATGTACTAACAACCAGAAATCCAGTGAAATCCAGGGCTCGGCCATGAAAACAGCATTAGTTGATGACAGAAACATTGTGAGACCTGTGAAGAAAAACCCAAAAACAACAGTCAAGTCGAGTCAAGAGGCTTTTATTGTCATTTCAACTATATATAGCTGACACAGTACACAGTGAAATGAGACAACGTTTCTCCAGAACCTTGGTGCTACATAAAACAACAGTCACCTCACACAACATAGAGTTACAAAACACAGAGCTGAGGACTAGACTAAGTTGTCCTAGCCACATAAAGTGCATCGTGTGCAACCTAGTGCAAAGTCAGTGGCATCAACAGCAACTTCCACAGGACAGTGGTGAAGGTATCCTAATTCACCATCCAAAGAAGACTTTGAGATCAGAAATATAGAAGCCACACCACAAGATGGAACGTCAGTCATCAGCAGTAAGAATCAAAAGGTCTGAAACGAATTCACAAATAAATCCAGAAAAAGATTAACTTCTATTAAAGTGATGGAAAGGCCAAAGTGTGGAGAAAGAAAGGATCTGCTTATCGTCCAAAACATACGAGCTCATCAGTGTAGCATGGTGGAGGTAGTGTCATGGCTTGGGCTTGCAAGGCTTCTTCTGGAACGGGCTCACTAATCTTTACTGATGATGCAACTCATGATGGTAGCAGCAGAATGAATTCAGAAGTCTACAGAAATATTCTGTCTGCCAATTTACAGAGAAATGCATCCAAACTAAATGGGAGGAACTTCATCACACAGCAAGACAATGATCCAAAACACACTGCCAACACAGCCAAGGACTTCATCAGGGAAAAAAGAGTGGAAGGTGTTAGACTGGCCGAATCAATCAGCAAACCTTAACCCAACTGAGCATCATTTCACCTCCTGAAGAGGAGCCTGAAGGGAGACCCCCCGAAAACTAACGACTGAAAGAAGCTGCGCTACAAACCTGGAAAAGCATCATAAAAAAAAAAAAAGAATTCAACAGTTTAGTGATATCAGTGGGTCACTGGCTTGATCCAGTCACTGCAAGCAAGGGATATGCCACCGATTATTAAGTGCCATTTACTTTAAACCTATCTGTTCCAATACTTTTGCTCACATAAAATTGGGTGGTCTGCCACCAAAGGTGCCATGTCCTGAGTTGTTTAGCACATGTGAATATCAGGAAATGAAAGCTGTTCATCTCATATTCATCTTTTGATCTCAAACCGAAATGTCTTCAGTGTATAACAAAAACAAACACAAAAAAAAAAAATTGCCATTGCTGTTCCAATACTTTTGGAGGGGACTCTGTATGTAATGTGCTGTTTTTTCTGCTGTACTTCAGGTGTGTCGTTTGCCCTCAGAGAGCACATATGCTCCCACGCCACTCCTTAAGCTTATCCATGTCTGGAGCATGAACGCTAGGTAAAAGAAACACACACACACACACACACACACACACACACTAGATTTTTGGAAGTTCCAGTTTTCCAGGAATTGCCTATTTGTTTTTATCATAGCTGACTTGTTTAATAGCTGTGTTGCCTTTTTCTTTAATGTCTATGGCAGCCACTAAAGCAGAGTCTAACCTTATGGCTGAAAACATAAACTGTAAGCATTGTTGTCTTAACATGTATATTTTTAGGCACGATGTATAGAGATTAAACCTTTCGAAACCTTTGTGGGTTCGAGTACTAATAATCGAAGGAACCATGTCTGGTGTTGGAGTAGCAGGTTTATTATGGCATGGATACAGGCTTGAAGCCTAATGCATCTTGTTTGTATACTAGTGCAGAGCTTGAGTACTGTGTTTGGGGTAACTGCATCAGCTTGGTGGTACAGACACATCAGTCTGTGGCTAAATTAAATATTTAATAATATTAGTATTATTAAATTCCTCCCATCCACCAGTTCAGATTTTTTGACACTTTGTTTTTTAATCTTTAAGGTTAGTGTTAAGATGTGTTAAGTTTCTCAGGACTCATCACTGAAATAAAAATCATTATAAATATGTGCAGCTATGGTGTAACCCTGTTGCTTGTCTTTAAGGTATATCCCTTTGCTGGCTAAGCAGAAACCAGACCATCCAGAGTGTGACATCTTGCTCAATGTCTTCGCCTTGCTGTCTTCCAAAAACGTCTCTCCTAACACAGCGTCCATGGTAATGGACATCTGTGAGAATTTACTGAACACGCCAGACTTCACACCCTCCGAGACAGAGACAGAGACGGAGACAGAGACAGAGCTGAGCATCAATGGGTGTGTTATCCCTGAGCCAGCCGCTGGTTCAGACGACACCACAGGTAGAGAGCAAAGCAAGATGCCTAGAGCGTTCTCTCATTTTCTCATTCTCATAGAGCGTTCTTCTCATTTTCATGCTCCTTGGAACTAGCTTTTGTATATACTGTAACAATCCTTTATTCCGTCCCTTACACAGAGCCCTTGACTGTAGGTTCGAGGCTGCTCTTGCCTCACATCCCTGCTGTGCTTCAGTACCTCGGTGGACTCGTGCGCAACTCCGATCGCATCAAAAAGAAGAAATTCCGAGCTCAAGTTAGCAAGGAGCTTAGCATCCTCTCCAAGTATGCCTTTGCTGCTTATAGCTTGTGGTTCATGTTGTCTGATTATTTACAGGCATAAGGCATTTATATTTTTTTATTGTTCTGTTCCAGGATCAGTAGATTTGTCACTGATAAGGAACAGAGCTCAACACTTATCCGGCTGCTGCTACCGTACCTCCATAAGCCAAAGATTGCTGAGGTATTATCCTTATCTGTCCTAGCAGTATAAACCTGGTATGCTGTGTGTTATCTTTAGTGGATTTCTTAAATACATTTCTGCATGTTTGTTTTCCTCTTATGCAGGAGACAGAGCAGGACATTCTGAGCACAGTGCAGAACCTGCTGAGACAATGTTCAGAGCCCAGTGTCTTCCTGAAGCCTCTTAGTAAACTCTTCTCCGTCGTACGCAGCAAGCCTTGCCGCAAAGTCCTGTGTGAGGTCTTCAAGGTCAGATACTAATGCTCCATCTAGTTATCATCCGTTATCTCGTTATCACAGCCTAACTGAGGACCAACACTCACTGACTGCATTTGTGTCTCTACTTCTCCTCTGCAGACTCTGTCCGACTTGAACAATGAACTGAAGTACATAGTCGATGTTGCTGTGCAGGTAAGAGATCATTACAAATCAGAGAGCAGTGTTTGGATGAATTTCGGTTTAGCTCCACTATGACCTCGTCTCACATTTCTTCTTGTCTCATCCAACCCCCTCTCCTCTCCTCTCCTCTCCTCTCCTCTCCAGCTTAATGCCTTTGATAGTCGCCATCTAGATGAAGTCCACTTTGATGTGCGCCTGATGGCTTTCCAGAAGTCAATTAGACACATTGAAGAGATGAACACACTGGACATGAGATACCTCATGGTCATCATGCACAACTGCTTCCACTCTTTTGAAGTGAGTAAGAAATGGGTCTGGGTCTCTGTGTGCCTGGGTCTGGGTCTCTGTGTGTCTGGGTCTGGGTCTGTATGTCTGGGTCTGGGTCTCTGTGTGTCTGGGTCTGGGTCTGTGTGTGTCTGTGTGTCTGGGTCTGTGTGTGTCTGTGTGTCTGGGTCTGGGTCTGTGTGTCTTTGTGTCTGGGTCTGGGTCTGTGTGTCTTTGTGTCTGGGTCTGGGTCTGTGTGTCTGTGTGTCTGGGTCTGTGTGTGTCTGTGTGTCTGGGTCTGTGTGTGTCTGTGTGTGTCTGTGTGTGTCTGGGTCTGTGTGTGTCTGTGTGTGTCTGTGTGTGTCTGGGTCTGGGTCTGTGTGGGTCTGTGTGGGTCTCTGTGTGTCTGGGTCTGGGTCTGTGTGTGTCTGGGTCTCTGTGTGTCTGTGGGTCTGGGTCTGTGTGTCTGGGGCATCTGTGGATGTGTTCACTGAAAGTTCATCTATGGTATTTAAAGCTTATGATAAATTTACCATACAAATATTTCCCCTACAGTATTTACATAAAGTTTTTAATGAACTAGAAGGTCAGGTAATATTTGTGGTTCTTGAATTGTTCTTTGTTTAATTGTGTGTGTGTGTGTGTGTGTGTGTGTGTGTGTGTGTGTGTGTGTGTGTGTGTGTGTGTGTGTGTGTTGTAGATTGGCGACATGTCTCTGGCAGACAGTGCTACTTTGTGTCTTTCAGCTGTACTTGCGCGGCTGGCTGCAGTGGGATGCCCCGAGCAGGAATATAAAGAGATTGTGCAGTACACTGTGTTGGATGCCGTGAGGAGAGGGTTGAAGAGCAAAACAGAGGTACACTTATGTTAAACTTATGTGTATGCCTTAAGCTGGGCTCTGGCTTGCTCATTAGAGACAAATTCATCAATTTAATATTATAATGTAAAGCTTCTTTGCGACAGTGTTCATTGTTAAAAGCACTATACAAATAAAACTGAACTGAACTGAATTAAGCGAGTAAGCCCGAGCCCAAAGCATGCAGGAGCACACACTGATGAGCTCGTTCTGTTCTCCTGTATACAGAGTGTGAGGAACGATTACACCTCAGTCCTGGCTTGTCTAGTGAAAACCTTCCCCAGTCGCTCAGAGTTCAGAGACCTGGTGCAGCTCACCAACTACACAGATCCTGAGTCAGACTTCTTTGAGCACATGAAGCACATTCAGGTAGAGGCACAGCTATTTTTCTTCTGTTTGGTTTTGCAGTAAAAATAATAATGCAGTTGAGAAGTTGAGAACAGATCTGAAATGCCGCATCTCAAGTTAAGTCATGCAGGTACTAAAAATGATGACGCCACCATCCATGTTATTATTATTTTAGCACCACATGACCACTTGTTCTCTTCTTTTGTCTATTTTGACTACAAAAATGTGTCTATGGGGTGTGTCCGTGGACTTCAGGTACACCGTAGGGGACGAGCACTCAGGAAGTTTGCCAAGCAGCTGACAGAGGGCACAGTGGTGATGTCATCCCGCTCCATGCAGAACTTCATCATGCCCTATGCCATGATTGCACTGTTTGATGAGAAACTCCTCAAGGTAGTTACAGTTACAGTAGTCACAGTGTAATGAATATTATTTATACCATGACCATGGAAAACACTTTCTGATTGGATTACATCTGTCATGCACTGAAGTGACGAGCACAAAATAACACAAAATGATACCTTCCAGGACATAACCTTAAAGTCATATAACAGTAACCTGTGTGAGACTAGAAAGTTAGCGAGGTGAAATGAGAGCTTTATACTTTCATTCATTTATTCAGCTACCTTAATATAATGTGGCGTTAATAGCAACACACTCTTTTTCAATATGCAGCATGAAGCTATGACTTCCGCAGCAGTTGACGTTATTGGAGCGGTGTGTAAGCGCCTGACTTGGTCTAAATATCTCTACTACCTCAAGCACTTTATCCATGTGCTCCAAACAGGACTGGTCGAGCAGAAACTGGCTGTAAGGTGAGGAAGAGTTCTGTGACTGTGAGTATCATAAGTTTCATGTAAACACGAGTAACGTTGCTGCACTGCCCCTTTGTACAGTTTGCTGCTGATGATTCTGGAAGCCTTTCACTTCGACCACGAGAGTCTGAGCAAAGAAATCAAGGCAGCCAAGAACAAAAAGGCAGCTGGTGAGTCTAGGGAATAATGTTGCTACCAATGTTAGCATGTCTACTAGCTCGAGGTTCAGGCTCAATTATGATGCAATGTTTTTTTTTTTTGTTTCAGAGCCAAATGTTCTGGAGGGAGATGCAGAAGAGGAGCAAGCGGAAGGCATGGATACAGATGAAAGTGACATTGAGGATGCCATGGAGACCAGTGATGCTGATGCTCTTGCCACAGAGACTAATGGAATGGACACAGGTGAAGGTGACTCCACCAAGCCCAAAGAAGCCCCAGAGACTAAGCCAAAGAGAAAGCCCCCTGTTGTTAGCAGTGGCCTTCCACAGAGTAAAGAGGAACTGGAGGCCCTTATCTCCTCCATTCATCACACTGTCACTCAGAGCATCTTGCCCAGACTACATAAATGCCTAATAGCCAAGGTTAGTGTTAATTTTTTCCATTAGGTTTAGTGTCTTAAGGTAGCTTGATTGTCTGTAATTGTCTCTAATGCTACCAGTGTGGAACAAAAATGCTAATAAAATATGATTGTGTGCGTAGGTACAGAGAGACGATGAGCATAAGACGGTGAAATCAAAGGAAGTGAAGGATGAGGAGGTGGTAAGAGTGCCCATCGCCTTTGCTATGGTCCGGCTCATGCAGACTCTTCCACAGGAAGTTATGGAAGCCAACTTGCCTGGGTGTGTACTGTGTGGATGTTACAATCGTATGTTAGAAACTTTAAGTATTTAAAAGTTCCCTTAACTGACATTAGATGAACAAACAATGTACTTCAGCATCAATACAATTAAAAATGTAACCACACACACACACACACACACACACACACACACACACACATACAATGATCAATATGTACTAACATCTTAATGAACATGTTTGTTGGCTGAATAGAAAACTCCAGTATTTAAACCTTGAGACAATTAATGTTAAATAAATTTTTATCTAGTCTAATTTAAATGTCAATTAATACTAATATAATGTGTTAAATTACTTTGTTAACATTACTTATGGTTTGTTAATGCTGAAATTTGTCAGAATTTTTGGTAGTGGTAAATAATGCATTAAATAATAAAGGCAAAGTGATTGTAAAGTGCTACCTCAGATAAACTTAGCTGCGATATTAGTTTTGCAGTATTAAGTAGCATGCTGTTTATATATATACACACAGGATACTCCTCAAAGTGTGTGTCCACCTAAAGAGCCGTTTCCAGGAGATCCGTGACGTAGCTCGAAACACACTGATCAAGATGATTGAGGCCTTGGGGCATCATTACCTGCCGTATCTTCTCAGAGAGATGCAGGGTGTTCTTGTAAAGGGCTACCAGGTAAAAATTACTAACTGTCCTCTCAGTTAACTAAATCTAAACTAGGTTGCACTGAAATATTCATTTTTTATGCTGTTTTTCAGATCCATGTATTGACCTTCACTGTTTACCATCTGCTCTCAATCCTGAGACCGTCCTTAAAAGCTGGAGAACTCGACCCTTGCTTGGACATTCTGATAGAGGTGAGTGATCCTGTCTGTACTGTCATGTATATATTTATATATTAAGTGAGTAGTGCATGATGGCTGATGTTGAGAATCTTTCTCAGATTTTCAACAATGAGCTGTTCGGCTCTCTTGCGGTGGAGAAGGAGATCAAGGGTATCGTTTCGAAAGTGATGGAGGCCCGTCACAGCAAGAGCTCGGACTCATATGAGTTTTTGGCTCAGTTCTGCAGCCAGGAGATGGTCACGCAGCTCATCCTGCCGCTCAAAGTGGTAAGTGGCCAATCAGTTGTTGACGAAATTGAAAACCTTTGTCCGCAAGCATTTCAGTGACAACACTGGTGCATGCCCGTTAGATTTTGGAGAAGACCGCCAGCCTGAAGGTGTCCCGGCGAGTGCACAGTGTTCTGAGGAGAGTTGTAGCGGGACTTCTGCTGAATCAGAGCATGACCCCTCAGTCCATCCTGCTGCTGAGCCACGGCCTGGTCAGCCAGAGCCTGCCACTCATCACAAGCAAGATCAAGTATGTCTCTCACTCTCTCATATACACACACACACACCAGAAAGTAATGTTCTATAGTTCAATTAAAGTAACATGGTGTGTCTCTGTGGTTCAGACAGAAAGCTGCTCGTGCTCCAGACCCCCGACTGCCACCTCCCAGCTGCTTGCTGCTGCCTCCCACCCCAAAGAGAGGCAGAGAGAAGGCGGTCATAAGCCGCCAGACCAACATGCACATCCTAGTGGACACCGGACTGAGTGTAAGAACACACAAATTTACCTGATAGATCACTGATTTTCATAAAGGATGCTGAATGTCCCAGTTCTCACCTTCTAATTTGATGACCTGATATCCTGTTGAATTATTACATTCTAAATGCTTATATTGTGGATTGACTTTTGTCTCTTTTTTTTCTATATATTTATCCATGTACACACACAGCTGCTCCATGGTAGTTTGAAAAATTCAAAGGTCAACTCCTCCGTGGCATCTGTTCGGGAGATGTTAGACCCATTTGTCTCTCTTCTGCTGGATTGTCTCAACTCCATGCATGTCAAGGTCTGTCCCATGTGTCTCACTGGGAGTGGCTTTACCATTGGATGATCACTAAGCTGTGTTTGTATATAAAGTTTGTCTATAAATGTCTTGTATGTAACCCTACCCTGCTGNTGTGTGTGTGTGTGGGGTGTGCTTTGTTGTGTGTAGGTGATCACTGAGTCTCTGCAGGCCTTCATCTGGATCCTGAAATTTCCTCTTCCTGCAGTGGAGCAAAATGCTGACCAACTCACCAAGCAGCTGTTCGTTCTGCTGAAGGACTACGCTAAAGCAGGTGCAGGTCATGGTGAAAACTTCCACCTCGTCCAGAACTGCTTCAAGGTGCTCAGACCTGCTGACATACACACACGTTTTTCTGATTAAATTAATTCTGATTTGATCCCGTTTCGTTCCCGTCTCACTCAGTCTTGTTTTTATTGTTTTTTTTTGTTTTGTCTGTTTCTGTCTTTTAGGTCATAACTGTCCTAGTGAAGAGTGTGACGAAAAACTGCCTCTCTGATACACAGCTGCAAGTGCTGCTGGGATACGCTGAAGAGGACATCTATGATAATTCTCGTCAAGCCACTGCATTCGGCCTGCTCAAGGTACATTTTGGCTCCAGTATAAAATTGCATATTTATTAACGGATCTCACACACAATTGTTTATCCATCAATGCATTTGAACCTATCTTCATGGCTTTCAAAAGAAAGTGCTTCAGTAATGTTAGCTAGCTATGTTATATCAGTTTCTGGCCTAGGTTTTATGTGGAGTGTATATATACACTCATAAGTATAAATCTTTTTTTCTACATCCTATTTACATCCTTTTCTATAGCTGTTAATTATTATTTGTGAAATTGTACATCTTTGTCTAGCAAACAGTGAAATAGAATCACTAGTAGTATTTAGTATTTAGATTATTTTTTTTGTTGAAGTGCCTACATTCTTTCAGTTCAGTTAAATTTTATTTGTATAGCACTTTTAACCGTAGACATTGTCACACAGCAGTTTTACAGAACTCTGGATGTAGATTCAGCTCTGTAATGAGCTAACCAGTCATGAGAGTGGCAGGGAAAAACTCCCTGAGACAACATGAAGGGAAAAAAAAACATTACACTATATAGTCATATAGAAAAAAGGCAAATAGTTGCTTTGTGTGACATTTCTTTTAGAAAGCTGGAAGAATTGCTACTTGGTATAATAAATGCTCTGTGCTTTTAGGCGATCCTTTCCAAGAAACTGGTGGTACCAGAGATGGAAGAGGTGATGAAAAAAGTTGCCAAACTGTCCATCAATGGCTCGAATGAGCAGGTCCGTGTCCGCTGTAGACAGGTCAGTAATGAATAGCCCTCACTACCCTCCTCCTTCTCCTCCTCCTCATCATCATCTATGAAGTTTCCAATAATATTTCTTCTTTTTCAGATCTATCTGAAGTATCTTCTGGATTATCCACTTGGAAAGAAGCTGAGGAACCATTTTGACTTTATTGTTGCCCAGCTCACGTAAGTACTTTACATTTTGTAGCAAGCATTGAACTTGGAATGAACTTTTTCCTCCCCCCCTATATGTCCTTGGAAGTGCTAAAATACCTGATCAGTCACAAATTATCCACATGAATTGAACCAATTTAACTAACATTTAACAAGTGTTGACAAGCAGGCATGTCTGATTGCCTGTCAATTCAGGAAACCCTGCCTCTTGCACAAGCATTCATATGTTCTAGCTTTGGCAGTGCATATGCACGTGTTTTAGGGGTGTGGCTTTTTTGGAGAGAACACTAAAAGAGGAATAAGGGGATGCATTTATTAATTTTGTTTTTCAAATCAGTTGCATCCAGCTAACTTCTAAGGGGTCCCTGGAGGACTAGTGGTTAGGCCTCGGTGCTCTCAGCGCTGCGGCCCGGGTTCGATTCCCGGCCAGGGACCTGGGGTTGCGTGCTACAGTGCGCTCTCAGTGCCGGTCCCAAGCCTGGATAAAATTGGGGAGGGTTGCGTCGGGAAGGGCATCCAGCGTAAAAACCGTGCCGAATCAAATACGCGGACCAATGAGCCACTGTGGTGACCCCTAACGGGAGCAGCCGAAAGAGGCGAACAACAACATCCAGCTAACTTCTGCCAGAATCACTGAAAATACCTTTGAGAACTGAAGAGTAAACTTGGGTCCATTGTGTTGCTGGAAGCTATTCAGGCTTTTTCTCATTTATGCAGATATGAGTATGACACAGGGAGACAGTCTGCCCTCGAGATGATGGCCTTCATTTTCCAAACGTTCCCTCAGGTATCACCTCGCTCCTTGGGATTCTTAATATTTATTCTTTCTGTTCAGTCTCTAGCTGATGTGTGGGCTTATTTTGGTTGATGCTTGTGTGTACAGCCTCTTCTATTGGACCACTGTGGACTCTTCTTTGTGCCTCTGTCTCTGGCTATGGTCAATGATGACTCAGCACGCTGTAAGAAAATGGCCTCTCTCGCCATCAAGTCATTACTGGGTCAGTTAGACGTGAAGCACAAGAACTCCATGTTCACTTTGGTCAATGGCTGGCTGACTGGAGAGAAGGTGAACTAAAAACACACTGTTTTGAAGACTGATGAGTGGATACGCGTATACAAAACGATCATGTCCTATTTTATTCTGTGAATGTATGAATATGTAGGTGGCTCTACGGAGATTGGGCGCTCAGGTGTGTGGGCTTTTTGTAGAAGCAGAAGGGGAGCAATTTGATCGCAGACTGGATTCTCTATTGCCTTTAATAGAGAGAGAAATCCACACTGCCAACTTTGAAGATGTGAGTATCAGTGTGAGAGATAATCTTGTTACTGACTGATGTATAAAGTGTTAAAAGTGATGAGAAGTGTATGTATGCAAGCTAAAGGTGAATCTGCAATTCACATACAATTCTATATATATATATTTTGTTTGTTTGTTTAGATCGAAGAGGAAGAAAACGAGAAGGCCGCAGACAGGTTACTCTTCTATTATCTCATCCTCATCACCAAACTTATCAAGGACTGTGGCTTCTTGGAGCTCCACAAACCAGCTGAAACACTCTCAAGCATCTGGGGTATGAATCCACAAACCTAGACACACTAAGATCATTTTCCAGCGTACATGTACACACAGATTCAATTCTGGCTGCATTATGAGGGGGCGATGCTTGTTATCACAGCACAATTCAGTGTCATGTACTTTGCTTGTGAAGTATTTTTTTTCAGATGGA
Organism: Pangasius macronema; assembly: GCA_037577455.1. Lineage (NCBI taxonomy): Eukaryota > Metazoa > Chordata > Actinopteri > Siluriformes > Pangasiidae > Pangasius > Pangasius macronema. The sequence continues at coordinate 14,801,087 of CM074962.1, forward strand.
CGATACAGATATTAATCCTCCTTATTTATACAACACTTCAACCATGACGATCAGGAGCTATTGCTGTGTGCGGCGTGCACGAGCAGATGTGCACAAACTTTCTTGCTTCAAAAACTTTTAAGAATAAACGCTTGCCATCACTAAAACAGATTTGTCATATCAGTCCAGTGGAGTAGGGCTGTGTCCTCCTGCCTTATTTTAATATTTGAATAGCTGCAAGAGTGGGATATACACCACTGAATTTTTGCAGTGCTGAGCCGAGTGACAGGTTCAGCTGAAGTTCAAGAGTTTTAAATTTTTGCTCCCAGCTTTCAAAACTAATCTCTGGCAACTTTGTATGACTCTGAAAGCATGGTCTCATATCTTCTAGTGTGTTTCTGGAATGTGTGGGAAAAGGTGGAAAACAAGCCAATGCTGTCTTAAAAAATAGAACAGATTTGTTTTATAGCTTAAGTCATGAATTTTTTTTCCACTTTAATCCCTGGATTAAAGCGAACCTTGGCCCATGGTTTTCAGGCGGATCAGGAACACACTACCAAGTGTATCAAACTCTTGAACTCTGGTGTAATCTCTAACTACATTTACTCTTCTAGGTCACATCGAAGCTTACCTGCGTTATCCTCACTACTGGGTTTGGCTGACTGCTTCTCAGATCTTTGGCCTGCTATTTGCTGCTCAGAAACAAGAGGAGCTGTTGTCTCTGTGGCACTCTGAGAGAAATGCCCCCCAAAATGCCCCCCAAAACACCCAGCCTGTGGCTTCCTCTTTCCTCTCAACCAGCCTGGACAAGAAGGTGAGACTTTAAATCTCAGAGTCTGAATAATGCCACGCTGGACAGTGCTATCATTCACTCTACCAGCTGCTCCAACGTGACGTCTGAAATCTTTTTTCTGCTGTTCACTTTCAGATGAGGGAACTTGTCTTATCGTTCTGTCACCAGCTGCAGTCCAAATTCCTGGACATCACTGCTGGCGAGCAGGTAGGAGCTCTTACCAAACCAAATTGAGCACAAGCCGAACACTGTCAGCAGAGTAATGGGTTGATGTATTATGACTGTCAACAGGTAATCAAGAACCTACTCTTCGTGGCCAAGGTGATCTATCTTATCTCACCAGAGTCTGACTTGGAGGAGAATGAAAAAGAAGAAGTGAAAGATGCTGGGGAAGAAACCCAGGAGGAGAACGAGGATGGACACGAGGAGCAGGATGATGAAGACGAGCAGCAGCAACAGCAGGATGAGGAAGAGGAGCATCAGCAAAAGAAGATTATAGAGGAGCAGGAGGAAAATCGGCCACCTTCTCTGCTCTGGATGATTAAGAAGCTCACGCTGCTTGCTAAGAGAGAGGCAGCCAACACCCCCAAAGTGCCAGTGAAGGTGAGCTATTAAATAAGTTACTACACAATACTCTTTTCTCCAGTCTCTGATATAGTTTACTAGATAGTTTATAACTCAGTCGTGTTACTTCTAGGCCGGAGTATTCAACTAACTAAAGGTCAACTAAAGGTCCAGATCAGCAGCTAGCATGACTGAATGGTGACGACAGTTACCTTTTAATGCTCAACCATCAGTGATTAGTTCGTGGCTATAAATAAGTGCTTTTCATTTTGTAGTGGCGCTTCACATTACCACTTTTGACTAGTGCCACATGCTCTGAACAGACGAGAAGCCGTTTTGAGAAAATAACCCTATATTTCTTTGTACAATTTCTTTGTTGTCAGTTAAAAACGCAGCTTGTGGTAAAGATTCACTAATCAGATAAGAGATGGAAAATAAAATGGGGGGGGGGGGAGAGGAAATCTATGAAAATCTTGAAAACTCTCCCTACAAGCGGTGCAGCTAATATCTGGTCCTTTTTCGGCTAATTTTTCAAGTACTCGGATCTGTGTAACACACTATATGGCCAGAAGTATGTGGGCGCTGACCGTGACCCCCATATGTTATCCTTCCCCAAACTTTTGCACACACAATCATCTGGAATGTCTTTGTATGGGTTAGCATTACAATTTCCCTTCAGCCAGCCTGACGATGACCCCGTGCACAAAGCGAGCTCCATGAAGACATGGTGTGTGAAGGTTGGAGTGGAAGAACTCGTGTCCTGCACAGAGCCCTGACCTCAACCCCACTGAACACCTTTGGGATGAACTGGAACACCGACTGCACCCAACATTAGAGCCTGATTTCTCTAATGAACAGAAATCCCCACAGCTACGTACCAAAATCTAGTGGAGCTCATTATAACAGCATAAGATGGACTAAATCTGGAATGGGATGTTCAAAAGCACATATGGGTGCGGTGGTTAGGTGTCCACATCCAGACATGTTGTACGGGGTGACAGAGTGTTGATGAAAAGTTCGTTATTATTTCATTTCTCTCAGAGAACATGCGTTTTCAAGTTCTTGGGAGCCATAGCTGTTGACCTGGGCAAAGAGCGTCTCGGGCCCTACCTGACTACCATCATTGCTCCGCTCTACAGAGAGCTGGACAGCACGTATGCAGACCAAGGTATCTGTGACTTTTATTCCTACCACTCATTGGCCAAGAGTTGTTATTTATATAGTAGGTTTCATTTCCTGATTCTTCTAATCTGGTTTGATTACTTCAGACCCCACACTCAAGAACCTGGCCCAGGAGCTCATTGAGCTTCTGAAGAAGCTGGTGGGTCTTGAGAAGTTCTCGCTTGCCTTTGCTGCGGTGCAGAAGGAGGCCACACAGAGACGAGCCTCCCGCAAGAAACTCCAGGCTCTGCAGGTGAGTTTCTCTGTGAAACCATGCTCACTGTAATAGTTTGAATGTGAAGCTTGTTACTGTGGTGTTGCCATGGTTGCCTATTTTTCCCCTTTTGTTTCTCAGGCTGTGGCCAATCCTGACATTGCTGCTAGGAAAAAGATCAAGAAGCACCAGAAGAAAACCGAGGCAAAGAAAAGAAAAACTGAATTTTTACGACCAGGACACAAAGCTAAGAAAAGCAAACGCAGCTCACTCAGAGACTTGGCTATGGTTCAGTGAAATCTTTTCATTTTAAATAAATGACCCTTGGCGCTGAGAGTGTAATTGTATCCGGTCATCATGATTTATAGATGAAAGTGTTACCTGGATGGTGTTGCATTACAACTGTATTACTGTGTGGAGTTGTGCAGGTAAATGTACAATGTTTTTTATTAAAAGAAACGTATATGGATTCAAAACAGGATAAGATCCGCCTTCTTGTTCTTGGGTAATTTTTCCTATAGTCATCAAACATGAAGGATGTATTAGATGTACCCATATGCAAATTATATATAAATTAAACAAAATATGGTTATAGCTTTTAATACACTAATGTATAGTCAAAATTGTCTGTTTATAGTCTGACTTGTTACAGGCCTTTACATTTTTATCAAGGGTGTAAGAACGCACCTTTTTCACTGATTAACTTAAACAATGGTTTACATCAGTTGGTTGCATTATGCAGATAATGGTGGTGAATAAGATAGTGCATAGGGGGCACGTATTCATCTTGGGCACGTGCCCCCTATGCACTATCTTATTCACCACCATTATCTGCAAATACTTTGTAATGTGACTGTCCAAGTGGGAAATATGAAATATCCAACAAGCAAGTGAACACAGCATTACTCCTCTTGATTCATGACTTTGGCACGTTCGTGACTCAGAATGGTATAGCGATGAGAAGTGCTGACTAAAGGCTTCCCCATCTTTTCACGGGAACAAGCAACACACACACACACCTCCTCGGCCGCACAGACATTACAAGCGAGCCGAAAATATTTGAAGCATTACACAGGGAAATGAAAATGCACCAAACGATTAGTGTGATTCATGAGTTCACCTCTCCAGTGTGGTAAGCCATGAACTATTGTTGATACCAGATTTATTTCAGTGTTAACACAACAAACGGTATTGTTCACTGTGCATGCTTGTATATAAATATGCAATGACAAATCCACCGCTTACAAACAACGATTAGTCTTAAATAAACAACCCATTAAAATACCCAGGTGTAGTTAGATACTGAAGAAACAAGAAGAAGAAGAAGCGCCTGTCAACACTCTGGTATCGAGCTTAAAGGGGGATAGACGAGAAGCAAAACTCTACGATTATGATACTCCAATGTAGTGGATATGCCTTACAGGTCTAACTGGCGTCGTTATGGATGAATCGGCACGACTATAGGACCGCTGTGCTTCCTAGAGCTCATGTGCAGAGTCCATACGAACCGGGAACCAGTAGATCTGCAGTTTTCAGGCTGTACCGATGCCCAAATGTCCTGTAACTGCAGCTTCGTTTTAAGTAAAGGGCACAAGGAAAATGGCTTCACAGAAAGGGGACTGCAGTCACTGGTCCAAAGGGCACCAAAGTCTTTCAACAAGAAGTCAGAAGATGCAGAAGTATTTACAGGGAGTGGTGCAAGTGCAATTACTGTCGGCTCTTCAGAGACTCCACCAACCTGTGCAGAGAAATGCAAACAATTGCTTCAATCCTCAGCAAACACAAAACTGTCCATTTGTCAAAACACTCCCTTAGGACGTTCATACCATTCCATGGCCTCGTCCAGGCCTGTTCCTTTGGTGGCGGAGGTTTTGAAGATCTGCCACTTCCTGTCTTTGAGTGCAGGTAACCCCAGGGAGTTGGCCACCTCAGTGGGCGTCATGGCTTGCTCCATGTCCTGTTTGTTGGCAAAGACAACTAGGATGGCTTTCTTCAGTTCTTCCTCCTGTAGGAAGAGAAAACATTAATGACATGACAAAAATCTACAAGCGGCAACACGATCCAGTTCTACCGGTTATCTCCCCTACCTCCAGCATAGCCACCAGCTCAGACTTCGAGATGCCCATCCTGTCACGGTCACTGCTGTCCACAACGTAGATCACAGCATCTGTGTTGGAATAATAGCAGCGCCAGTACGGCCTGGGAAACACAAACACCAAGTATGATCGCACCTATCCCACTTTTAATTCCAGCGCATAGTACCAGCTAATCCCTGATACTGATACACTACTCTCATCGCCACGTTAACCAGGCTGAGCCTCTCTAATTTACTAAATCACTGTTGCCAGATTATGTGAAACATCAGAGGAGTGACAGCTGTGTGTGTTTACATGCAAGAGCTGTTATTTCAGGGAACACATGCTGACAGAGTAAACTCCTCTTGCTATTTAAAACATGAAGGATACTCTTAAGAAAAAAAAGGAAAAGTTTAAATCATAACCAGAATATTTCATTCTTAGCAAAAGGGTTTCTGCTTGAAAGCCCTTTCTGTTTAGGGAAACACTCAGTGGCAGGGTTCTGCAGACGGGCAACCAAAAACCCT
>CM074962.1:14815304-14826818 GCA_037577455.1 Pangasius macronema
ATATAAAATATTATTGTGCACGTTTAAATATTGTTCATAAAATAAATCTATACCGAGCAGGTCTGTGGAATTAATTTTACAGTCTCTGGCTAAAAAAAGTTTGAGAACTGCTAAGTTAAAGCAAATAGTCCTTCCTTCCTTCCTTCCTTCCTTCCGAGTTACTGGTCACCAGGCATAAGCACTCTTTACAACAGTGTTGAGCTGAAAAGCATTTCAGATCGCGAAACACATCAAACATTTAGGTTGACGGGCTACAATAGCAGTAGATCGCATCAACTTCCATTCCTGTCAGCCACCAACTACACATATACATGATTTCAGTAGTTAGCCTCCTACGCACATTGTACAATATAGACACACTTTTGAAACTATCTATTGGCCATTTTGGATTATTAAAGTATAATAAACTTACATCAAAGTCCACTTTGTCTCCCTCTGGAATCTTTGGAGCTGTAATATTTTGCATGAACATCCTAAAAAAAAGTTTGTTGTTTCATTTTAAATTACTGTGAATGGTATGGAGAATATGTAAAAAAAAAAAAACGTCAATCACTGAAAACATTGAAACAATTGAAAATAAGTCTTACTTTGGCTTTGGTTTCATCTCATCTAAAACAAGCAAAGACATTAGCGTTAGCATTGGAATTAACAAGCGTACTGTAGACACTTGACCAATCAATACTGTAGTTTTAATCTGAATAGATGATGTGTTCGTTAGCTACTTCTACTGGGAATCTGCTGATTTAACATGGCTGTAATATTAAAATACTGAAATGTGAGTTTTAATTCAATGATAAATATTTAAAAAATAGTTGGCTGGAGAACTGAAACATGATGTTTTTAATGTCTTAAAAAGGAAAAAAAAATAATGAATTACCTGTGGCCTCTTCCTCAGCTGGAGCTAATGTTTGCAATAAAAAATATTCATTTAGACATATCATGTGCATTTCACAAATTCTATATATATATAAAAAAAAACTTATAACAAATAAAATAAAACAATTTCACAATTTTCCTAAATCTGATTTACTTTTGGAACCAGTGACAACCCAATGTTCTGACTGGCGATGTTCTGACACATAATAACGCTAATAAACACTGTGCATTATGGGATGCAAGATGTCTGCCCAGACGTTTGTTGTGCATCGTTGACCTACATGCAAGAGCCCAGCATGCCTCAGTGATACGGTCAGCATCCATTCTGTAACATCTACAACTACCAGAACTTAAACATGTTCTACGTGTGGTTCTTTGTGTGGTGTCCACAATTTCTATGGAAATTAGAAATTATCGTAATTCCAGAATAAGCAGCAGAAGAGAAGATCTAATATGAGTACTCTAATTATATATCAGTAAATATGTGTGATTAGTATTTGAAAAATCTAGAAGTTAGAAAGTCGTATCTGCTCTGTATCTTAAAACTTTATAACGCAATATTTTTAAAATCAGAATTATTAGATTCAAGCTAGGAGATAATATGGTTACCTTTACTTTAAATGCGTATAAGACTTGGAAATGTAATTTTGGAGATTTTACTGCATACTGTTATGCACTATACACTACCATGGAAGAAGGCTAGCAAAACAACCTCAGTGTCGTTATGGCTGTGTGATGAAAATGCAAATAGAAGGCGAGTGCATAATTGTGCTGTTACCTTCTACTTCAGCTTCTGGTTCTGATATGAAAACACGAAAAATGCGTATAAGACTTAGAGTTATGAAATCTAATTCTGAAGATTTTATTGCATATTATAAAGCACTATACACTACTAGGGAAGAAGGAAGATGATGGCTGTCATGATGGCTATGTGATGAAAATGTTAATAGTAGGCGAGTGCATAATTGTGCCGTTACCTTCTACTTCAGCTTCAGGTTCTGATGTGAAAATATGAAGAAAATATGAGAAGATACAGGCTGAAGTTTAAGGAATTAAGTGTAAAGTCTAAAGAGAGATCGTCATTTATTGTGTTCCATGCTACTTCAGCAGAAATCTATCTACAAGCATCTATGAATCTTTAGATTTAAAGTTTGCATGATTTTTTTTTCCTAGTCACTCTGAAACTGCTTAATAAGCATTTAAAATACTTGAAAATGTTATGTCTAAGCATGCAGTGAAAATGTTATAGTTATAATAATGTCTAAGCCATGCAAATTTACCTTCATATTCTTGTGAAGGTGCTATTGCGTGAAGATGAAAGTGGAAAGTGGACGTGATGAATAAAAAAAAAAAAAAGATATTGAAAACAGTAGGTGGCTAATGTCAGAAATCCACTGACTGTAAGCTATGTGCATATGAAATAAAAGGTGTAAAACATATGCTTTACCTTCCACTCCAGGGGGAGGCACTATCATAAAAAAATAAGATTGATAAGACTCCAGTAAGTGAACATTTAAAACAGTCTCAAGCATGATAAGAAAATAAAAAGTTCCAGAAGAAAACCAATGGTACAACCAGAAGATCTTGCTAAGTTTTGTCACTTTGGAAATGTAAAACGATCACCAATGTGTGCCACAGTTCACATTCATGCAAGATCACTACAGATTGATTGTGCAGCGTTATTTCTTATGAAAATGACACATCAAAATACTGGATTAAAGTGTGACCATTAGTAAACTGGACAGGTGCCAGTATGCATCGTGAGCTATGGCTAAAACAGCTATGATGACAGGGACAAGATTGGGAAGGACGTTGTGTGTGTGCAACAAAACACAAAATGATGAGGGTACCATACGGACTCAATGTTACCTGAACACTCTATAAAGGATGAAGAACCCACTGGTGTTAAAATGTGTGGACACAAGCATGCAGTTCACAGCAAGTCAACACAGAACCATAGCTTTACCTTCTTCAATGATTTCCTCCTCAACTGAGTGGACATAATGGGGATTAGTAGATAATTACAGCCAAAAGCAGAAAAATAAAAGCACAAGTTCATTCTCTGAAAGTTCAGCTGCAGATTCGTCCAAATGAAGTTTATTGGCCTTGTTAAGCTGCTGAGATAACTGGTTATATTAAAGTGTATGGACATGTAGAGCTTAAATATGAAGCGCATCCACTTATCACCTTCGTCAGAACATTGAGATCCACAAACATATCTTGCGTCATTTTTATTGCATTGTGACAACAATATTTTTTTGCTTTCCTGTCAATTAATAAAGGAAACTGGCGGTCATTCTGTATATGTCATGAACACTCCCACTTCATTACCAGACATGGATTAAACCTAAACATGTAACACATGCTACAAAATATACTATTTAACTAAATTTTGACCCCTAATGGGCTCCTCGATTTTGTCCTTCTGGTGGAACCGTTAAAGGTTCTGTTCAAAACCAAACCTTATCAGAGATAATAGAGTCAGAAATAAATATAGCATAGTTCCCATTTCATCCAGACAAATTCCTTAGGGCTGTGTTTTTGTGAGAGAGCCCTCTCAGTTGTTAGATTTGGGAACCAAACCACATAGTCTGCTCCAGAATTATTGGCACCCTTGGTAAAGATGGGTGAAAATGCTTTAAAAATGTCTTTGTGGTAATTCGCTTAATTTCACTCTGGAAATATGAGATAAATGTAACCTGTAATTGGTAAAAACAAATTTATTCTAAAGATATAAAGCCCTTATCATGATCAAAATACGTATTGCTAACCACAATTCATAATTATTGCATTTAATACTTCCCTTTTCGAACATTAAAGCACTATTGGAGTCTTCTCCTATAATGATTGATGAGAGGAGAATACAGAGCGAGGAATCTGAGACACTCCTCAGTACAGAATCTCTCCACGTCCTGTAGGTTCCTCTGTGCTCTCTTGTGAACTTTCCTCTCTAATTCAGTCCGCAAGTTTTCAATGGAAGTTAAGTCAGGGGACTGGGATGGCCATGTCAAATAACCTGATTCTGTGTGGACTTGGACATACGTTTTGGATCACTGTCCTTCTGGAAGAACCAGCCACGATCCAGCTGCAGCTTCTTGAAAGAGGCTGCCAGATTTTCATTTAAAATCTCCTGATGCTTCATGGAGTCCCTTATGCTATAAATCCTAACAAGGTTCCCAGGGCCACTGGACAAAATATCACTCTCCCAAGTAACTGATCATCCACAAGAGTTAACAAAGTGGATTAGGTTGTTTTCAGTATAACCATCCTATTTTTTTTTAAATACCAAACCCACCTTCAGTGTTTGTTGTCTAAAAGCTAAATTTTTCCTCATCTGACCATAGAACTTGTTCTAGTCACATTGTCCAAATAGTATGTTGACATATAGATTATATCTGATTGTAGATTTGGAGAACATGGTTTCACCAAGTGTCCAAATCTGCAATTAGACACTATCTCCATGCCAACAAACTGTTTGGAGACTTTGTGCAACCATCTGGGTTGCACCAAGATGATCCTTGGAGATATTTTTGCCTTTCTAAAGATCCTCTTCACTGTGTGTGGGAGCAAAATACAATTGTGCCCTCAGGCAGGTTCGTTAAACGTTTGCTACGGACGTTTTACGTGTCTTAACTGAAGCCATAACAGTGGATCTGGAGATTATAGCCAATGCCTGATATATGAAGGTGAACAGAGCTTTGTCTCATTTCATTTGTGCATTCTACAGTATAACGTTCATGTAGATGAATAAGTGAAGGAATTTGATCTGTGTGTCACCTCATACAGTGAACCCCAGTGAAACAGGGAGTCATGGAAGTCTTCCTAAATACACAGTGAACTTATATAAGTGCCAACAATTCTGGAGCTGATGTGTGATTGTAGTGACGCCTTGTGCTTACAACATCTGGATGACGTACTCTTAGAGAGAGTACTACATGACTGCTTGTAGATCACAGTACACTTCTTAAACAAAGGTAAATCTATTCTTCAAGCTAAGAACCTTTAACTATCCTATTTTTTTTAAATGTATGCATTTCTCAGCAATTCTTTGCAATCAATATCTATCTATTTAATCTACATCCATTCTATACATACTGTATATACATCTTATGATTGCAGAAGAAAATCCAAAGCCATCTTAAGCTTCTTAAGCAAGAAATCAAGCAGAGAAGATTTCAAAAGGGAACTTTCCAGCAGCCTTACCTTCTTCCCTACGGAATCAGAGCACAACAGATACACAGAAAGAGAAGTAAGGTGAGAAAAAAAGGTGATATTATGGAGGGAAATAAAATGATAATGAAAATACGGCGTTATGATGATACTTACTGCACTTCCTCCTCCACCACTTCCTCTGTATCAGACATGGCTACACAATTCCTGAGTGAAATAACAAACGAATCATTCACGAGAACATTTCAAACATTTTGATTTGTTTACCGGCTTTTGGTGAAAGATCATATTTGTGGTGATCTTTGCGGTAAACCTTTGGTTACCTTTGAAAGAATATAAAGTACTATTCATTCAAAGGTCTGTCCAGATTTACACACCACTGAGCGCCAAACTACTTCCTGTGGACATGACTGGAATCAATTTAGAGTTTCTCGAAAGAGTATTATCACGTTACTGTAATTAACTCACCATTCTTAGGTTTAACAATCCTTCGAATAGGAAAGTATGCTGGTCTATAAACTGACATGGCACACACCGTTTCTGTGGCAATAACTCAGGAAGTAAATCAGCAGGCCATAAAAGAGTAAGGGGCAGGTGTTGTAGGGGTAATGAGAAGGGGTTATTTTTAAGAATAATAAACTATGGTTTGGAACAGGTGCTATTCGCTCCTGCAGACAATGAACTTGGCTGATCTCATCCAAACCTCCCACTCATTTGCACACTAAATCAAGTGTGTCCTTGTGGGCTATTTTTGAGACTTGCACCATTTGGCCAGATCAGTGTACCAAACACACACACACACACACACACACACACACACACACACACACACACACACACACACACACACACACACACACCAGCCTATTGTGCATTGCTATATTTGCTCTTGTTTTTATGTCTAACTAATGAACTGATCATTATGCGCTAGTAAACTAGTTATGTTAGACTCATGTGATTCATGATCATGGTGCCTTAAGATATGGTGTTAAAGTACTCTGGATGCATATCTTTGCATATCTGATTTGCGCTGTAATGAGATGAACTGAAACATGTACTTGAAAGTCAATGAATATTTTAATGAGTCGAATGCTATTAGAAATGCGAGTCTAATCATGCTCCATCAGAGTAACTCAGTCATAATCCAGCCTGTCTTTGCAGTAGATTAACCCTCTGTCAGAGGTATTAGAAAAGTTATACTTTACTAAGCCACTTCTGCCATGGAGGAAAGACTGGAATATCACACGACTGCTAGTAGTAGGAATGGTGTAGATAATTCCTGCATTAAACAGCATTAAGTGAAAACCCCAAAGCATGCTGGTCTCGTCAGAGATCAGGGCAAAGCCGTGCTGGCTGCTCGAGCTGGGCTGCAATACAGAGCTAAACCTCTGGCCTTGGCTCTCACAATTTTTGCAAAGCTTTTTGAGAGTGTTACATAACAACTCTTGAATGCATGCCAACAACCATGCAGCGGAAACGCTGTTACTCTGAGACACACACTTTAGACCAGTCTAGCATTCTACATTATGATAAAAAAGAAGGACATCTTTCTGCCTCTTACCTGAGACACCCACAAGGACAGAGAGGATCTTATTCTCAAGGGTCCAGGACACAATATCCAGCAAACTCTAACGCCACTCACCTAATACAGACCTGAGTGACCATGTGACCTCTGTGCTGCTCTCTGATAGGACAGTGACATTAGGTCTATTGTTAGGGTTTGGGGGGGGGGGGGGGGGGAGTGGTACATGTGACAATGAAAAGGTGATACAAGTTTAGCATGGCGTCATACTTGCGGTCAGTTCGCTGGACACACACACACACACACACACACACACACACACACACACACACACATACACGGCCTAAGAAGGAAGGAAGAAGCACTGCTGATATTATATTGCAATTAGTTATAGCGGACTGTGTTGCATGTACACTGTAACAAAAGACTGCAATAAATAGACACATAGCATGAGGTTTTTACACTGATCTCTTTATTGCTGTTTTGAGTCAATGATACAATATTTAAAAAAAGATGTCCTGTGTGAAACTTGGTTACAATAAATGGTCAGAGTGTTAAAAGATAAAGAATTAAAGTTGGCCTGATTTGCAGAGAATTACCCCAATACAGTCAAGGTTCATTCTGGAAAATATAGAGAGTACAACAATCTCTTAATTGATTGTCAAAGACCAAAACTCAGACGTTTTCACATTTTAAAACATGAACCAAAATACTAATCGGGGGGAAATCGACCCCAACGACACAACACAAGCCACAAACACATACACCATCAGTCACATAACCATTAACCAACGAAACCTGCTGATTCAAGAAGCCACTGACTGTCTGCCCACCAGCACATACTACAGTCCAATTATACTGTTGACGACATCTTATGTTCTACTCTAAATGAAGTGCTGAAGCGTGAACAAAAAGCAAACGAACAAAAAAAAAACCCGCACTAACAGACAACATTAATTGGTCCGCAGTAATGGCTTAGGGCCATCTGTCCTTTTACATACTGAACACACTTTCAAAATGATAATGGCAACTCGAGCAAGCGTTATACGCAGAGAAATGTTCGTGAAAGTCTTTTTCCCCCCGTTTTATGTTCCCTTTATTCAGTGCAGAGCGAAGCATTTATGTCTACTTGAACTCTGATATATCATGTTGAATATACTGACTAAAAAGCACTTGAAACAAAAATGAATAAAAGAAGATACTGTAATAATAATCATGAATGTCTATAATGGCTGTATTCCGATCGTAATATTGAGAGCAGAAGCAAGAATGTCGTTTTATATGAAGTGGCAACATACAAAATATATCGTTAATTACAAAACATACACTATGTGCTAACATATATTATTAAGACCATAGTTTCACTATTAAAAATGTGTCACTTTGACAATAAAAAGTAAAAAGTAAAAAATACACTACTCTATGGGTGCCCATATTTTGCCCTGGACTTTGTGAACATGAATAAAATATGAATATGTCAAGCTTTGCTTTAATTATAAATTAAAAGGTGTGAAGGGTGACTAGCAGAGAAGAGATTCGAAAAATGCAACATTATAAGCCGTTTAAAATTACGAGTGAAATGAGGCAAGGTATTTAAATAAGTCTAATTCGTGTAAAGGTCATTTTAGAACTGCTTGGTATTTTCAGTTGATCTAAATGTCCACATTTTACACTATAAAAGTGGCTTCATGTGAAACACTACTCTGTAATCAGGACCATGCGCTCTGGAGGCCTTTGACTGCATGGTTAAAAATATAAGACTGTCTTTTTGTTTGTTTTTTTCCTACCTCATCGTTGAGATATGTCTGGGTCATAGAAAACATAGAAGCCTATTTTTTTGGTATGAGTACATGCATGTGAAAGGAATATGGTGCTTTCACTTGGTCCCTGGTGCTGTGGCTTCTTGGAAAGGTTAATGACCCATTCCTGATGAGACATAAAACAATCTGTTAGGAAATAAGTAGCAAGTAGCAAATATCACAACATGATATAAATTCATATGTGTTTTCTTATGCAAGAGTGTTGATTAATAGGTCTTTTTTGTACATACTGTATGTGTGTATAAGTGTGTGTGTGTGTGTGTGTGTGTGTGTGTGTGTGTGTGTGTTTATATCTTGGTGGGGACCAAATATCCTCATAAGGATATAGAACTTTCACTGGTTCCCATAAGGAAAGCTGCTTTTTTTTCTTTATAAAACCTGCAGCTATAATTAAAAAACAAAACAAAACAAACCCCCAAAAGAGCCCTAAGCTTTTCTTTTGGTTACTAAGGTTACGGTAGGTATAGCATTAATTAGTTGCATTAATATTTATGACAATGGAAATTCCTCACAAGGATAGCAAATTGCTATAAATGTTCAAATTCTCGGAATGAAATCCACTCATTTAAATGATTGATTGTCAATTGGCCTTTACTCCTTAAAAAAAGTCTGGGCTCATACTTGAAGGTGTTTTTTGGCTCATTAGTCACTGGCGTGTGCCTATTCAGAAGCAGAGGACAGCTGCTCTCCTATACTTGCCCATGTGACATGTTAGCCTGTTAATCTTTTGTCACCCCAATCAATAATGTGACAAACAGGCAGCTGCTGGTCCTGTCCAAGCCTAGAATGCAGGCTGAGGCAGTGGGGGACAAGATGACCGTGGTGTGTGTGTGTGTGTGTGTGTGTGTGTGTGTGTGTGTGTGTGTGTGTGTGTTTGTGTGTGTATACAGCGGACACATTATCTATCCATGTCCGGCATGTCCGAAGGCCACAGTGTCCTCGCATAATGGAACAAAAGGTGTGCTTTCAAAATAGAACACTATGCCACAGAGGCATGTTAAAACTTACGACCCATGAACGAATGATGATTTATAGTTGGCCTGGATCTACAGGCCAAGGTGCGGGCATGGAATTGTGGGATGTCGGTGATATCGTTCCTTTGTATATAAGGCACAAGACACAGCTTGCCTTAACCTAACTTAAAGGAATTCTTCTGGGTTTCTACGGTTTCCTCCCACCTCCCAAAAACATGCCGGTAGGTGGATTGGCTACTCGAAATTGTCCCTAGTTGTGATTCTCAGGGTGAGAATGTGTGTGTGTGTGTGTGTGTGTGTGTGCATGGGGCACTGCAAAGGACTGGTGTTCTGTACAGGGAGTCACTGGGATAGGCTCCAGATCCACCACAACCCTGACCTGGATAAAGCCATTACTGACGTGGAATGATTGAATGAATGACTAAATGAATGGATGAAATTCATTCTCCATTTTAGATTTCTTAACCTAATTTCTAGCTGCTGAATTTCATGACTACGTGATTAATACTTTTGATGTTTCCCTCTATGTTGAAGAGTTAAATAAAAGTGCAGATTTGGTAAGTCACATGCCTGTGTCATCCTAAGACCGTTACAGTTACAGTGTAATGTTTATAGTCTCGAATTTGAAGTTCTATATAGTTACATAAGTTTTGTTTCGACAAGTAAACAGATTTTCATTTTTTTCCCAGTAACGTGAGGAATTTCTTGTCTGTGGTAGTTATACATATACTTCAAATGTGGTGGTATATGGAGAATAGATTGAAAAAGAGAGGTGTATTTAACTGATACGCCCTCTGGTGTATGCATAGACTCATTAGAACAATGTAGGGTAGAAAAGTGAAAAACACACACACACACACACACACACACACACACACACACACACACACACACAGTTCTTAAATAGCGAGGACTATAACACGGACCCACTGTGGCTATCAAATTCTCTTACCATTGGCAACAGATTTGCTCTCTCCTCTGCTTGTCACCTGAAGTAGAAAGCGAGTGATAGTGAGAGACAGACAGATAAAGAGAGAAAGAGAGAGAGAGAGAGACAGATAGAGAGAAACAAAAAGAGAGGTTCAGTAAGACAGAAAGGTTAATGAGTAATGAACCCTTGATTTTAGCCCCTTTGTTGAACATATGATACATTTCCTTTACCCTATTTACATATTATATTATATTATATTATATTATATTATATTATATTATATTATATTATATCAATTTCCTGTACTGGACAGAAACATGTAGGGCTGCATGATAAGCTTATATGATTTTTCTATTGCTATATTTTCTATATTCTATATATAATGTACTTCTGTGAGTATTTGTGGGTTTCAGGTGATAATGCATTTAAAACTTCACTGTTACTCATTTGACTGATTGGAGGTAATATCTAATTTCACTACAATCTGTGGCAGCCCATAAACCCATTCACACACACCATTTTGCCCCTAAATGACTTTAGCAACACTAACAGGTCATAGTTGGATACACATTTCTGCCCATAACCCTGGAACCACTAATCACAGAATTATCGTTCCAGTTAATTCCATATGTATGATTCCTTAGGTCATGCCAAGTCTGATGGTTATAACTGTTTCAATATTGGAATTTAATTTTTAAAACTTTTTTCATTTCTAATACTAATTGGGTCAATTAGTGAGATGAATTTGATTTTCACAAAAGACTTCAAAGGATTTTTGAACTTGAAAATGATGGCAAAAAAGTAAGCAAGCCAGTAAGCCAGTATCTCGGCATGCTTTGGTGTATTAGGGCAGCAAGTCCAGTCAGACACCAGCCTCGCACTTTTCCAAAAAGGCCCTGTTCCTGAGCCATGCTACCTGCTCTACAAACTGTGCTCAGGCAGCACTGGCACCCATAGTTCACAATCTCATGCAGAGGAGGACAGCAGAGTCCCAGTGCCCCACTTCGACAAATGTAAACAAATCTCTGTAAACAAATTCCCATAATTAATATAAGGAGAGCTGATGTGGATTTAACTGAGGATTTTCTAACTGCATAAAAAGAAGGGAGTCTACGACCAATATTAGGTCTGGATGCACTGAACGTAAGAAAATACAAGTATCTTTGATACGTCTTGTGTGTCCAGGCAATGGTTTTAACTGACTGTTAACTGACTTGAAGG
>CM074962.1:14834349-14845677 GCA_037577455.1 Pangasius macronema
ACTGCCCATGACTGTTAGATGTGCTAACACAGGTTCTTCATGAGGGGGGAGAGACGACTCTGTGTGTGTTTACAAAAGAAATGGCAGTCATAAACTAAAATAAAGTTGCATTTTGCTAAAAAGGGTTAATTTCCCCTACGCATGGAGACTTCTGGCCACCCTGTATATGTTTGGTGTCCTACAGTAGAGCTGCTAAGGTATATTACAGCCAGACAAACCTAATTTTGAACAAAACCAGATTTTTTTGTTTTGTTGTTTCCAGAATTCAGCCATCCAATTCAACATCCAATGGGTTTTCCAAGCCCAACACACATATATACATACATTGGTCAAATAAAGCTAAAAACATTCGAGTGCATAACAATAGCAATATGACAGGGAGTCAAATCTCACACCTAAAGATCACACAGCATGCGCTACATACAGTGAACATGATGACAAAGTAAAGCTGTGGACAGAGACGAGATACTGTCAGTTCTTTCTTTAAAATATAAACCCTTTCAGACCAAGCAACAGACAAACTGAGAATACGGACAAGGTTATTCAAATGTCCTGATACCCACACTGTAGTGTTTGTTCAATCTATTAATCTTTAAACTAATCTGTATTTTAAAACCTGTATTTTATCTGAATATACCATATTGCATCTAATGAAATAGTGACTCCTAAGCAAAGCTATATAAGGAAGCATCTAATTATACCAGCTACTTCTGTCCAAGCTGAGAGGTTTTTATTTATTTATTTATTTACTATTTAACTCTCTTATGTCTGAATAAGCATACATGCTTATACCGTAGTACTGGATTAACAGGATTATATCTTAGAGTTGAGCAACATAATGGAAAAAGGTTACTATTTTGGGTAACACTTAACTTAACAGGACTTGTCTGTGGGCCCGGACTTACACTCGTCACTCTAACAGAGTGTAATACATACAGTTTAACTCTGGTTACTAAATAATATGCTTTAAAACAAATAACTGTATAATAATAATATACAAGGCCTTTAATAATAGCTGAAATAAGCCTACATTCAATAGGCATCGGCTGTCATAAAGACTGCTTTGTTAAGACTGATGTCAGTTTGACATAACACCTGATTCAAGTGACATGTATTTGAGATGACATGAGGCTGTGTCAGGACACTTTCCAGCCTGGCTTATATCAGAACTTTCTGACAGCTGATTTTGTACCTCGGTGTACTTCTGCCATGTCAAAGTCACCTAATGGTGATGAACTGACATGGCTGCCAAGATTTCTATGAATACTTATTACTATTCAATGACACTATAATGAGAGCGTTATATAACGTTTTTTTCTGACTTTGAAATAGCATAAATTTAGTTTTTAATGTTTGACATGTAACATCACCATTGTGTCACTTACATTCTGTCATACCAGACGTACTATTTGCTACAAAGTTAGTCACGAGGTTCTAACGCCCACAAAGTGTTATAGCACAACCTCTAAGGCACTTGACTTAACTCTGTTATATCAAATTGATATCGGGATTAACAAAGACAGCTGATGCCTATTAGCATAAACCTTTATGAATGTTTATGTAAGTTTATTTCGCTTGTTATTAAGGGCCAATATGCACACACGATCCATTTTATTAAGAACACCTGCACACCTACTCATTCATGCAGTTATCTAATAAGCCAATAAAATGGCAGCTGTGCAATACATAAAGTCATGCAGATACAGGTCTAGAGCTTCAGGGTGAAAATGTGATTTCACTGATCACAGCAAGAAGAGTTATCTGAGGCTGCAATGGGCACAGGAACTGGACAGTTGAAAACTGGAAAAAAGTCATCTTGTCTTTTTCCAATCTTCAACTGTCCAGCTTTATGTGCCCACTGCAGCCTCAGATTCTTCTTCTCGGCTGACAGGAGTGGAATCTGATGAGGTCTTCTGCTCCTGTGGCCCATGCACCTCAAGGTTTGGTGTGTTTAGTGCATTCTGAGACTTTTCTGCTCTCCATGGTTATGAAGAGGGGTCATCTGAGTAAGCGTAGCCTTCTTGTCAGCTCGAAGTGAAGTGAAGTGACTTTGTGGCCAAGTGTGGTGACCCATACTCGGGATTTGTGCTCTGCATTTATCCCATCCAAGTGCACACACACANCTTGCTCAAGGGTCTCACCTCAGTCGTGGTATTGAGGGTGGCAGAGAGCGCTGGTCATTCACTCCCCCACCTACAAGTTCAGGTTCACCTTTGGGTTACAAGTCCGACACTCAGACCATTAGGCCACGACTGCCCCGAACTAAACTAGCTAGACTGGCTATTTTCCTCTGACTGGCTCTTTTCCTCTGACCTCTCTCATCAACAAAGCATTGCTTCCTGCAGACCAATCATTTTGCAATCATTTTGTGTAAGAATGTTGTGAATGTCATGAAAATCCCAGGAGATGAGCAGTTTCTGAAATATTTATCAACCATATCACAGTTAAAGTCAATGAAATCACATTTTCCCCTCATTCTGATGTTCGGTGTGAACATACACTTTTGATCTGAGCTTAACAAAGCTTTTGACCTGTATCTGCATGATTTACGTAGTGCGCCGCTGCCACATGATTGGCTGATTGGTTAACTGTGTGTGCGCGCAGGTGTGCAGATGTTCCTAATAAAGTGGACAGTGAGTACGCCAGAGTACATTGGGATGAATAAATTGTGATGAGTCCTCAACACAGTTGTAGTTTTGACTGTTTGTAAATTTTATTCTATTTATCATATCATATAGTTATGACGGTTCATGCGAGTTTTCAGGAAAGGCTAGAACCTTTAACCAGCTTACATTTGAGCAAATGCATCTACCTTTAATGGCCAGAGACAAACATTCACAAACACACATTTTTCTCGGAAACAATTTTCTCTTCATGCCGATAAGCTATCCTTCCTCTCATTAAATGATAGAGTGTGCATTGGTTGGGCCAGTGTGTTCCTGTGAGTCAGTCAGTACACTGACACACGAAAAAAAAAAAGTGAAAAGGAGAAACAGGGAGAAGATGGACTGAATGAGTGGGAGCTCACCTTCAGAGAGGATCCTCGGGGGCTCACACACTTAAAGGGCTTGCTGGCTTCTCCGTCCACCTCTTCCCCGACCTTCTGCCTCCGTTCAGCCGCCTCCGCTCTCCTCCTCTCTATCTCCTCCTTCATCCTCCTCTTCTCCTCCTGCACAAGGTAAAAACAAACCCTATTCCATTACATCACACACACACACACACACATACTAACAGACTCCCCACAAAGCAGCATGCTAATGAAGCAGTGAATTCCATCTCAGCTGGGGAATCATAAAGCTGCTCTTTTTCAGCCTGCGGCTGCTCTTGGCTCAGCTCTCAGCCGTCAGACACGGGGCCTTGCGGTATCTAATTAGTCCTTTATTCACTCCACCTTTTAATTAGGAACAAGGAGCTTGTTAGTATCACAATGCTGGGAACAGGTGAGCTGACCGACACGAGCAGTCTGACATGGTTAAGGCCTGAAAGGACTTTCGACTTTCGGACGTACTCCGACATCCCTGTAGACGTATTACATTAACTCTTTATGTAGACTCGACGACGTAACAGAGCAAAGGTTTAAATGATGGCGTGCTGCAATCTGTAATGCACATAATGAAAGCTGGGTTGAAACGACACTGTCAGTGCGATAGCGGTACCAATAAAAAGGAGTTATGACCCTGTCACATATGTTATCCAGGGTCATACAGGCTTGACACAGGAACTTAGGAGATTCAAAAAGGAAAGTCCTAATATGGAAATATGTGTAGTGTGACAGAACCTCTTTCAAAATTTTATCTTAACCATTTAAAAAAAAGAGGACCTAATGACACTGAGGGTTGGTGCAAGAATGCAAAGAATGTGTTCCTTTTCACAGAGGTTCAATTCTCAGGCCAAAACTTGATCCAGAACCAGAAAAGAAGGCCAACACAAACATCGAACTGTTCTAGAAAAGTTACTCCACAGAAAACATTAAATACAGGCACAAATCGATCTTAAGCAAACACCCATCCCCTCAGGTGGAAGGAAGGAATGTGTGACACTAATTTAACACACCTCCTCTCTTGCCTTCCTCTCAGCGTCCTCTTGCTTCTTCAGCCTCTCTTCTTCCTCCAGAATCTTCTTCCTTTCCTCCCTCTTCTTCTTCAGCTCCTCCAGCTCAGCCTCAGCCTCCTGCTGCTTCTGTTTCATCCTCTCAAACTCCTCGTTCTCCGTCTCGTCTCTCCTCTTCTTCAGCTCTTCCAGCTTCCTCTCAGCCTCCAGGCGTGTTTGCTCCCCGTCGTGGGGAAGGAGACGACGGCCTGGGAGTCTTCTCACGTGCGACGGTGCCGACCATATGTGTGTGTGTGTGTGTGTGTGTTGTGTATAAAAAAAACATGTACATTTACCTCCATATGAGTGCGTATATAACCATATGTTAACACTCGGAGGTAGGAATCCTGTTTAAGAGGTGTTCAGGCACACAGACACACACACACACACACACACACACACATATCAGAGCACTCCTGTCTAAGGTGACAGTCTTGAATTACAGGCGTGGGATTGAATGACTGGAAATACAAATGTTTGAAAAGACTAATTCTGTGTGAGTAATGAGAACTGATATACATGTATTTCAGCAATTTCCCCTTATTTCTCAAGCTAACATGACATACTATTGGTTTACTGATCATTAATAATTCATTTCAGGTAACATATTCATTCCAATTTGTCCCAGCTCGTATGGAAAAATTTACAGCATGTAATGGATACTTACCAAATTCATTTTGCAGTACCTTTACACTGGTTCTACTGTAGTTACGAAATAATTCATAGTCCTCATAGTACTCATCACTATTAATTAATTAAAGTTATTCATTTTATTTATTTGTTTTTAATGTAGAATTTTTTTCCCCCTCTGATTTCTGTCTCTAATCTGGCCACCTGCCATTTCCCACCCACCAGCCAGCGCTCCCCTATCATATGACAGCTACCAACCGGGGAGGGTGAAGGCTAACACGTGCTTCCTCTGAGACACACGAAGCCAGGCAACTGCATCCTTTCGAACTGCTGCTCATTCTGTGTCACAGGGCATCGTAACACACTCACACTGTCCAGACGATACGGCGAACGCTTTTCTGTTGAGTCACTCGGGAGCCCAGTTAAAGCAAAATTTCATAATGAATATTTATTATACGAAATACTACTTATAGACTTATTATTCGACCCTCAAATTACAAATACAAGACTGCTCCAAGCCTTTCAGTTTATATATATATATATATTTTGGGGCAGTCGTGGCCTAATGGTCTGCGAGTTGGACTTGTAACCTGAAAGTGAACCTGAAGGTGGTGGGTTCGAGTCTCGGGTCCAGCAGGGATTGTAGGTGGGGGAGTGAATGACCAGCGCNAGGCACCGATCCCCCAACTGCTCCCCGGGCGCCACAGCTAAAATGGCTGCCCACTGCTCCGGGTGTGTGTTCACGGTTGTGTGTGTGTTCACTACTGTGTGTGTGCACTTGGATGGGTAAAATGCATACCATTCTTAATAAAACTTTTTTTTTTTTGTAAGAGCCTTATTGAGGCAATCATTGGGTTGAATGCTGGATGCATCCTCAGTTTCAATTTCTGCCATTTTGGAATTTATTTCAAAGAAAATCCTCCATGACTTTAGACACTGCTAATCCTATGGATTCGGTGAAACAAAATAGTCCATAATTGACAAAAAGGACCAAAGGAAGTCAAAAGGAACCCACTTATTACATTTAGGTCACAGCACAATGCAGTATGATGTTGGTCAATGTGTAAAATCTGCGCATGGTTATTTTACTTCATATGTATTCATTCATTCATTCTTCAGTATCCACTTTATCCTGGTCCTGGCCTATCCTTGGACCACTGGATGTGAGGTGGAAATATGCCCTGGATGGGGATCATCCAGCTCATCACAAGGCACCGTGCACACACACATTCTCACACCATAGCCAATCCACACACATGTGGAACTCCACATAGGCAGTAATCCAAGGTCGGGATTGAACTGGATTGAATATGCATAAGTATGTTTCTACGTTTCTATCTACTTATGCATGCACGTGAGCGTTTATTCTAACACAACGAAACTGTGCTCATATGACCGAATGCATCATCCATCATTTTTTTATATTTGCAAACTGCTTTGTTTGAAGGTTTTCCATAATTAATGAAAGGCAGAATAGATACTCTAATGAGCATGCTGATCACAGCCAGAAAATGATAAAGGCGTACTGTTGTGTGATCAGACCCACCTCTGGGTTCTCTCCACTTTTTTGTGTTTGCTGTCTTCATACACTCCTCCGTTCTGCTGCTTGCTCTTCCTCCCTGCGTCCTCATCCTCCATCTGCTGACGGAAAGATACAACTCAGAACATGGTACAAACCCACGCTCTCAGTGAGGTGAAGCTGCTCAGGGTCACTCAGGATGGAAAGTGTGAGATATTGGATAGGTGAAATGAACACACCCACACACACCAACCCACACACACACCCACACCTACACACACACACACTGCTGTCATGCAACAAGCTGTTACTAGTCTGTGAAGACACTTCACTGGTGAGGAAACATGACCGTACAGAATAGACTGTGACCTTACTGAGGACTGTGAGCAAGTTGATAAAAACAGAAGGATGTTGTGGACACACTGTGTGATCACACTGGTGTGTGGATAATGGTTAGGTTTTGGGGCAAAGCCTCTCAACACTAAGACTGCATCAACTTTTAAAAAGATTTTTTTAGATAGAAGATGATTTTAGATAGTTTTGGGTAGAAATGAGATTACTAATTGATTAAGGCTGCACAATTAATCACATTTTAATTGTGATCGTTTCTGGCTGGGGCTCCATTGATTAAACATAATCAACTACGATACTGATGGGTTAATGGTGTTTATTTTTGAAAAACATGCAGCTATAACATAAGTGATAACAGGAACTAGCTTATTTCTTGGATGTTCCATAACATTAAATATATCTATGCTGATAAAAAGTACATACAGTCTTTGAATAATAATAAAATTGCTTATTGTTGGCTGGGGTATAACCGAAAGAAAATACTTCAGGATGTGACATTATTGTTATATAACTATAACTATAGTTATATAACTCAACTCAGGCAGTAACAGAGGTGAAGTTATTAGACTATTAATATATGAAATGCAAATGCAATTTATATGCAATATCAGCTGAATTATTATGAACAATAATCATGATTTTGATACTGAAGAAAATAATCCATTATTGTGCAGCCCTACATATGATTTACATTCCTCCAATTAACCTCAACGTATTCAGTTGAATTTTGAGAAATCGCACAAAAAAAAAATTCTCACACTAAGCCCCAAAAGCTCTGATTATCCATCGTCTACAAGCATCTAGCCTCTTACCAAGCCACAATCATTTTTTACAAACTGTCTGCTTTTCATCAGCTGCCTTCTGTGTAAGCACCTCTAACTCATTCTCCTCTACTTCCTCTACATCCTCATCGACTTCTGCCGCATCCTCCTCCACTTCCTGCTTAGAAGTGACTGTAGAGTCAGCTAGGTCTTCATTTATAGGCTTGCGTTTTTCACTTGGACGCACAGCATCCTGACCAGTACCACCCTATGAAAGGAATCGGGAGCCACATGGTCCGAGCTGCATCATGTTCAATAAGTGAAAGCGAGAGGAAATCAATAACGGCAGCCGTACCTCATCTTCTATTTTAGCTTTTTCCTCAGTGGAATCCTGAAAGTGAACAACGTTCATCAAAACCAACTCAACCTGAATTACTGGCAGCTACAAACCGCATGAAATCATGCAGAACATTTCAGATGTACGTAAACACACCTGCTCCTTCAAGTAAGACCTGCGTGGCTTCTCCTCCACCACCTCCTTCTGTGGAATGACCTCCTCCTTCACCTCCTCTTTCACCTCCTCCTTGCTGTTGAGTGCCGACTCGTCCTCCTGGTTGTTGAATGCTCGGTAAGAGGTGGTAGAGGAGCTCTCCACACTGTAGGTGCTGTAGGATGGATCATCGACAGACTCCAGCTGTTTCTGCCTGTCCAGTGCCTCCTTCATCCTCCTCTGCCTGCGCTCCTCCCGCTTGGCCAGGCGCTCAAGCAGGGCCTGCTCCTCATCATCTCCTTCACCAGCCCGGCCCGAGCTCAGCTCTGAGCTCGACACTGTCTCTGTTACTGTGACACTGAGAAAGAGCGAGTGAGAGAGAGAGAGAGAGAGAGAGAGAGAGAGAAGAAAGAATGATCAAGGGATGCTAATATAAAAAAAATTAGACTCTCTGCAAAGAGAATTTGCTTATTAGGTTGGATTATCATACAAGTCCCTGTCGTAACTATAGAAACGATCACATTACAATGAATGCATTAATACAAATCTGTGATTTGTGTTATAGTTAGCACTATTGTCATGGACATAATGCTACAGGAAATCAATCAACACCTTCTGACCAGTCAGAATCGAGAATTCAGCAGCGCTTTCAAGTACATTAAAAGCTTGGTACCAGATGTCACAGAAGATGTCACTTCTGTCACTTCTTTAATTCACCCTAAACTTTATATAATGGTTTTAAATCATTAAATCTGTTCAGGGGAATTAATGTAACGGCTCTGATAACTACTGTCACTTTTTAGGCACTTTTTTTTGGAGCTGTCATGCTAAGCAATTTACTATTCAATCTAAAAAAAAAAAAAGGATGGGTGTCGAAGCAACATTTGCATAACTTTCATTCGCACACACAACAGCCCACTGTGTCCTTTTCCCTCGCTGAAGTGTCTGCTGATGATGATCAGGTCTGCTCTTTTCCTGCCTCCTCACCCTGCACTGGGATGCGAGGGACACGCCATCAGTGCTACCGTAGGTTAATGTAGTCTGAGTTCACCACTTGGCAAAGCTTTCCCTCAGCATCAGCACAATTCACAACGGAGACACACACACACACACACACACACACCGAGGGACGCTTGCAGATTGCTGTGATATTCTCTTGTGCAAAAGTATGCATGGCGTACAATACTGCAGTGTTGGCGCACGTCAGCACGACCCACTGCTTCCACCTCACCGAGCAACTACAGGAAGTTACACNAAGGACTTCCACAGAGATACGGCTGTTGTATGTGCTCTCTTTATGAAGCTTAGAGTTTCATGTATGCATTATTAAGATGGATTCCACCTGTTTCCTGGGTCACATCCAACACACACTCACACACACACACATTCTCATTGTCTCTCCACACTGTGGGAAAGTCCATAAAGGAGAGCAAGCGACCCCTAGTGCCTGCTCCATTCCAGTGATTCCTGATCTCTTCTTTCTGAACTTCGAAATGGAAAGACGAGTCAAAATTCATGGCCCCTAATTCCATCTACTCTACAATATATTACATTTACATGTATTTATTTATCCAAATTTACCCACAATTGAAGCAAGAATCTCATTCCAGCATCCCAGCTGAGAAGCTGAGGGTCAAGGAGCTTGCTCGAGAGCCCTAGCAACGACTCTGTGGCAGTCCTGGGATTTCAACTCACAATCTAAGATATCTTTATGTTTATAAAAGACATTCCACATTTGCGAGTTGATTTCTCATGAACATAATCAAAAATAATTTCTGATTCCAGAGTAGACAGAGAACAAACAAGTGTATTTCAAAATATCCTTTGTTAGATATTACTGAAAGTAACATTTCAGAAACGCAGATTATTTGTGCTTTGTTATTTAAAAGAGCTGGTAAGGGATCGTCAATAAAGTGCATTAAATCAGACGATTTTCACCAGGAAGCTAGAATGGACACTCGTTCACACTGACACTTGACAAGGCAGGAACACACACTGGATGTAATGCCAGTCCATCGCACAGCACCATCTACACACATTTACACACTCATTCACACCTTCATACATTTACATACAAAATGTAAATTTGATTATTTGTGGACTTTCAGTTCATGAAAAATTGATGAGGGAAATCAAATGTAACTGCAATCTTTTAAGTGCACTGTGTTTTTTAACATGAACATTATGCATTTAAATTTCAGTTCAGCTGATGCATCGCCTTCGATGTGTCCTTTGACATGTAGCTGCTGAGTGTTTTGTCCATTTCCTCTTAGTTATATGTGGAACACAGATCAAGTTTCAGCCTAGCGTCTGACTCTTTCCCTCTTTCCAGCCTGAGCATGGCATTCTGAGCAATATGGCCAATGTGGGAATTTGGCCAGTGTGGTGTGTCTGAGTAGGTTGAGCCTACAGTATGTATATATATGTAATGTGTTTGTGTAAGCAGTGTTTGCTCATGAACTGTGTGTGTGTGTGTGTGTGTGTGTGTGTGTGTGTGTGTGTGTGTGTGCGTGTGTAAAACACCTGTGGCTGTTCAGCCCCACGCTCTCGGCTGGGTTAGCTACCTCCTCGCCCTCCTTGCTTCGCATACGCTCTTGGCGTGCTCTTCGTCGACGCTCACGAGCTGCCTCTTCCTCATCCTCCTCACTCCGGCGGGAGGCCATCCTGGACACACACACACACACACACACAGACACACATGCACAATGAGAGTTTAGTATACTGTAATTAGAGATACACAGAAGGAAGCAGAGTGGAAGTCTTGGGGGCAGTAAATATGTTTCTTACAGTCATTACAGTCATACTGCTGTTGCTGTCCGTGTGTGTGAGTGTGTGTGTAGGTGTGTTTAGCTGCTGATGATAGGAGCTCTACCTTAGTGTGCAGCTGTCTCTCACAGAACAGATTTGTGGCATAGGGAGGAAGCCAGTACTTTTCTCCATTTATGACCTTTCACTGTTTTCACTCTCACCTCTACTTTCCATGCCTACATACTGAAACACCCTGAGAGCATGATATACCTACTAGCATTTACCGCTTACTGGTTCTTTTTCAGATTTTACCCTATTTTTTAGATTTTATTTTGTACTTTAATACTGTTACAGTACCGTTTCAATGCCCATATCTAATGGTCTTCATGTGCCTTATACTCTGAAAGCAGCATAACGTACTGCCTCTGTTGTAGCCAGGAAATCTTCTGTAATTGAAGACAGCATTCTGTTAACGCCCAAGGAAGACCGGAGGGAGAGTGACATCATTAGATAACTTGGCTCTATAGACATCCCTTGTCCTCTGTCCCTTTACTTTCTGTCTTTGGAGCTGTTTGCCATGTCTACCATGACTATCTGCATTGCACAGTGTATTTGGAAGAGATAATGCAGTCCAGACTCAGAGGTTGTATCCTGAGGCCAAGTTCCTACTCCTATAACCACAATAACACATCTTCACCAGACTGAAGCTCTCTGCAACAGCACTGCATTTCTCAGTGGCT
>CM074962.1:14846003-14867811 GCA_037577455.1 Pangasius macronema
GCTTCTAGAAGAATGGTCAAAAATTCCCATAAACACACTCCTAAACCTTGTGGAAAGCCTTCCCAGAAGAGTGGAAGCTGTTATAGCTGCAAAGGGTGGGCCAACTCCATATTAAACCCTACGGGTAAAGAATGGGATGTCATTGAAGTTCATGTGCATGTAAAGACAGACGTCCCAAAACTTTTGGCAATATAGTGTATATGTGTTTACTATAGACAACCATTTTTGAATTTCCATGTACTGAGCCAAGAAAAAAAGACACTGTTTACTCAAAACTCACTCATAAGGAAGGTCTAAAGGCAGTTGTTATTTCCACCAATTAACGTTTCAAGACTTCTTCAGTCAAAAGTGTTAGCAAATTAAAGCTCTAAATATATAAATCATGCATAGATTACTTTTTACTGTGATGAATCATGTGATCATACAATGACAAGTGTAATTTACAGGAAAGACCTTTTTCATGTCTGGCTCATCTTGCATATCAATCTTTATAATTCAATTCAATTCAGTTTTATGTGTATAGTGCTTTAAACAGTGTAGTAGCTTTACAGAAATATATAAATTTGGGATATAAATGTTATATTTATAAATTTGTCCCTAATGAGCAAGCCAAAGGCGACTGTGACAAGGAAAAACTCCCTGAGATGATATGAGGAAGAAATCTTGAGAGGAACCAGGCTCAAAAGGGAACCCGTCCTCATCTGGGTGACACCAGATACTGCGATTAGAAATAAATCACTATTATAACTGTGTACTACATCGACAACAATTGCAATTGTGTAAACAGGAAATTCGTTACAGTTTTCACATGGAGTCTATTTTGTTGAAGTCATCAGATCTTCACTGATGGAGACTTGAGTGCAAAACTGTTCGTGGCAAATTGCAGTCCAAAAGCTATGGTAGAAATTGTGGTCCAAAGCCAACTTCATGGTTTTTAAGTGGTACCATCTTCAGTAATCTTGATGATCTTCAGGCTGTCCATGTGGGGCTGTCCTCAGCATCAGCAAGTGATTTCCAATTGAGAATTCCAACCAGAAGCAAGGCATCGGGATGGATCAAGCAGGTCCGCAGAGCAGAAAGGGTCAGGATCACTGGTATCACTGGTATCACTGGTATAACTGACATATGATCTTCAATGGCATCTAAGATTTATTTTGTACTGAAATTATGAGTTGATTATTTTTCTTTCATCAACATGAA
Source organism: Pangasius macronema (assembly GCA_037577455.1). Classification (NCBI taxonomy): domain Eukaryota; kingdom Metazoa; phylum Chordata; class Actinopteri; order Siluriformes; family Pangasiidae; genus Pangasius; species Pangasius macronema. The sequence continues at coordinate 14,847,204 of CM074962.1, forward strand.
CAGTTATTAACAGTTTCCTACATTACCCACAAGTCCACTTGACTACTTTTTTGATAGTGAGGTTTAGCCTTTGCTTCTGTTTACCTACAGACAGCGATCGCTAACTGGCCAAGCCTAATCCGAGCCTAATCCCTGCCATAACTCTGCATAAAGGTGTTGTATAGCTGCATCACGTTCTGGGACTAATGCAATACATTCAATGTTTACTCTGTCAACTACTGTGAGTGAGAAAATCAGGACATCAGTGCAGGATATAACTACTAACTTCTCATGGGTATAACAAAACACCAGCATCAGCCAACAAATTAGCAGCAGAGTCACTAAGCACATCACAAATAATTCAATATAAACATATTTAATGTGTTTCATGGTGGGATTTTCATTAACATATTCTAATATTAGAGTGTAAGGATTGTAGTTTTTGTAATGCTGCAGCATATTTTAACTGACAACTGCCTCTAGGCTTCCAACATAAGCTGTTCTATTGTCAGTGTTGACATGTTAATCAGACATATGCTCCAGAGGGGACAGATAACGATTAGGCTGAAGTTTTCATTTAATAGCCTCTGTGGTGAACACTGGGCAGTCTGAGCCTTGTTTTACTGATTTGATAAAATCTGTAAAGATGGAAATGGCTGTAGAGTGGGACATGGTGTTGACTAGCATTCCCAAATATTTTCCTTTCGTTCAAACATCTCAGAAATGCCCGAGAAAAACAGTTTGGGAAAGGCTGCTGTGAGTGGGGTTTGACATAGCAACAACATAAGGTCTGAGAGAGTGAGAGAGAGAGAGAGAGAGAGAGAGAGACGATCACGGTTTTCGGAAGGGATAAGGGTGTGAGCAGGGTGAAATAGGAGAAGAGGGTGACGTGAGTGTCTATGAGAGCTCATCTGGTATATTCCTTTTCTGCTTCCATTTCCCTACAGTCCCTGAGATGTGCATAAAAGTTCTCAAAGTTAAGGTGGTCTGAAATGATCAGACTTCTGTCATTTACAAGCTAATAAAAACAATTCAGTGTTCAGAGAGAGACTGTTCCTGAGTCTTTCATTCCACCGTCTGTTGGTGTCTTTCTTCCAATTTCTCTCTCTTCCTCCATCTGTCTAATACACACAGGCTTTAGCGGTGCAGGGAGAGTAGTTATGGAACGGCCCATTCGCTGAGGATGGGTGTTATTTCCTGAGCTCTTCCTGGCCTCTCATGGGAAAACAGTGCAGATGTGTGGGATCAAAATGCCCGCTGTGCAGAAGACGAAGCTCCCAGCAACAAGTCATACCATCCTTGGACATAAATGCAAACGCTATTGGCAGTAAAGGTTTAAAGCAGGCAAATGCACACAACTGAAACACATTCTTGTGATAACGTATCATGCTCTTGTCATAACTCTCCAGAACTTTGTATTAGAGCAGTAAGGAACAGACAAAACATTACACAGTGTATGTATGTGGAGTGTCGCTGACCCGACTCTGCACTGGAACTGCTTGCTCCAGATCGGGAAAGGCCACGACAGTCACAGAGGGAGAAGTATGCATATAAGAGAGTGAGAAAGACTGAGAGAGAGGGAAAGAGAGAGCAAAACACAGCCCTAGGCCATGGAGTCTGCACAACCTCTGACCTGTGCCAATATTCTTCTCAAAGAAGCTCAATTCTCAAAGACACTGCACTCTGCACACTACAGGCTGCAGTTGTTATAGCAGTTCTAATGTTAGCGGCTCATATAATCGCCTTAAGAGTTCAGTGGCTGCTTATCGAGACTACGGCAGATGGAGCTGTGTAAAAGCATGTAGCTGTTATATCCATCGTTCTCAAAGTGGTTCCAGAGTTCTGTGACGTATAGCCAGGGAATCCATGATTTAATGACGTGACTACTCTGGAGCTCATTATCACTGCTATCATGTTACTAATAAGTTGTTATAGTTATTTATTCCCCCTGAATGACTTGCACATTCATTTTTATAATTAACACATGATCTTCAATGGCATCTAAGATTGATATGTTGGTCTATTACCCACAATGCCATTGACTACCACCTGATAAAGGTGTCAATGGGATTTATCTCTTGCTTCATCTCCAACTAAAGAGACCGATGCAGCATACTTTAGTACTTAGGTCTGTCCAGCTCTCTCTCACCTCCTCATTTGTACATTCTTCCAAAGCTTCAACTGTCATGCTAAAACTGGGATCAATGCTACCATAGTTGTCATCTCGTAAATCGCTATACGAGTTAAGATGATATTGTGTTGCGTCGACACAGTATGTCGACGTTACGTAAGACCTCGAAACTCATGTTACAAACGACAGAGGCCTACTACACCATTGAAATCTCATTAACACGGCTTTGAACATCATTGTAAAATGGCGAGTGAGAAAAAAAAAACTCTGTGAAAACTCTTGCTCTTTTGTGTTTAGGAGCTAACAGTAAAACCTGATAAATATTCCTCATGGAACTGCATTAGCAATGCATTAGCATTAGTGACAACCGCTAACTTCTCATGGGAATAACAAACATACAGCACCAACCAATGAATCTGCACCAGAATTATTAAGCACATCACAAATATTTCAATATAAGCATGTTTAATGTGATTCAGGATGGCTTATGGCAGCTAATTTGGATTTAGTCATTCTGTCAAAACAATAGTTTTATTCCTAGTTTAGTAATTTGGTGACTGTTACTGTTAGTTTGAGTCTAGTTTTACTTCACCAAAAATTTACAGCAATTTTAGTCACTTAAAAGTCAACCATTTTAGTCATTCTCATAACAATTAGACTTAGATTTTGAGGACAAGGGAGAATTTTTAATTATCATTGAATTTTCATCATGAAAACAGGTAACCGATTAACACTGAAATCTAATGTAAAACATTTACAGCAACAAATATAAAGAATGTTGAATTAGCTTTAACTGCAGTTTTATTAAATCTAGGAAAATTGTTGTTGTCAAAATCAACATCTTACCACAGTGCAATTGGTTTGGGTGGAAACTTGAAACGCTCCAGTAAAAACAGAAGTGTACTAATTTGCCTAAAGGAATGGCTTGCTGTAAAATGTTTAAAACACCAAACCATGCTTAATGCAGCAATATTACACATACGCTTACCAGAGACATCGTATAAGAGAGAGAGAGAGAGAGAGAGAGAGAGAGGGAGAGTCATGTTCGGTTGGAGTAACTGTCTACGACCACCATGAAGATATGATGAAAACCCATTATAAAATCTTAGGCAGTTATCCGAAAATGTAATTATATGAAAAAGCTATAACCATATAGGGCTACACTCAGCTCGCTGAGACTGACGTTAGACAGAGGCCTAAGTCTCTCTCTCTCTTTCTCAAGCAGACAGAATCTTGGCCATCTCAGATGGAGGAGTGAAATGGCACTTGTCAAGCCTTCATCGCCTGACCATGTTCCAGGTGGACTCTGATGCCAAGGTTCTCCAGTGTGCACAGGGCTTATCGTTCCCTCTCGCCAGCTCCTCCGCAACATCTGCCCTCCTGCTGTTACAGACTCCCACTCCAACACTTCCACCGAGACATAACACGAGTGGACTTATACACTCCACCAGCCAACACTAGTAACGTTGAACAAGTTGGCCAGGTGACAAAACATATTATGTAGACTGAAAAAACCATCTGACTATGACTTTGGCTCTTGCGCTGCATATTCTGGTGACGGCTGAATGGATGGGGCTAACGAGATGATGCGTGGTTTAGACTACACTGATTCGATGTTCGATTACAAGAATAAATACGCACTGAAATTGTATTTGCACAACAGAACACAATATTGTTTGATCGTATCTTTTGTCTCAAGACAGTTGAGAACCGAGAATCGGGATCAAACTTGAGCTACTCCATAGAAGAACACAAACAGTTCTAGTCATTCTGAACTTTCAGAAGTTTTTGCTAAATGCAAACTTGGAAAGGAAATTCAGCTCCTTCCTAGACAACATATAGCAAAAGGATTAGTTTTATGCTCCAATAGCCAAATCAAATACTGACAAATTTAACCACTATTCACTTTCATCAAATACAGACCTAGGATTATGGGTACACAGAGGATATAATGTATCTTAAACCAAACAGTGAAAACCGAACTTTGCTGCATGGCACATACTGGACAGGAACTTCACTTGCGAACCTAACAATGCACACAATTGACCAAGGTCCAGTATTCTGCCAATGATAACAAGGGTGTTAGCTACTGAAAAAGAATATGCAGCACTTACAGCAACGAATATGCTGGGAATAGCAGCGAGCGAGGTCCGATCATTACCCATGATGCTTTGTGACAGGAGCATAAATCATTCCTTAGCAGCTGCACACACACAGTGTTTGTGGAGCGCTTTAAAAAAAATGCAGCATTTGACAAGAAACGCTGATGCAAAAATCACTGTTTGACTTTCTGCCATCAGTGTTTATGGGAGTGTCTTTTTTTTTGCCTTAAATGGGCACGAGACTCGAGCAAGCTGGATTTCAGAGCACTTTTCCGAAAGCGCAGCTATCACACGGCCATCAGCAGCGTCTAAAGCCTGTCAGGAAAGAGCTGAGAGCAGGAGCAAACACAGCTGTCATCAGCTCAAGAACACAACCCTTTGCGATATTTTACTCCCAAACTGAGTGAAGCTTGAAAGCTGCCTCGGATTAGTCTCTTGCTAATCAAATCAAATGTGTAGTGAAAATGAATGTGTAGTGAGAGTGTAAAATCACATACATTACAGGTGGGCTTTCAAACCACCCGTTTTGTACCATGACTATCTGTCAGTTATATAGTTAACTGTGATGAAGTGAAAGTCAAAGCTTGACGTCTGGCTCACACGACTGACAGAGAAGTAGTGAGTCGACTCAGCCAGATGTCCACACGACTCACTGTCTACGTCTGGGATGGAAGGACTGCTTTTTCCCATGACTGTCCGAAACACACCATATTCTAACATGGGATATTCTGGTCTAATCCTTCTTGTTGAAGTTGATTGACAAGTGGGCTTACCATGTAATAAGACTTAGCCTACATGAAATAAAACCAGGCAGAAAAGACGTTTAAAGTGATATGGAAGATTTTGTTTATGGGTGTGAAAAAAAAGTGATAAGCAAGACTATCAAAATAACTTAAATGACCCTATGACCCATGAAATTCGCACTGAAGAAAAGCAGAAGTAATGGGGCGTTTACTTGTATTTTAAGAATGGGCTGGGTCGACAAAAGGCTAGCAGATGTACAGTAACAGTCAGCTGAGCGAAAAAAAAAAAAAAAAGAGGAGGCTGTGTCGCTGTACATCTGTACACCGACCCACCCTGTGAAAGAAGCCACGGAGAGATAACGCGAACACGGATGGTTAAAAAAAATAGCATCATAAACATAAGAAATGGGCGAGCTTACATTTTGGAACCTTAGCACTGTAAAATATTGAGCCATGAAGCTTAAACGTAAAAGTGTAAACTTTGTACTCTTTTATACTTTTTTTAAAGCAATATTTCAGTGCAAAGCTTCTCTCATATATTCATATATGTATGGTATGTAAAATGGGTATGTGTGGGAGGTGCTATGTAAATTAATTGGCAAAATAGTGATATTTCCTCATAGTTATCTTTACATTGGCTTCTATAACATAACTCTTACTTCTTCTTTATGACCATCATATTACACAGATTATCTGTCAGAGATATCATATGTTAAAGGCATCTTAAAATAACCATCATGTTTCAGTAGCCTGAGCCACTTACTTTCCCCAGACACTTGGTCAAACCTACACAATACCTGCTCATCGATTTCCCACAATTCTCATGTTGCAGTCTCAGAAATAAAGGTACCTTGTCCCTGGGGTGGTACCATCAAACCTTTCATACCTTTAAAGCGTTATTCTAAAAAGCACATTCTAGTACACCAAATGCACTTTCCCAGGTAAAAGGTGCACACTAAAGGTACAAAATATACACCCATGACACCAGTAAGGAAAACGACAGTTCGTTACCGTTTATTTCTGAGAGTGTTCACTGGAAAAAAGATGGAGGAGAAGCGACATTACCTTTCTGCTTCCAGCCGCATCTCCTCTCTCTTCTGTCTCCTCTGCTCCCTGCGCCACTCAAAATCGTCGTCCATGGTTCAGTCCTGGAGGTGTGGCCCTGGAAAAAAAAACCCTCCAGTCTGTCAGCTTTACCCCTTACTGTAGATAATAACGTACACACAAACAAGCTCCATTATCCTGAAACCACATATTATGGCATTTAGGCGAAGTTCCATGCTGCACGTCTGCCTCACGGTAACCACGTTTACTTAACCCTTTTCACAAAGTCACACGTTCTCACATGGAAGACATTCCCAGCCTTTTTCTTGGCTTGACATCAGAAAGCAGACTGGATTTGGTTTGAGCACAAATGGAAAATGGTCAGGCCAAAAACCAGGATAGAGAAAGCAAAGAGCAACAGGGAGGAAAAGCGGCTAAAGGAGAGGATGTAAGCACAGGATGTTCAGGCTCAAAGACCCTCTATATACTGGGCTGGTGAGTAGAGGGAAAACTGGACCACCCAGAAGCTCCAGGAGCTACAGCGGTGTGTGCAGAAGCCGGCATACCTTACTACAGCAACGAAAAGCCCTGGAGGAGTCTGCTTCTCTGTGCTCTCACACCATTCCAGCCTTTCAGTCGCTCTCTCCTCGTTTCTGTCTCAGCACCACTTCCAACACAAAGAGCTTCTCCCGTTCGCTGTAGCTACCAGAAAAGGCAAAAGCCGTCCTCTTCCGTTCCCCTCTTGTTCACCCTCCCTCTCTTCCTCTCTGTCTCTCGTTCTCTCTCTCTCTATCCCTCCCTCTCCAGGGCAGACAGCACAGGCCTCCTTCTAACCCTCCCTTCCTTCTTTTTCTTCCTCTCATTCTCTAGTTCTCCCTTCCACTCCTCCCTTCCTCTCCCTCTTATTTCTCTCTCTCTTTCTTTGTGCCATTACTACCCTCCACCCCACCCCCGTTTTTGTCTTTCTCTCTCTCTCTCTCTCTCTCTCTCTCTCTCTCTCTGTCCTCCTCTATTTAGTGTTTACTAAGCTGTCCCTGGTTAGCCAGCCTCAGCCTGGATGCTATGGGTTTTTAAAAAGCAAACTCTTGCTGTGGGTTTCCTGTTCAGCACTGGAGGCCTGTCTGGACTGTTCTCCATTTTGTTTTGACTCAAAGGAAATGTGCAAGAGACAGAGCGAGAAAGACAGACAGATAGAGATAGCGGGGGAATGAAGCTGTTTACTTCATATCACCCTGAATCTTTCAGGCACTACAGAAATTCCTGCCTTTTTTTTTTTTTTTTTGCAGCATGACTACATCTCATATGTGGCCCATATTGTCATGCTCGTGTAAACACTACTTACTCCATCCTATAAAACCATCACGTCTCATAAAGACGCTAAACAAATCATTAAATTGTTAAATCAACACTAGAACACTGACACGCTGCGTAACACATTTCACTAATAAGTTCTTACACTGTTCTCAGCGACCTGTTTGAGGTTTATTTGAGTGTGCTGACGCATTTGCACATCTTGGTTTACATTTGTGGTGTGTTCTCTGCATGGGGCAGGCGAGTGTCTCCGTGTCTGAGGCCCTGTCCTCTTTGAGCCCAAACATTCCTTTCTTTAGCCTACAAGCTGAAGCAAAAACATGCAGAAATAGAAGAGCCCCTTGCTCCAGAGGACCACCCGTATGCAGCTAGAGCAAGCACACAGCAGGATAATGGAAGGGCCCTGTTTCGCCCGCTGTCCCAGGATCACATCCATCCCCTGTTTCAGAGCGGGTCTCTTGCTGCTAGGAGCCTCCTCTTCTCCTCCAGAGGGCGAGGATCAATACGGCCATAATGACACATTTACCCAGCAAATTACTACCTCCGTCTCACAGCCCATGTTTAGCCCCTTCACTGTAGGACCCGTGGCAATGCTGTTAAGAACAAGAGTTCATATTTGTCTGTGACATTCTAACTTGCAATTCTACACATTAAACCTTCGAAAAAACTGTAGTTAACATCTGTGCTCTGCAGCGTTGGAGATGATATACTGCACAGCACGCTGAGGGAGTGAGAAACAGTTAAGCATCGCTTGCAAGCTGCAAAGTAGTCATAGTCTAGACAGGATTAAACCGATGGCTGTTTTAAGCTACACGTGTAGAGCTTCTTGCACTGCAGTTCTGTGTCACGTTCAGTAGAAAATCTGGGAATTTTTTTCATTTAAATCTAGAAGTTTAGAAAATGTTGAGAAACATTTAAACAAAGAAAGGAACGTTCAATATCTTGAATATCCAGTATTCAAGATTCTGAACTATTTGTAGGTCACCAAGCACATTTGTGAAATTGACCATGTTATCTCCTTTGTGCAAAGGGTTAAATTTTCCTTGAGCCTTATCGCTTCCATTGAAGCAGAGTTTGTGTTCAGATGGCATAGATTTGATCTAACATGGATGCTCAGGTTTACCCAGGTGTTACATGGGTTGTCAGATTTGTCCAAGTGCATGCCGTCATTAAAGCAAAATGATAAATACTGAGAAATTCATGTACATATTTCGTGTAAAGATTTTAATTTTCACTCAAATTGTTGCTGAAATTATACTTTGTAATGAATTTTTTCTCACTGCAATCTCACTGCACAATGCACGTCCTAAAAGCTAAGTTTTAGCACCAAACATAACAGCAAACATATCTATGTTCAGGCCATGTATGCTTTGCTATTTAGCTTCGCTTCAATGTTGTGACTTCTTCACTTCCCTGCAGAATAAATATAATCCTCTGAACTGGAACATTTGCCACAACCCAGTAAATAATTAGCAGTGTTGATGACTACAAAATCAGCCTGCACAATTAGCCATTAGCGATTTGTCTGCAGCCTGCTGGGATGGCCCGCCATAAGACACAAGTGCTCTTCACAAACTAAGCCAAGTCTGATGTGATCCACAACCCCTTCCGCCAAACGGATTAAATAACTAAATGTTTGGATCTACCTCCCACCGCTTTCTGGAGCACAGCCTTCCTGGACTGATTGAGCATAAGGCTAAATTTACTACTCCTGAAAAGCCACCGCACTGCCAACATAAACCATTGCCCTTATTTGCATGTCTGTCAATAAAGGTCCATTAACACAGACTGGCTTCACTAACGCAAGGCAGTGCTAACACACTCTCGTTAGATACGGCAGGATGTCTGGCATCAGACTGGCCGCTGCTGGCCTGGTTTATTTCTCGCCAAAGAGTTCATAAACAGTCATGAAACAGAGGGGTGTCACATTAAAATCTATTCTGGCGTAATGTGATATACTGTATATTACATTGCACTGCCACTGTGTCTCAGTAACCGTTTATCAATTTGAACTGAATTAGGCAATGTGGCAGAAATGCACCTCTGGTACTTCCTCTGTCAGTTAGGGCAGCTTGACCAAAGAATAAGCACAGGAGAGAAACTCTACATTCGAATAGCTTTTTATTAGTGGATATGTGGTTAAAATTAAAAGGACTTTTAATTCTAAGTAGACATTTTAAAAAGACCTACCATCTGTCACATCCAGCACTGCTGATCCAGAAACCACTGCGGTCCAATCTGCTCCAGGTCTGGCACGGTCTTTACAATCCCCTCATTCACCTGAACACTAATTCGCCTGTTTCTTATTTGCAGTAATTACTCAGTGCATTAAAGAAGCTCATTTGCCTTCTTGCGAGGTTTTTCTAGCAAATTCATTTTCTAGCATTATTCCTTTTTTGATTCAGTTTTTCTGCATTGCCCAAATCTTTGCCTGCTTGATGATGTTTGTGCCTGCTGATTTACCTGCTGACTTGTCTTGTTACAGAGAAACTGCAAATCCAAAATCCTCCATCCCATGTCTTTAGCGCATCAGAAAACTTCGATTCAATGTTTCAGTTTAATTTTATTCGTGTAGCGCTTTTAACGAAGGACACAAAGCAGCTTTTAAATTTTTACATTTAAATTGAACTTAACTTAAAAAAAGTTACAGCTAAAGTTACCTCTGACTGTTACAAAGTGCTGACACTGGAGACTCCTTCCTACAAGGCTAAATAAATGTCTCCCATACAAGTCACTGCTATACAAGTTCCTGTGTATGATGCTACTATAGAAACAATAACACATTAGAACTATCCATCCAACCGTTTTCTGTACCGCTTATCCCATACAGGGTCGCGCGGAGCCTGGAACCTTTCCCAGGGAACTCGGGACACAACACAAGGCACAATCACACACACTCACACACCCATTCACTCACTATGGAAAATTTGTTTGCAAATGCCAATCAGCCTACAACACGTCTTTGGACTGGCGGAGGAAACCAGAGTTCTCTGAGGAAACCCTGAACCCCAACCCTGAGGTACGGGGCAAACATGCTAACCACTAGAACTAGCACATTAATATAAACCTTGCAGCTGGAAATACTGTTACATTAAACACATTCTCACCAATCAGAATCAAGCATTCAGCAGTGCTGTAATATAACCTAATAATAATTAATTGATTCATTTGTACTTTATGCATAAGACTTATTGGCCGGTGAGCTGTAAAGTCCGTTCATGCCCCAGTCTGAACATTTTGAGTGAAGCTTCTTGTTTCTTAGGGTTTTTTTTTTTTTTTTTGATGGGTGTTCCAGTGTTTGCTGTAGACTATGCCTCAGCATATGTGCCAGCCAGGTGCAGCTGGGCATCTCAACAATGTGCACTGTCAGCATCTTACCAAGGTCACACACACTAAGATATGTGGCAGCTATGCCAGCAATGCACACATTTTTCTCTTAATTTCACTCACTCCTGACCTTCATTCAATAACCTGCCAATCAAAACCTGAAACTTTCAATTAAAGCAGGGGTCAGTGATTTTTAAGTGAGGAGTTCTCCTCACATTCCAGCATCTGTCAATAAAATGTCTGCTCAAAGGAAGGATATTAATGTCTGTAAACAGGAGGGAAAAAAAAACAAAGATCCAGCAAACTGAGGAAAAGGAGGCGTCTTTATTTAGTGGTCAAACAAGTTGCCTGACAATTCAGAAAGCTCTGGCCTTTGCACTACCATTCAGGTCTTTTTTTTTTTAAAATCTAGGCAATGACATGCATGTGGTTTGGTGGGCGTGGCTTTGGGAGAACACTAAAGGGAGGGGCTGTATTTATTTGAATTTGGGTTCAGCTAGCTTCAACTATCTTCTGCTAAAATCACTGAATATATGTTGAGCTACATTCTTGTCTTTTTGTGACTATGTGGCCTTAGATGTGAGAAAGGCATTGTGTGACTATAGCTTCTTCTTCTTTGTCTTCTTCTTCTTATCATCATCATCATTACAATTAATAATAATAATAATAACTCTAGTTGGCAAACAGGAAGTGAGGGCATATCTTTGGAATGAAATGACGTATTCAGACCAAACACTGGATGTGACTAATGGACCAGAACCTAAGGGACTTCGAGAAGTTTTGTCTAAATTTACCTCTGGGGAGCGACTATAATTATCATATTATAACTTTTTTAACCACTCAACATCAAATCATGCTTCTTCTTTCAGTTAATTCCCTGGAAGGTGCTAAGTGTTCTTGATGTCTGCCATGTTGTTTTCAGCAACAACTTGACAAATTTCATTCAAATTGAGTATTTTTCCTTGGGAACAACCACTAACCGTCACTAAGGGTGGGCTCAGAAAGTGCTTGGCCCCTTAATCTCTGATTGCTTCTAAATTGATTATTATTAGTAATAGTATACATACAGTAACTTTTCATACCACAAGTGTTCATAAATCAAGCTGAAACTGAAATGGGTTAAATTGAATTGAGAAGGCAAGCTCTTAGGAGGGGAAGTGGAGGCATGGCCTCACCTTAAAAGCCAGAATGCACAGCCACTTGTCAATTACTGGTTTGACTGGAGGGAACCAAGTTAAAGAAATACACTCTGCTACGGGATCTAGCACATTCATTCAATTAAATTTTATTTGCATAGCGCCTTTAACAATAGACATGTGGCAAGGAAAAACTCCCTGAGGCGAAATGAGGAAGAAACACTGAGAGGAACCAGACTCGAAAGGGAACCCATCCTCTTGTGAGATACCAGTGATCCTGACCTCTTCTGCTCTCCAAACCTGCCTGATCCATCCTGATGCCCTGCTTATGGTTGGAGTTCTTATCGGTTGGAGATCACTCGCTGCTCGCTCCTTGCTGCTGGGAGTGGTCCCACATGGATGGTCTGAAGATCATTGGGATTGTTGGGGGTGGTGCCACTTGGGGACCGTGGAGATGGCCTTGGACTGCGGTTCATATGGCTTGGGACTGCGATTGCTGTGGTGGCTTTGGGGCTCCGTCAGTGGACAGTGGACAGGTTCAACAAACCAGACTTCATGTGAAAACTGTAATGAATTTCCTGGATACACAAATGCACTATTTGTCCATGTAGTACATACTTATAGAAGGGGTTTATTTATAATTGTGCTATCTAGTTTCACCCAGATGAAGATGGGTTCCTTTTCTGAGTCTGGTTCCTCTCAAGTTTTCTTCCTCATATCGGCTCAGGGAATTTTTCCCTTGCCACCATAGCCTCTGGCTTGCTCATTAGTTGTAAATTCATACATTTACAATTTATATTCTACATGTATTTATTTCTTTAAAGCTGCTTTGTGACAATGTCCATTATTTAAAGCTCTATACAAATAAAATTGAATTGAATTGAATTCTGGGTGACACTGATAGTGAGATTATAAATCATTACTCTTCCATAATGGTATATTATAATGTCAAATAGTACTAAATGCATTGAAAGGATGTTCAGTATGAGCATATGATTATGCAGCAGAATCTAATTGCAGCAGCGTTACTAAGGTACAAATCTGCAGTATCCAGATGAGAAGTGTAAATCTTGAGGCTATCCATGTGGGTCACAAATACAGGTCAGAGCATTGAGTGTGTCTGATCCTGGTAGAGAATTATGGATGTATTTAAGATGCTATCTGCCATTTAGCACTCCCAAAATGCTAGACTGGACATGCTTTGACTGCTTGTGCTTTTTTATCAGACTGGATGAGATGGAAGGCTTTCTCGAAGCCCACGCCTGCTCCATGTGCAGTAAAACTTCACAGTGCGACCGCCATCGTTATCTCACAGCTGTGTTTATACGTCAGACGTAATGAGACCTGCAGTGTCTCAAAGGCTTACTGCAGCAGCAGTGACAAGGAAGAAAAAAAAAAAAACAGAGGAGAGACATTGCGCATTCCCATTGCCAGTCCTCTTCAGCCTCCACATCATGTCTCTAGATACAGACGAGGGCTGTACTATCTGTCATCAAGGGGATGATTTGTTTGGCGGTGGTCAGTTGGCTGGAGATCGGCCCTGCCTAAGAGAACGTGCATTGTGTGTTGGACTCGATAATAATGCATCAGCACATTTACAGAGTGAGAGAGAGCGAGAGCAGGATGTTCAGCCATAAATTCAGTTTAGTTTCTGGCAGGCGAAAGCGGTGACTGCATTCCATTGCTGTCACCAGGCAAAACGTGCGCCACGATGCAGTGAAGATGAAGAATCAAAAAGAGAAGCAGCAGACTGGACAGAAGTTGTCTCTCTTCTTCATCAAGCAAATTTGTTTTTGCTGATTAGTTTTTATTGTTGTTCACAGACACAAACACCCATAAAATCACCACAATGCTACGAGCATATGGTGCAGTAAATACAGTTACAGTTATAATCAGGTCTCATTATGAGAATATGACAATATGAGAGTAATTAAACTCTTGCACTTCAAAGAAATAGTGCCACGTCCTACGAGATCCTTAACAAAAGTAATAGCACTCAACTGGTTGCGAATAATGCTGTCTTTGCTTTATTCAAACCAAGCATATTATGCTCTAAAACAAGAATAAAAGACAGTGAAGCCAAACTGAAAATAACTGGATATCTGGCTCAAACCAAGCTTTCAAAATCGTATTTAGACTCAGTTAAGGTTGACATCAATACCCTTTTTAGTTTCCATTGAGATTTTTTTTTATTTTTAAAACTAAAACAGGGAATGTCTGCGAGATAGTAAAACATATCCAAGCAGCGAACTTCAATTCTGACTTAAAATGATCACCTCCAGCTGTCTAGCTTTTCTTTCCAAGACATGTTCACATGGAAACAACTCTTTATTTCAGAATGACAGCCATTCAGCCTAGCTAAGCATTTCATGTCCTAACTGTACAGTCTCTCGTGAACAAATTTGCTTATAGTCAAAACATTACAATTACTCTGAATATACACATAAATCAACCATACGCATTCATTGAGTTACTTTAATCAAAACGACAAGGATAAAGGAATAAAGGATATTCTTATAAAGGAGTCTTAGCCATTGCTATTTGAGAATGGAAATCGAGTCTCCTACATTCCCAGACAATGGATCACATTCCTCAGCATGCAGCCTTGTCCAATGAATCACTTCAGGACTCTTAGGTTTAAATTACCTGCATATAGATCAAACACTCTTAGATGTTTCACTAAAAAAAGTCCCCTGCGACCGCAGAGACCTCGATGAACATTCACGTTCGCTAACCCTGAACTTTCAGCACACATACAGAATTCGATCATAACATGTTGACAGAAGAAGTGACATGCCTGATTCTGATTTTATTCATTACTAAGATTAGAGAGCTGGGATCTAGCAAGTAAACTCAGCACTGAGGCCCATCATTCAGCTATACTCTGTCATCAAGCCGAAACTTCTGAGCTAGAGGACTATAAATCTCAGCTACTAAATCTGTCGCACGCCACAAACACGCTCTTAAATCCACATTATCCTCTGTTAAAAAATGCCAGTAGTAAGTATTTATTTTTTTTAACGATTCCCTGATTCTTTCTTCAAAATCTGATAAAGGTAGGATCCGTGCCTTTGCTCTGCGAATCTGCCAATAGCGTTCATTCTCAGAATGCACTACCTTGAAGCTTCATGCTTTTTTAAAATGCTGGCTTTAAATGGTGCTCTCGTGTGCTTTCCAGAGATTGCACCTCTATCAGTCAGCACTGGCATGCAAAGATCCTAAAAAAAAAAAAAAAAAAAAAGAAGGAGGAAGAAAAAAAAAATGATGCAAGTACAGCATCAAAAGTCTGCTGCTTATTGGTGCTGCTCCACATGACCAAATATGGTAAGAAATAAGCTCCCTTTCCCGTAAGTTCAGGGAAAAAAAAAAAAAAACGAAAAAAAAAAAAAAAAACTGAGAGAGTTTATAACATGCTGTGCAGTAAGATAGAGCCCTCGCACTCAAACACACTGACCACAGAGTGGGAGAGGGAGAGCTCTATCTGCAGCCCGTGATGTGAACGACAGCACTTTCAGAGTCTCACACACACACACACACACACACACACACACACACACACACACACACACACACTCTCACTCAAAGTGCCCAAGCTGTCCCAAACCAAGCAAAAACCTCTCATTTCTCGAGCAGAACCAACTATGCTCTCCACACACAGAGAAATATGAGATCTGAAGACAAACAGAAAAAAAACGGCATTTTTTTTCCTCCCGACATTTTTGTTCAAAATGGAAGGGTTTTAACTTTCAGTACTTTGGGCTTTTATGTAACTGAAAACAGTTACATAATAGGTGGAAAAATAGAGATACTAGTCCAAATTATTCAACCTGTCAACCAGCCTCGTCTTCAGGGGATCAATCTTGAATCCTTCTCTGTATAAATGATCTGATGAGTGGAAACTGGCACAAGCACAACGATTTAAACTAATTAATGTAAGTAACCCAATTCCACATTCATATGTCCCCCTATATATATATATATACACAAGTAGATTAGATTAGAGTAGATTAGAGTAGCATAGATTAGAGCAGAGTACAGTAGAGTTGAGTATAGATTAGAGTACAGTAGATTAGATTAGTTTTAATTGTTTATACTTAAAAACTTACTTATTGACTTAAAGGCCTATCACCACAAATAGCAGCATAGAAGTAACTCTCCAAGCGTAACAGTCTCTGAGTGTTGAGTGAACTGTCTACTGCGCTGCTCCTGTATAACGAATAATACTTGCATCAGTGCGTAATGACATTCCTGAGTAACACACATTATCTGTTAAAATGAAGTAGTTGATTCATATGATGACTGATATTGCTGAATGTGGTGGCAAACATGAGATTCACTGATACAATCACATCAAATCAGATCACGTTTCACTCGAGGACTTGATCTATCTTCTTGTAAAATCTAATGTGAAACTTGTAGACCATGAGCTATGGCCTGTTTTAGCTGTAGTACACAGTAGTACTATATATATATATATATTTTTTTTTGCTGTGCTATAGAACATTGTTGTTCAATAACCTCTCTGTGTACTTTATTTCTTTAATAAAGTTGTATATAATGAAGTTGTAATTAAGATTTAACTCAAATTATGAGCATCTTAAGAAGGAAATGAACAACTGGACCAATGGTTTGGAGAACAATTAATCACATCAGCTTATCAGTTAACCATCTAAAAAAAAATCCACCTTGTTTCATGTGGTATAAAGACTTGACCTATGAACCGAGCCTCATTCAGTCCAGACAGTGTGAGCTCTTAAACAGCCACTCAATTTCCCTGTGGTAATTAACATGAGCCTCTGCAGCACGTGCCATATATGGCCTACCCTGCTGGAACATTTCATGCCACATAAAATCGTGTTCGACGTAAACCTGAGAAGTTCCTGACATGTCTTGTAAAACGTGCCTCTTGAATCAGCCTCCTGTTGATAGGCATCCCTTAGCTACACCATGCATAAATGGCCCTGAAGCAGCAATGGCCATGAAGCATGCGAAAAAAACAGCTAGAAGTGATTTAGGATCTCATTTGAAATCAAACAGAGTGTCATATCCTACATGTAACAGCAGTGTGGAAGGCACTTTGCAGCATACATGTGCAGAATATAGCTTCATTTACACAGCACAAATCTCTGAGCTTTGACTGTTTGGTCCCTCAAGAGAAATAACACCACTGAGAATCAGATTACGCCTTAGTTGGGCTGGGCATTATGATGATATATTGATATTGTGATTGCTATATGATTGCGATCCAAATGCTAATGAAACTTAGCAAGGGCCAGCTAGCTTAATGCAAAAGAAAGTTACAGCATGACTCGGACAATAGTTCTGGCTGCTATATGTTGTTATACATCGTAATATGCTGTTGTGGACTTGTATGGCGAATGTTCCACATGAATGGATTTTAAAAAGTGTGTAATGGTGAGGTTTACTGTAAACTCTTTATTTAGCATTTAGCTGCTAAGATTACTGAAGTCTTACAAACTTTTTTTTTTTATTAAGTCAATTTTTGTCTTATTAACTTATTAACTTCTGGTGACGTAATGACAGTTTATAGCTGCTGTAACGTAAGTGATAACAGGAACTAGCTTGTTTAATGAATGTTCCACAACTTTTTATGTAAATTAATAAAAAGTATGATGCGTCTGAGACGTATGAAAAATGTAATTGCCGGCAAGCTGCTGTGGTATAAGAGGAATAAAACACTTTCTGGGACGTGGGCCACATCACACCACCCCTTCACCGATTATTTTCCTATAACAGCACCCCTATCATGTTTAATTAATCATTTAACACACATGCAAAGTAATGTTTTGAAAACAGATACGACTGCACATAAAGAACGTGAAGCCAAATTAAGAACGTTTGCATCTTAAAAATCACTAAGACACTGTGAATTTTAAATCTGAAGGCAATTTAATACTTATTAACGGCTTCCATTCATCAAGGTAGAAGAGATGACGTAGCCTATTGCCTTTATCTTATGGTCCAGTGATGCTACTTTGTGAGCTTTGGCTGACTGAAGCCCGGGCGGAGCTTCCTTTTTTGAGAGTGGAAGAACAGTGTATATTTCCATCACTCAAAGCAGGCTGGGAGATCCATGGGTCAGGAATGACCTTCGGTCAGTGATGAGCCAGACTGATGACAGCAGCAGGGAATTTGGCCAGAGAGACGCTTTTAAGAGTCCTTGCACTTTTGAAGCTTGGACCACAAAAGACGCATTCTAGTTTATACACTTTAGTCTAAAACAAACAAAGCTAACGTGCCTCACATCAATCACATCTCAGAGGAATGTACACAATGTAGGTAAAACTCTCCCAAGTTCAGGAATGCTTGCAAATCCTCTGCGGGAAATGTGTGTGTGTGTGTGTGTGTGTGTGTGTCGGCTGCAAAGGATATTCAGACCACACATTCCTGTGTAGAACCCTTTCCTGTGCCTCTCGCTGTGCTCCTCCCATTACACTTGTGTAGTCACTTCTTTCGCTCAGATTTACATTGTCAGCGGATTGGTGGGGCTGTTTATGTAGGTGCCACTCAAAATGAGGCTGGACAAAACCCTACACTGCAATTAAAATCTTTCACAATGGGTCTGTCTTATGGCCTGCAATGTGTCAAAGACACATCGCTGAACCTTTGATGTGACACGATTAAGGAGCGTCCTGCATTATTTTGACCGAAGTGATTAATGTTTGCAGGATTGGTGTAATTAATCCAACTGTATCAAAACCTTACAGAAATGGTCATGGAAAATCTGAGCATGCAATAAAACACTTACGGCTGTACTCAGAGTCGACAACTTAAGCTGAAAAGTCAATATTTATGCCGGGAAAGTTACTCATATTCATAGTTGGCTTACACAGATGATCATTCAGATTATGCATAATTACCTGCAAATAGTTCACGTCTCTGAGAATCCCGGAGTAGAGGCATCCGAGATTAATATGTGAGGAGGTTTTCAGTAGTTATACCAGTGCCTTTATACACAAGCACTTAAAAAAAAATCAGGGGATAGAAGATATAGACTGGGTTCCTGAGTGGGGCAACAGAAAAGCATTCACTCTATGCTACAGCCATCCATGAGCAGGAACCAATTGAGCATAATTAGCTCTACTCTCTGAGAGGGAGGAATGGCATATTTTCTCTCCCCTGTCAATCACACCTAGCCAACTGCGGGTATCTGCGAGCTCATGCATTCAGAAGAGGGCAGATAGCACTTCCTCCACAGTGCCCTATGATGCAGCATGAGCAGGAGTTTGAAAATATGCAGTTATCACGTATCTTGGAGGAAGCATGTGTTAGCCCATGGTTTCATGGATAAGCTGATTACTTAAAAAACAATATATTGTGCACCTCTATTGTTCTTTCATGAATCTGCAGTTGATTCTGTGTAAAGACTTTGAACAAAGCAGGAATTTGTCCATGTCCTGACACTATCTGGCTATGTGAAGAATGCACTGCTTCCTTCTGACTGTAGCTGACTTCTCTCTTTCTTTCTTTCTATGAAACCCACAGACACACTTTAAAGGCACTGGATGCACTTTAAAGCCCTGTGATGGATTACTTTAGTCATCTGAAATATTGAGTTTCATTGTTTT
The DNA here is from genome assembly GCA_037577455.1 of Pangasius macronema. Classification (NCBI taxonomy): domain Eukaryota; kingdom Metazoa; phylum Chordata; class Actinopteri; order Siluriformes; family Pangasiidae; genus Pangasius; species Pangasius macronema. The sequence continues at coordinate 14,866,566 of CM074962.1, forward strand.
TCTATGTAATTGCCTGTCCATCGAGCCGGCCAGCCCAGAGCTTTAATTTTCTCTCTCTGACAGACAGACTGACCTTGTGCTCACACCAGCAAATGACAAGTCATTGATGTCACTGCGGGTTTGTCTCTTGTGGCCATGCAGTGACTGCTACTGTTATCGCTTGTGAGTGTGCAATGTCTGTCTTTTTTTTATAGTTCAGACAGGAACTGATAATAGCAAAATGCGTAGAATCTACTGTATTATTAACTTGTACGTATCACTCCATGTTCACACTGGCTAGTGACAAAGCGACAGGCACTCACTCATTCATTTCCTATGCACTGCGCATTCATTGCTTTTGACACAGTAAAACATTACTCAATCCAAATAGTCTAGTAAATTCAGGGAACGTCTCAGAACTGTTCAGACCACTGACGCCTATCCTCACTACATTCAATTCACATTTAACAGTGTACAGTGCACTAATATTAAGGACAACACATATCTCCAGTTTCATCTTTAATTGAATTTTACTACAATATTAAAATGCATTTTGAACAATAGTACAGCGTACAGAAGAATAAGTGACAATATTAGCAGATTATTATTTGCTAGTGTGAACGCTGGTTAAATTCAGATGTGGTTTGTGGCTGGAGTTGCATCCCTGTGCTGCAAATTCTCACAGGAAATGATAAGCTCCCATTCTCTTTGTCGCTTGCTAGTAAGCATGTGAATCCAGGATGAAACACTTTAAAGTTTTATATATAGTATGCAATTATTGTTATTATTCAGCCTGTTAATATTTGAAGCAGCTGTTTGCTAGATATAATTAACACTATTAATGCCCCATTTGATTACAAACAAAAAGGACAATAGTATATAGACTTTGTTTTACAAAATAAAGACAATAAATGCCATTAAGGATTCCCAGGTTATTTGGCCTATTTCAGCCAATATGTGCACTACAGATGAGTAAAATTTCAGCACCAAATGCAGAAGAATAGCTTGTAAAATTGCAGGCTGCTGGACATCAAATCTTTTTTTCTCAGGAGTAAGATATGGAAGATGGGAGCAGCATTTCTGATCCTGTCTCACTGGAACTTGCAGAAAGCATGCAGTTCATGATATTCAGGTAAGACTAGGCTTGTTTAGTCTTGTTTTCTTTTTTTTTTTTAAAGCCTGCTATCTTTATTTGGGGCAGTCGTGGCCTAATGGTCTGAGAGTCGGACTTGTAACCCGAAGGTGAACCTGAAGGTGGTGGGTTCGA
>CM074962.1:14870967-14881061 GCA_037577455.1 Pangasius macronema
ACCTAAACAAAACTGTTGGCAACAAAATAGTAGAACAAAAAAAAACCCTATTCCTTTTGGTTGTTTCCACATCGCTTTCACAAGTCACTTGGCCCACCCACTCTTTTATGCAGTTATCCAATCAACCAATCATGTTGCAGCGCAATGCATAAAATCATGCACTTATGGCTCAAGAGCTTGAGTTAATGTTCACGTCAAATATCAGAAACTGGACGACTGAAGATTGGAAAAACATTATCATCTAGTCTTTTTCCAGTTTTCAGCTGTCCAGTTTCAGTAAACTGGTGCCATAAAGTAGCCTCAGATTCCTGTTCTTGGCTGGCAGCAGTGGAACCTGATGTGGTAATCTGCTGCTGTGGCCCATCTGCCTCAAGGCTCAGCATGTTGTGTGTTCTGAGATGCTTTTCTGCTCACCACGGTTGTAAAGAATGGTTGAGTTACCATAGGTTAGCCTTCCTGTCAGCTTGAATCGGTCTGGCCATTCTCCTCTGACCTCTGTCATCAACAAGACATTTCCTCCTGTAGAAGTGCCACTCACTGAATGTTTTGGTTTTTCACATCATTCTGTGTAAACCGTAGAGACTATTGTGTGTGAAAATCCCAGGAGATCAGCGGTTTCTGAAATACTCAAACCAGCCCATCTGGCCCCAACAAACATGCCATGGTCACAGTCACAGAGATCACATTTTCCTTCATTCTAATGTTTGGTGTGAACATTAGCTGAAGCTCTAGATCTGTATCTGTATAATTTTATACATTGTGCTGCTTTCACGTGGTTGGGTGATTGGATAATTGCATGAATGAGCAGTAGGACCAGTGTTCCTTTTAAAATGGCCAGTCTATATACATTCTATAATTCCTCAAATACCAGTCGTCAAATGGGGGTCTTAAATGTCACTTCAGCAGGAGTGCATTAGCGTTGATTAGATGTTTGTTTAGTTTGGGCCCGAATAGCAGAGGTTGTTCCCATTGGGAAGAGGCTTGAAGAGAGACCAAAACAGATTCGCTCAGACATTTCCTGTAACTGTTTTATCAGATGAAGAGAGGCTCAGAGTCCGGTTTATCAGCAGCACTTTACTTTATCAATACAGCATATTGGCAACTTGTCATTGCTGGGTAACAACTTTCTGTAAGATGATTGGAATTTGAGCATTTTTAAAATAAACAAGAGTTGGAAATTCAACTGCACTGCGAAGTTCAAGAAAAGAGAATAAAAAGATTTTAATTCAATGCGACTTTAACTGTGTGCTGTAAAATACGCCACTGTGCACATGACCAGGATGACCTTATACATTTAAACTACAGCCCCAACCATGTGCCCTCTCCAGAGAGGATTTATTTCTAAATCTAACATGGCTGCACCCTCGGGCAATGGAGCGAAAAGAACTCATCCGTCAGCGTTATCCATCATCCAAAAGAAATCCTTGCACATCAGCAGTTCTGGCTTACTTCAAGTCTCCCTACTTAGGAATTACACATTCTCGATCCATCTCACCATTTCTGCTCCAGAATCCCACTTTTTCTGCTGAAAATTGCAACCACACCGAAGAACAACAGACCACAACGTCAAATTACTAGTAAAAAAAAAAAAGCTTTCCACTGAAGGGTTGAAAATGGGAACCTGAAAGAGGAATTTCAGATTTATACAGTATATTACAATCAAAACATCTCAAGGCAATTATTGGATATTTGCAGGGACCTAAATAAACATGAGCTAAGGTTTCAGACAGCTCTGATCTCACAATCGAGGAATGTCCTAAATCGGTGCCCTCCCTTCCTCCCAATCCTCGATCGTCATAACTAGTTAAGAGTTAAACAGGTCATTAAAAGACCTCAAAGCAGGCAAAAATGCACTGGGTTACACAAGTGGATATGCAGGCTCATTCCACTTACGAAGTACAGGGTATCAGATTAAAAGCACAGGACGGCTATTGCAGAACATGATGTGGCCAGAATCGATGGACTGCGTCCCTTGAGCGTTCTCTTCCAGTGTTAATCACTGTAACAGAAAGCTAATTGAACTTTCACCATGGTTGTCCAAAGTAAACATTTTCTCAGTATTATTTTACAGTCATCCATTTAAAAAATGCTCTCGCATATTTTTTCTTTCCCTTATGAGTACTTCACTCGCTGCTGCTGAAGACATGGACACCCTGACGATCAGTGAGATTACTGTGGATGACACCACTAAAAGACCATGAAGACCATGAAGACGGCTTTGGACTGCAATTACTACAAAACAGTTTTGCACTCAAGTCTCCATCTGTGAACAGTTGAAATTTCAACAGAATAGACTTCATGTGAAAACTGTAATGAATTTTCTGTTTACGCAATTGCATTTGTTGACCATGTAGTACACATAGGGTAGGGATTTATTTATAATTGTACTATCCTGTGTCACCCGGATGAGGATGGGTTCCCTTTGGAGTCCAGGTCCTCTCAAGGTTTCTTCCTCATATCGTCTCTGGGAGTTTTTCCTTGCCACTGTCGCCTCTGGCTTGCTGATTAGGGATAAATTTATACATTTTTAGGTGTAAAATTTATATCCTAAATTCATATATTTCTGTAAAGTTGCTTTGTGTCAATGGCCATTGTTAAAAGTGCTGCACAAATAAAATTGAATTGAGATGAATGGAATTCTATTCAGAAATATGCATGCCATTTTCAAAGCAAAACAATTCCACTTTTGGGTGATAACCTGAAATTAAGGAAAGTGTTTTGCCGAAGTTTAATGAGCAGTGTTCCGATACAAACTCTTTAATTACACTGTCTTCTGCAGATAGCATAATTATATATTTGAGATTCAAGCAAAAATGATGCAAACACAACAGCACAAAAATGATTTTACACAGTTTGATATGTTGGCTATGAATAGGCAATGAATAGTTCAGGCCAGTGCCAATGCTAAATTGGATCAGTTTAAGATCTTCAACAGGAAACTCTGTTCCTATATCAGACTCTGTGTTGTGGTTGTGTTTTTCAGCCTGGACCTGTAGGATCTAGACTCCGGAAACACAAGGTAGTGTTGTGTACATCCTGCCCCAGCCGGGCCTATGGCAAAGCCTCGTTATCACTGTGCAGAATTACTGCCAGATTCCTCTGGGCTCCACACGCCCTCACGTTACAGCAAAAGAAAAGAGCAAAGAAGAGAGCAAGAGAGAGACAGAGACAGAGTAGGAGGGTTAAAAAAGAGAGAGAGAACGGTGCAGTTGTGCATTCCAGAGGCTATTTCAATCGTCTGTCACCAGGTTCAATCTGTTCCTTATAAGGCAAGGGCATTCCCCTCATATTTTCCAAACACCACACTGTTATCAGATCCAGTTTCGTGACCAATTACTCTCTCTCAAAAGAGCCTGCACTGGTACCTATATAGTACGTCAGCATTTAAAAAACAAGCCCGAATGATCACGCTGGACAAAACAGCAAAATTGCTCCAAGATCAACTTCTGAAGTTTGCCATGATTCATATGAATGTTATCAAGATAGTACACTCAGTTATCTTGTTGTGCCAAAAGGCAATTGGGTATTTCTGACCCATGATGGCATGTTATGGTGTAAGCAATCGTGTTAGTAAAATCCACAAGTTCCTTTACTGCACACTAATCAGCACAGAGAATTCATTTAGCAAAGCAAACCACTCTCCCATCCTCCAGCCCCGGCCTGTCCACAATCCCACAACAGAAAACAGATGAAACAATACAAGAATGTTCGTGACTGGCAACAGCACACCGCAAATATTTTGGGAAGAGAACAAGGAGGGCGAATCCAGCCAAATTATACAGCATAGATGATGCTACTGAAAGTCTCAGTAAGTCAAGACCATAGATCAAGGGTCCCAAAATCTAGTCCAGAAGCCAACTCAAGTCAAGTGGGTTTTTATTTTTGTTCCTCTGTATAACTTGTATATACTGGAATGAAATGCTGTTTCTTCAGGACTGTGGTGCAACACATAACAATGCAGTAGCCCAGTACAGAGGAAAGTGCAAATGTACAACAGGGTGAGAAGAGTGCAAAATATACAATAAATACCCAGGACAGCGCACTCTAACTAGACAGGACAACAGAATGGTATTTGATGGAAGAAGGTAGTGCAACCAAAACCGTGCAATTAAGTAGAAAAAAGAGATGGAGAAAGGTGTAATAGCAAGAATAGCAAGTAGTAAAAAGTGTTTCACAGCAGCATTTTAAAGTGCTACGAGGTTTCATTACACCGCCTACCTAGGCTGGACTCCAGCTCTCCACGCCTGGCCGAAATAAGGGGCCCTTTGCACAGATTAAATAAATAAACTTACCACGACTACACAATTGACCACAGCAAGAAAGAAAAGTTTGCTGAACAAGAGGCTGTGCGTTCGGAGAACATGTTGCACAGCTTAATTCTGAGTTCGAAACGAATTCCTACAGTGAGTCCTGCTGGAAGCAAATAAACACCATCACTCAGTACTGCAGGAGAGCTTCAACACTACAGACGTTCACGTAAAGACCCACGTAAATGATTTATTATTAAATATAATGCACTGGGAATATTGCTAGGTATATAAATGGCTTCATAAAAAAATGATGAAGGATAATCTCACTATCGAATGAGATTAAAATCTGAGGTTAAAATGTACTAATTTTTATACATTTATCTGAAGTTTTAAGCAATGTTTTGGAAGCTGAATTAGATCAAATTAAATATTATAATTTGAAATTCAATGTTATAATAATATAAATAGAAAATGAGGTTTTTGGTGGCATAAATTCAGTTCTTCAAATTCAGATTCAAATGTTCAAAACACTCCATCTGGGGACTTAACAAAAGCCAACGAGCACAAACTCGATTGTCGCCATTTCAGCCAATGAGCCAATAATTTAGTGTTTTAAAAAAAAGTTGCATCTGAATTTGAGTTATTTATGTTCAGTAAACGCTTTACCCTGCTCAGGGTCGCCGTGGATCCACCCGGGAACACTAGGCTTGATGCGGGAACACATCCTTGATATGATGCCAGTCCATCATTGGACACCACACACCTAGGGACAATTTAGTGGAGCCAGTTCACCTACCAGCATGTTTTTGGGAAGTTGGAGGAAACTGCAGAACTCAGAATTGAACCGCTGCACCACTATACTGCCCTGAATCACAATTTTAGGACTGAATTTAAAATGTGGCAACAAAAATTTGATTTTAAGTAAAATTTAAACCTTGCACATATATTAAAGAAATAAAACACCAAACTCATTCCATATTCTTCATCCCAGGCTTGATTTCTATATCTAATCTTAACACTTCTGCCAGGACAATAAACATGATGAACAGGCCTTTCTGTAAACAAAGCAGGACTACATCTGAGTACTTCAATAAGCTTCAACAGCGAAAACAATATCACCAAATAAACAGAAAGGCTGTCAGCATCCCATGCACAACAGCAAAAAGCGCAAAGCGCCGCGTTACGCACGCCTACAACGCGCGACGTGACGGATACGCACAGCAAAACTTAAGGAGGAACTTTTACCCCGTGCGCCAAAACTGTCAGCTCGGTTAAATAAGTGACAACTTACTCCATGCTCCACCACCTACCTGCCACTGGGTGCAAACCTGGCTGAGCTGTAGTCTAGAAAACACAGAGTTTACGAGGTTTGCGCTCAGGCGCCTCAGTCCTCAGAAACCGACGGTCTTCTGTAAGAGACGCGCTTTCTCATTAAGCTCCTCCCTTTAAACATGTCCAAGCTACAGCCTCATACAGCGCTTACGACATGTCTGAAACAAGCCACGCCTACCAAGGAACTCGTAAGAATACGACCAACTTCTGATCGAAACGGCATCCTCGGTCAACTGTACTACATACTACAAGTACTGCATTCTACATTGTTTCTCATAACAGTATGCAGTTTGTGAGAATGGTCATCTGGAACAGAGTCTCTTCTCTTGAGTCAACAGTATGCTCAAAACGTTGATAAAACCAAAAATGATGCGCTGAGGACGCAGTAAAGTTTGTAAGGCAGACAAAAACACTTTTGGAAAAGAAATGCATCTGCCATTACTATAACTAGAAGAAATCTTCTGTATCAAGCATTAAAGGAAAACTCCACCATGAAACATTAGATTAGATACACTATTCTTATTTGTTGTTCTTCTTCCGGCTGCACCCGTTAGGGGTCACCTCAGCGAATCGTTGATCCGCATATTTGAATTGCCGGATGGCCTTCCCTCCCCAATTTTATCCGGGCTTGGACCAGCACTGGGAGTGCACTGTCTTGTGGCTGGGGTTGGGGTCGATTTCCTAGCTGGGAATCGAACCCAGGCAGCGGCGGTGACAGCGCCGAGGCTTAACCACTAGTCCTCCAAACATGACCATCACACCCATATGCGCAGTGGGCAGTGGTAGCTTAGCGGTTAAGTCTTTAGACTACTGTTTGGATGGTCATGAGTTCAATCCCTGCCACTGCTGGGCCCTTGAGAAAAGCCCTTAGCCCTCAACTGCTCAGGTGTATAAATGTAAATTGTAAGTTAGTCTGGATAAGGGCATCTGTGATAAATGTGCTCTCTGACCATCTCATCCCAGTCCAGGTTTTTCCCCCTTATGCTATTATAATAAGCTCCACTCTTCTGGGAAGGCTTTCCACTATATTTGGAGTGGAGCGTGGCTGTAGGGATTTGTGTTCATCCATCCACAAAAGCATTAATGAGGTCAGGCACTGATGAGGAGGGTGATTGGGTGAGGAGGTCTGGGGGGCAGTCGGTGTTCCAGTTCATCCGAAAGGTGCTCAGTGGGGTTGAGGTCAGGGCTCTGTGCAGGACACTTGAGTTCTTCCACTCCAAGCTTCACACACCATGTCTTCATGGAGCTCGCTTTGTGCACAACTGCATTGTCATGCTGGAACAGGTTTGGGCCTCTTAGTTCCAGTGAAAGGAAACTCTAATGCTACAACATACAAAGAAAGCACATAGAAAGTGTTTCCAACTTTGTAGCAGCTGTTTGGGGAAGAACCACTTATGGGTGTGATCGTCAGGCATCCACTTTTGACCATATTTATTTATCGTCGTTTATTTGTGATGTGTTTAGACCCTGGTGCTAATTTGTTGGGCTGTATTTTTGTTATTCCTGGGGGAATTTAGAGGTTGTCTGCTGCGCTGACATCATGGGGGAAATTGCTTGCATAGTTACAATGGCATGTAATAGGAAAAAAAAAATTCAAAGATTTCATACATAAGGGATAACAATTACATTTCACTGTTGGCTCCTAAAAAAAAAAAAGAACAAGCGCCTCTTTTCTCATTTACCATTTTCCAGCAACATTCAATATTATATTAATGAGAAATCCAACATAGAAGTAGTGGAGACAGCAAAACTCAAAGGACTCAAAGTTCCAAAGGATTAAAGGATTTTAAAGTAAAAATAAAAAGGGGTTTCATACTGAAGCTTTGTCCATACAGCAGATTGTTAATAGCAAACTATCTTATATGACTCAGAAGAACTGCATCTACAGCTCACATTTAAGTATATAATATTTTTTCAGTATGAGTGAATTGCCATTGACAGACATGTTAACTGTTCGAACCCAAAATATCTCAAAAAGACATCGTTTAAATACAAATGAAGTAAACATTTTAATTAGGTAAAGCTTGTAAAAGGATTAATTTGACAGACTTCTTAAAAAGTTGCTTAAAACGAACAGAGTCACTTGTGAATTCCACATCACTATTTACGGAACTGTGGAGAGCAGTCCAAGTCTGCTCACTGACTTTAAAATATTGGCTCTTGGTGCCAAAATAAAGCACGCCAGGAGTTTTTTCTGAACAATTAAAGGAACAATCTGTCAAGCTGGCATTAAAAAAAAAAAAATTCAAATACCAATACATGCAACGTTTTAAGAAATGTTGAAAGCAGCCAGACTGGCTTGCAGAATGCCTTTTTTGGTGATCCTTCATGAAACCTCATTTGAAAACTAAGCCACTGTCAGTGTACCTCATAGGCAACGTTCATCTTGGCAAAAGACAGGGTGGCGGTCTGTTTAAACGCTTAAACATAGGCCTAATATATGCTGGGAAGTGAAAGAAACTCTACGCTTTCTCATAATGGATTTACAATTTGGACAAGGTGCCCAAACTACCCACCAACCTGCACCATTAAAGGCCCATGTGATATCCTTAGAAGGATATAATAATCCAGCATGAGATACCTTTCATGCTTGTACTAAGCCAGGCTTTTTGAAGCAACCCATCAGACTTAATACTCAGTTCCTCTGAAACCAGATGATATTTAGGCAATGCTTATTTTGTGCAGTTCTTAGGCTATAATTCTGGTCTACTACAGAATGGGCTGTCAGGATGTGAGATGCTTGATTCAACTAAAAATTAACAGCATGTTGTGCAGCAACGGCACCAACCAAATTTGGCAATATTGTAATTAGTATTGAATCATGTCAACTCTGCAATCTGATTGCCTGATTAAGAATATTCTGATTCCCCAAATTCAGATTTCCCACCCCTGGAATATGTCTGTTTTAGTCAGAAATTTGTTGCATGGAAACACCTTATTCAGAATATCCACTGAAAGGAGATACCTGTGCATACTCAGTCCGCGAGGAATTGTGGATGCTAACAGCAGCTTAGCTTAACTTAACAGATGCTTACCTGACCCTCTCCGTTTTGAGGTGGAGTTGTCAGGCATTTTTGATGGTGAGAAGCGTTAGAGCCCCAATTAAATTAGTGTGAAAAATTTGTAATAAATCTAATAACTGAGCATACTCTATAATTAATGGCAGCATCTTGAATCTCCCAGGAAATAACATCGGAAAAGGAAAAGCGCATGTGTACAGTAGATCGGCATACTTACAGCAACCAAAACTGCGAAGAACCCCATCTGGTTCTTAGAACGTTGCGGGAATGTTATTTTTGTCTAGCATTCACAGAACCATTCTTGAAATGAAGACAATATGGCACACTTTAGTAAAAATTGAATCACTCAATGCAGCTGTCAGTGCAGATGACAGAAGACAAAAATCTCTAGCAGACATAAGAAGCAGGTATGTGCATGAATGTTTGAGTGTTTATCATTCTCTTTCTTATAGTGTGTGATGGTGTGTGTGTGTGTGTGTGTGTGTGTGTGTATCTTGGCTGTATGAAAAAGAATGGAGGAACACCCAATATTCAAACTTTTTGCAAATAGATCCAGCAGATAGCACCATGGGGAAGAATAATTTGTTTGCTTTGTACATATGCTTTGATGAAATAGGAGCAACAAAATAAATCTGTAGAAATTAAAAAAAAAAAAAATTTTTACATTTTCCCACAGAATAGAAACAGCCAGCAGTGAAATACCTTTCCACTTATCCATAATTTAGTAAATAATAAGATGCTGCCAGGTGTTTTTGTTTCTCTTGATGTAAGAGATTAAATCTGGTCTATATTTACCTCAGCGACTTCACTTATTTATCCCAGCAGTAAGCTTATGTTTATAGAAACCCTTTCTAGGTCTCATTTGGGTCCAGTGATCAATATGGATTTTTGGACATATTAGGCAATTAAGTAAACATCAGAATAGTTTATGTGCTCAGAATGGCCCTGTAACAAAAAAAGGCCTCTGTCTGTGTCTACGTCTGACCTTGTTTAAAATAGACTGTTGGAGCTATGAACACTTCAAGCCCAGTGAAAAAGAGGGAAGACTGCAGTGTGCCAACATCTCGTCTCTTACCCCATAGCACATGGCCTCATTTTATTTCTGGCCAGTCGAGATTTCACACGATAGTCATGAATGGCTTTGTGACAGTAGGTAATTTGAAATAATGTTGCCTGCATTCATCAGCGTTTCTCGACAGGCCCGTGTGTTTTAGAAAACACAGTGGTGAATATCACCTGTCACATTCTCTGCTTGCTGGGAGTTTCACACAGCCTGAGGAGCACATAGTAACAGGCAGACTCTTACTATTGGTCATAATGGATAAAGCTGATATTGAGTGCTGACTTTCCCTCAATCAGTCAGGAGAAAATAGAAAGTTGCTCTGACAATCAGGGTTGCCAGGTCTGGTTTATAAAACATTTACATTTACATTTACATTTATGGCATTTGGCAGATGCCCTTATCCAGAGCGACTTACAATAGTGCTTTGAA
>CM074962.1:14954361-14969026 GCA_037577455.1 Pangasius macronema
TTTTCCATCACACAGAACTCCTGACATCTTTCTCCACCCATTCCAACCTGCCTGCACTCGCTTCTTCACCTCTTTCCAACACTCACCATTACTCTGGACTGTGGTTTCTTTATTCTTTATTCTTTATTTGTGTGGCATGTGAAAACCTTTCATCAAAGCAAAAACCCTTGATCATTGCGAAAACCCTTCATCACTGAAAAAACAAGTGATTATTTCCCCACCAATGTTAGTGTGAACAGATCAATCGAAGCAAGAGATGAGGATGAGGCTCTGGTTTTCCAAATGCTGCGAGTGACGAGACAGAAAGTTAGAGGTAGGTGTTGTTGATAATCAAAGTGATAACTCATTTCCCATTGTAAACATATAATTCATCAAAATCTGATAGTACTGTTGTTTTTCCATGAGTAGATTAGGTTACATTTGTATTACTATCTGAACTGTTTACATAAAACATGCACTTATGCAAAAAAACATAAACGTCTGAGTGAGCTCATTTAACTCATTCTCTGACTTTTACAAATACAGCAGCCACAATATACAAGTCATAGAAGTGTGTTTTAATAAAAAACTACAATTTTCAATTATTTTGAAAAAAATAATAATTTAGGAATGAATCCAAATCCAACACAAGTACTCAAGCCAGACATTTAAATTTGTTAACACTCATTCATTCTATAACACGTGTCTGCTAATTCCTGTATTCCTGCTTAGGTGCAATTATTACATAAATTGCAGGTCTTGAAAATTGTAAGAAATTGCAGTATCAACAGGCCAAAGGGAGATTAAAGTAAAAAAAAAATGCTGAACAAGTCTTTATAGATGGTTATACAGCAGGAATCCATGTCCGTACCCAAAACCATGAAGACTAAGGCAAAAATGCTAAAGCAATTTAAAATTTGTCGTGGGTTCGAGTCTCAGGGCCGGCAGGGATTGTAGGTGGGGGAGTGAATGACCAGCGCTCTCTGCCACCCTCAATACCACGACTGNTGGGTTAAATGCAGAGCACAAATTCCGAGTATGGGTCACCACACTTGGTCACAAAGTCACTTCACTTCACTTCACTTCACATTTGCCAGGATGGAGCTGGAACAGAAGAGGACCAATAAGGAATGGCAGGAAATGCAGTCAGTCCTAGCTGCACTAGGTTTCCACTCACATTATGTGAATAATACATATCATAAACAATGCTGATTAGTTCACTGTAGCTTGTTTACCTAGAAGCTTTTTTAATTACCTTTACCTTTTTTAATCGTCAATCATTTAATCACTGATCATCAAATCTAACCCTCCTATAAAATCAACAGATTCCACTTGAGTTTTGCAACACTATGTATTGAAAATCATAATATAATGTCAAAGACGGGAAAATGTTTTTAATCGCTTGCCAAGTTCCACTTTGTACAAACCGAGATATTACATTACGTTTATGGCATTTGTCAGACACCCTTATCCATAGAAACTTACATTTATATATCTGAGCAGTTGGGGGTTAAGGGCCTTGCTCAACAGCCTAGCAGTGGCAGTGCTGGGGTTTGAACTCATGACATACCAATCAGTAGTCCAACAGCTTAACCACTGCATATCATAAATAGCACCTATTTATGCTGAAGTTAAAATTACCCCCACAACCTCTCAATGGTTTTTTTAGCCTTTCTTTGCAGCAAAGACTTTGTAATGCTTAAATGTTTCATCATGAATTATTTACAAAAAAAACAAAAAACAAAAAAAAAAACAGTTCTTAAGTTTGCCTTGGCTCGTGTTGATATTCTCCCCTTGAATGCTAAATGAACTACAGAGAAACAATTTTCTCCATTCTCACTGTGACTCAGAACGGGAAAGACTTGCTCTAGTTCGAGCACAAGACCTGTACTAATACTACGGGAACAAGCTTTTTACATGCTTTATAATTTAAAGCCAATAAACAAAATCCCAACAAAAAGCAGTCCTAAATAAGCTTACCCCTCTTTTAAGGAATTCGAATCACACATATTATGCACAAACTGCCAATATGACAGATCCTTTAATATGTGATTATAGAGTCATTTGAAAATGCAATGAGCGAGAACACAGTCTCCTATGGCCTGTGTCAATGATTGACACGCAATGGACAGACTGAGAATGAAGTGGGATGAATCTCAGGCATACAAATGATGCACTGCAGTTTAGTAAAGCAAAAAAAAAAAAAAAAAAAAAAAAAACTCCACTGAGGTCAAACATAACTTGAATGATAATTCCAACTTTCTATAAACAGCAAATAAATTTCCAGCTGTATGCTTATCTGGCAAAACACACATGAAAATGAAATACTATAAATAAATACAGACAAAAGTGTTAACTTGAAGAAGACATGGCTATTTAGACTAAGTAAGATATATAGTGTATGTGAAATCAATGAAATGGCCAATATGATGTTTGTTGGAACAGCACCAGAAAGAAGCACTGTTTTACATTAAACTGCCATATTACACGTACTCGGGTTTGGTTTTCACCTGTGAGCTTGTAGCTGAGGACCACAGAACATTGAACTTCTGGTGCTCTAAATGGAAGGGCGGACCGGTCACATGGTCATGTGGAAGAGACAAGTCCGTGTACTGGGAACAGTCTGACTAAACAGAGTACAAAAAAAAGTTAATAGAAGCAAATGTAATGTTGTAAAATCTAAGGAACCATGGATAATCTAATATTAATCATTTGCATTGATTTCCACATACTTTACCTTGAACTTACTGGAAGCAGTTATTTACTGTAATAAATATCTACAGAATTGTAATCTACATTCTTTGCCAGCTGAGTATGCCATGCCACATCACCACACACTCAGAGCAGGGGATGTATAAAATCTCACACTGCATCCTTTAGATGGTCAATTCCAAAGGACAGGCACTGCATGGCTGTCTGCATGAGTATGAGTCTTGCAGCATGGCTCCTTAGGCTAACCTAAGAGGTATACTAACTCCAATCCCAGAGCTGCATGTTAACAGAAATCCAACTATCTCAGCAGTGAACAGCTTGTGTGATGGTGTGGGAAAACCACTCAACCACGCTAGCAGCATGTAGCCAAAGGCCCACTAGATGTCCAGGGAAGTGGATGAGGAGACAACACTTAAGGAGAAACTGACCCCATGGGAAGAATCTGAGATCTGTGTCATTTTACTGAGAAGAGAGGGAAAAAAAACAGAGTGCTACACAGTATAGAGATAATGTAGTGGACAGTGAGGTGTGTGATAGCTAATGAAGCTAGTAATGCTAACAAGTGAAGGCTGACTCAAAGATAACAGATGTCACAGGTTTCCTGAAACAAGGAGTTCGTGAGCTACTTTTTTATGTAAGTAACTCCATCTTCTCTACTCTTCTTTCCTCTCCTTCGATAAGGAGACTTTGGAGGACAGGATACCTGTAACTCAGACCATTGTCAAAAGCTGCTAAGCAGATAGTGCCATATGATGTACCTGTGGTCCAACATGTATATGAGGTGAGAAGAAGAAATCACTATTACATCATATGTTACTAGGGGACTTTGCTGAAAGGTCTCAGGAATGTTTGCACATGCATACAAGAAAGTATCCAGGTGATTTGTCTATGTGTGTCTGTGTTTGAGGTTGTTAATATGCAGACTTCTCAAGTGTCCTCATTCAGTAGCCGGATTGCCTGAGGGTAGAACCTCCTCCTGAGTCTCTCTGTGTTGGTCCTCAGGATACAGCAGTGCCTACCTGATGAGAGCACTGAGAAAAGACTCTTCCTGGGGTGGTTATAGTCTTTTACGATCTTCCTGACCCTGGTCTAACATTGCTGGTTGTAGATTTATGTGATGCAGGGGAGAGAACTCCTGAGGGTCTTCTCCACTGCCCTCAAAACTGTGGACAGTACATTCCAGTCCTTGGCCATGCTGCCTCCGAACCAGGTGGTGATGTTTCCGGTGAGAAGACTTTCCACAGCCCCAGTGTAGAAAGCCTTCAGCACCCCGTGAGAGATCCTGAACCTGGCCAGACGTTGGAGATGGTAGAGACGCTGGTGCACTCTTGTCGCCAAGCTGTATGTGTGTGTGTAGTCCATGACAGGTCTTCTGTGAGATGGACCCCAAGGTATTTGAAGCTGCTCACCCTCTCAACCGTGGCCCCATTGATCAACAGCGAGCTGTAATTCCTCATCTGCTTCTTCCCGTAGTCAATAATCATCTCCTTAGTCTTGGTGACATTCAGGGAGAGACTGTTATTCCGACACCATGTAGAGAGGATATTCACTTCCTCTAAATACGCCTTCTCGTCATTGTTGGTGATGAGGCCTACAACCACTGTGTCGTGGGCGAACTTCACCAGCCTGTTGGAGCTGTGTGTGGCCGTGCAGTCACTGGTGTAGAGGAAGTACAGCAGGGGGCTGAGGATGCAGCCCTGAGGAGCTCCAGTGCTGAGGGTGAGTGTGGAGCAGGTGTGGTTTCCCATCCTGACCACCTGGGGGTGTCAGGTCAGGAAGTCCAGAATACAGTGGTAGATGGTGGAGATTAGTCCCAGATCATGGAGCTTTTTGCAGTGGTGTGAGGGGACGATGGTGCTAAAGATGGAGCTGTAATCTACAAACAGCATTCACACATAGTTCCCTTTCCTCTGGTTCAGGTGAGAGATGGCAGTGTGTAGAGTGTAGTTGATGGTGTCATCTGTGGACCTGTTGAACCGGTGTGCAAACTGTAATTGGTCTAGGCAGGTGGGGAGGAGGGAGCAGATGTAGTTTCTAACCAGCTTTTCAAAGCACTTCATCACTATAGAAGTGAGTGCTACAGGACGGTAGTCATTCAGGGAGGCAGGACGGGCAGTTTTGGGGACAGGAATGATGGTGGTGGACTTGAAACAAGTGGGGAAAACACTCTGGCTGAGGTAGAAGTTAAAAATGGTGGTAAAGACCTTTAGCACACGTCCATGGATGTTGTCCGGACTGCATGCTTTCCTGGTGTTAACTTTGTGTAGCACCTTTGAATGTTGAACATTGAAATTTAACTACATATTAATAATTGATACTGTTATTTATAACCATTTGAAATTGAAAAAGGAAAAGGAAACCAGGAACAAGGTATAACTGACTTTTAGTTATAGTTGTTGTTATAGTTATAGCTAACTCCTTATTAAAGATAATTGAAGCTGTACTCTTTTATCAAAACTCAAAGTAATTGGGAGAATAAAAATGGATTTAAAAAAAAAAGACTACTTCAGATATGCATTTTGGGGCACTTAATTAATTATGCTAGTGAAAGAATGGATCTTAATTGTGCTGTTTCAGATTATTATTGCAATATTGTTAGAGCAATAGCCATGCAGTAAGCCATTCAGTAAGATCCTCTGATACTGTCAGCCTGTCTACTGTACCCTGAGCAGTGAATGTAAATTCCTACACTGAGAACTGAATAATGGAATATATTATTACATACATATTTGTCTAAGGTCAGACCATCAGGTTGTAAAAGTTACCTCTGTGTTTAAACTGGACCAGGGAGTGTTCAAAGCACTAAAAAAAAAATCATTTCATGCTTGATATTGACTTATGAAAGTGGGAGCAGAAGGACTTCTTAAAGCTTGGCTTCTTTCTTCCCCCTCACACTGCAGTAAACAGCTTTTCACTTGCCTCATTAGCTACCTAATCTTTCCAAGCACCCATGTGCTCGACCATTATTCCCTTTGCTTCCTTGTCCACACTCACCTCCCTTATTGTGACCACAACTGGTAGTTGAGAGTCATTAAACACACTGGCTGAGATGACAGGACGTGTCTTCCAGGGAAATGCCTTCTCAAGATGGTGGGTTGCTAGTGTTGTCCAATATTGCATGAGGAGTGAAGAGACGATGCACTGGGCGATAAATCAGCCACATGATTCCACCCAATGATGTGCAGGCCCTGCTTCCAGACTCTGATTCTTGGCAGGCAGACAACTCCTACCCTTGCTTCAGTGCCTCAGGTTAACAGCATCTCTCTGGCAAGGGAGGAGAAATAGCCAAGCCCCTGCTTTCATGCACTGTTAGTCCTGATCTCATCAAGCAAGTCATGTTCAACTCCCACTGTCCCTTAGAGTCCCACTGCACGCCGCTATAGTTTGACAGGAGAATGGACAGTTATCTGCAGAGCTCTGCCAAAAGCAAGGCAGGCAAGAATTTCTTAAGGCTATTATTTTGGACATTCATAAACCAGTTTGATCAGTGGTTTGCTCCAGTAGCCTGACCTAAACTCTCCTTTACTGAGCATCAAAATAAAACCATATTTCTATCATATGTCTATATAAACTGGCCAGAAATTCATGTAAAAAACCTTTTTATTTATAGAGCTACCACTCCATAAAGCTCATGTAGACCAGGCACTGTGCACAGGTCAGCATGTCTTTGCTGGGGTCGCAAAAAATTATTTATATTAACATATATGTTCATTGTGAATGTTTTTCCATTGTTCTTTGTTACTATAATGAAAATTTCACTGAAAATCTTGTCTGAAAATCCTATTTGACCAGCATCACTGCATTCCAGCTTTGTAGTAGATTCTGACAGTGTGTGCAATGATCGTTTCCGATCATTTTGGAAATAAACGAACCCTAAAAACTAAAGTAAATCTAAGTAATAAGTAAAATATTATTAGGTAGCTGTTGTTGTCAACAATAAACAACTGTTCTTTGATTTGGGAAAGACGTTGCTGTTTTGAGTCATAGTCATTTGAGTCTTTTGGCTTTGGGTAAAGAAAGCATCATTCAATTTGATTCAGTTCAATTTGTATAGCACTTTTAACAATAGACATTTTCACAAAGCAGCTTTATAGAAATAATTAGATAGTTTTGTTAAATTTAATGCATGATATTCAGAAACAAACTGAGGGACTGCTTCCCCCAGTATGATTAAATCAGTTCTATTTCTGGACTAGAACAGATGGGCTTGTGCCTCTCCGGTCACCCTGACTGACAAACTGAGAGATCATGCCTTTGATCCTTCATCAGATCTCTCAAATGACAGTGGTGTTTGGATACATGGGGTTGATCTGGTCAGTCTGATCAATGGCATCCCATATTAAACTGATAAGAAACAGATTAAAAAGGTAGCAGTGCTTTCTACCCTTACTTACAGCCCATGTGCTAAAATGAGGTTCACACTTCAGGATTTCTATCCTCGTAAAGCATAGACAGCTTTAACTTTGCAGCACAGCTACATGCAGATGGATGACAATCTGCAATTATTCAATGACAAATAAAGAAAATGATATCAGATGGCTTAATTAGGGGTTGGGTCATAACAAGCTGCCAGAACGCCAGTTGGTGTTTTGATGGTAGTGGTGGAGAGCTCTGTCTGACACCATCGCAAGTCCATCAGCTCCAAAACTTCCCATAGGTGTTCATTTGGTGATTGTGAAGTGTTTCCCTTGTGTATAAATATGAAGCTGGACACATTTAAAATCCCTTTGTCTTCCATCATCATGGGAAAAAAACAGCTTTCAACAGAAAAAATACAGATAATTGTTTACCTGCACAACTCAGTCAGGCCTAATGGATATACAATTACATAAGTTCAAGCTACAGTGTGGATTTTCTTTTTGTTAGAAATGACAAAAAAGCCTGAATACTTTATAATGCAATATTCCTGAGCTCTTATGAGTCTCCCTGATAATCCTGTAATAGTAATTCATAGTCAGCGCTGTGTCAAGGGCAATGTTACTGCACAGATTGGAGCTGATCTGCCTCCACATGGTTAGCATTAGCTGCCTAGCCTGGGAAGACAATTCTCAGCAGTACGGTTATTCTAACAATATTTAACGAGTGATTGTCAGAGGTGTTGAACAATTAACATGGCTTGCTAAGATCACAGCTCATGTAACTAGATAGCACTATTTATGGTTGTTTATCATTTCATAAAATGAGAAAAACGATAATGTGTTAATGTTATGAGAATCAAGTGTACCTGCACTGCAATCATCTGTCAGTTATTCCAACTGACTAACTTTTTATACACATATTAGTATAATATAGGCATTCTGCATGGACTCTATTTATTTCTGCAAGGGAGAATCATCAGATCTGCATGACCATGCACATGTGTAGCTTAGAGGGAGCAAAATTTGTATGCATACATCATACACCAGCTTCTTTTATTAATACATTTTCTTTGTTACTGAACTAGCCTTTTATATTTATAGTATATTTTATTATTTTTTTTACAGTACTGTGATTGCCCATTTCACAGCAGCCTTTAAACAACATTTGCCGAGTGTATTTAGTAGGCATTCCCAGTGGCAGTTTTCATGATGAGCAACAGCCTTAGCAAATTAAAGATCCATTTCAAATGTGCATATTGCAGCCCATCGAGTGTTTTTTTTTTGTGTGCCTCCTGATGTACATCTGGCCCTGAGAGTGAAAACAAAGCAAACAAGAGTGAAAAGTGGCCATTATTTATAGAAAAAAGGACTCAGGACAAATGGATTGTTTTCCTGCTGAACAGGCAAGGCATTTACTTGTTCTTTAATTGCTTAGAAGCTAATGAATGATAGTCAGACAACTTATCCTTGTTACACAGTTCTGAAGACATGATAGCCAGCTAGTGACTAATAGGAGGTGTTTTTTTTAATGTTTCTCACTATTTTTCTATTTCAAACTCAGTTCTATCTGCAAGAGTGAGTCATCCGTGGTGTCTGTTCGCCCTCAGTATGTGACTGTAATTATTGCGTTGTGTTTTGGCTAGCATGCTAACACCAATCCGCTCGTGCCTGACATGTTTGACATGTCGAGCTGGAAAACTAAATACACAGATTAGATAATAAAGTACATGGAGAACACAAATTGGGTATCAGAAACAACCAGAGGTGATAATTTTGGTCTCTACGCTGTATTTTAGGTAGCTAAATTTACTTGAACTGTCTCCGATACAGGTAGAAATGAGTCTGCACAGCAGTGCACTGAGAGATCACAGTGGAGTATCTGAGAGCATTAGCTTTAATACACCTGGTACTCAGCAACTGTGTGTGCGCAGGGAGAGAGACAGGAAAGTTTATCTTAGTTAGCCTAACCATGTTTTCCCACAAGAAACAATGTCTTTGCTATGATTGACTAGAATAACTATCTTTTTGAATGTGCAGATAATTAGCAATTCAACTGAAAAGAATTGATGTCACATGTCACAACTTGGCCCACTGATGGGGTTATTTATAATGCAACATAGTCTAATTATAATTAGTTTGATAATGCGTTATAGGTTCATATGCGTTTATTTGACAGAGTTTCAAGCCTGTTACATTCATCACTGATTGAAAGTGGATGTGAGTATGAAAGAATATTTCTAATTTTACATGTTGTATTATGTGATTTAGGCTTGAAAAACATTTGAGGCTACACTGATATTAAGGAAACCAGATTGCCAGTCAATAATAGTGATCGCAAGCTTTGATCATTCTACAAATTTCAGTTTTTAAATTCAATCATAAGATGTTTGACAAGCAATGACCTCCTGCACATTTACATTACGGACATTCAAGATCGTCAAAATCTCAATAACGATACATAGGAAACAAAGAGCTGGTTGGATTGGGGCACTCCAATATCCTCAGTTTGGCACATTGTACAGATATTTGGTAGAAACTCACAAAATGGAGCTTCTACACCAAGCATCATTGGAACTAATTGGAATCATGTGGAAAAAAATGGGACTTTTTGGCCTTGGACACCATTGGAAAGTTTGGCTAAAGTAGACAAATCAGTAGTCCAGACAATCATTTCATCTCTAGGCTATTAGTGCTTAATTCAAATATCCCTGGTGGACAAGTAGGTTTAGGAAGCCTTTATTTGTCACATATACATACACAGTGAAATTCCTTTTCTTCACATATTCTAGGTTGTTAGGAAGCTGGGGTCAGAGCGCAGGGTCAGCCATCATACAGCACCCCTGGAGCTGGCTCAAGGGCCCAACAGTGGCAGCTTGGCAGGGCTGGGACTTGAATCCCTGACCGTCTGATAAGCAACCCAGAGCCATAACCAAAAAAACTTACTACATATTGACTTTAGCAACAAAAAAAAAAAAAGTAATAAATTCAGTTAGTATGCTGTTATGTTTACATGCTGATACTGTGACTATAGATCAAGGTACACGTTCTGAATCCCACAAACACCAGCACATCTGAGACACGATCTACTGCCAGTGGAACAGCTTTTACTAGGATTAATTAGCATGAAAGGATGCCAAGCAAAGATGCCATTTTTTTCTGAATCAGGACCACGCAGGTATACTGAAACGCTGACAACACTAAGCAAAATGAAGCGCAGTGTAAAGCCATCGTGCAACTCTCCTGCTAGCGCAACATGCAGTACGCTAAACATATAATAAAAATGCTATGAAATGCTATGAAATGCTAGAAATGCTAACCAGACTCGAATAATATCTTTTACGTTCGATGTGAGGACAAAATGTTGGCAAACATTTTTTTTTTTTTTGAGGGTGCAAGTGGGATGTGCTACATGACCATATGTAAGTATATTGTAAGCCTAATCAATTATGTTCCTGGGCAACCAAAATATGAGCCTGGGCCAGCATATTGGAGCTTTTACTTGGTGGATTAGCTAATGCAGTTATGATTTTTCCACCCATGTTTGGTGAAATAAATGTAAAGTGTTTACAAGGAACATTGTTTACATGGTTTGAGGCGATTTTGTAAGTACTGTTTTCCATCTGTCTTTATGAAAATCAATAGCATCATTAAGTTAGCTACGTTTCAGTTCAAACCCTGATGTAGGAGGTTAAGACTTTGAAATGTTGTATATAGAGGAGTTCAAGATCCCTCGACAAATATTTGACAACCTTGCTAGACGTTACAGGAACGGGCGCTGGGATTTTATCCTCTCCAGAAAAGGTTTCACCATAGAACGATAATTCTATGGGTGCTAATAATTTGTTCATGAAATTCATGAAGGGTGCAAATAATAAGGAAGGCGAGTGTTTAATGTATTCTTTTTCTTCGAGTCTGTGCTTAATCAGAAAGACAA
The DNA here is from genome assembly GCA_037577455.1 of Pangasius macronema. Classification (NCBI taxonomy): domain Eukaryota; kingdom Metazoa; phylum Chordata; class Actinopteri; order Siluriformes; family Pangasiidae; genus Pangasius; species Pangasius macronema. The sequence continues at coordinate 14,965,345 of CM074962.1, forward strand.
CCTATAAAGTGTCAAAACTACCGACAAGAGACGGAAGCAGAAGAAGAAAGGAGGAGAATCAATATTCAAAGTGCAAAATGAATTTGGACTCGCCAGAGAACAGAAAAGAAATGGGATATGAAAGATGACCTGCCATAAAAAACGACATAATGATAATGATATTCCATAATGCCTTCTGTCACACCAGAAGATATGGTGGCATCAGGTAATCAAAGCCGGGGCTTGGAGCAGACGAGGTTTCAATCAGGGAAATGTGTGGCTCAGTCTCTGTGCTGACTCAGACGGACAGCGTCCAGCTCTGATTAGCAGTGTGGAGCGATGCATTCGATCAGTACTGATGTTGAACATGAGAGTTTTGTGGCCTTGAGGTAATGAGACAAACTGGAAATCTATTTTTATGTGTGCACTTAATTACTTCAACTCATTTTCTCTGGATATTTAAAAATGTGCTGTGACGCGATTGTATAGTTCAAAGAGAGTGTATTGAGAAGCTTTAATTACTTTACTGTGGAACAGAAATGTAAGACTAAGATGCTGGAAAGGAAGAAAAAAACTTTAATGACAATAAGCGTTCTGAACTCTTTTCAGGGGAAAGTAGCTAATGCGTGCTCAAAAAGTCACCAGATGGTGTTACTGACTAATTTGCATTTTCACTGAATTGACATGAACATTTGCATATGAAAACATGTTACATGAAGAAGGAAGATTTTTCTGAAGACAATAACAATAGAACGGAGTAGAATAGAAATATCTGAAGATGTATCCGAATAGAAAATAAGTGAGGAATAACACAATGGACTGGGCTGCTATATCCATCCATTTTCAGGGAGCCGGGGGCCGGGGAGGGGGGGGGGGGGGGGGGGTTTGGGGCAATCCCTTGCAGTGTATAATCAGACATACACACACACACACACACACACACACACACACACACACACACACATTCCCATTTACACCCTACAGACAATTTGGAAAGGCCAGTAAGCCTACAACACATGTCTTTGGCCTGGGCGAAGAAAACCCCCAAAGCACGGGGAGAACATGCAAGCTCCATGCTCACACACACACACACACACACACACACACACACACACACATACATACATACCCATTTATACCCTACAGACAATTTGGAAAGGCCAGTCAGCCTACAACACATGTCTTTGGCCTGGGCGAGGAAAACCCCTAAAGCACGGGGAGAACATGCAAGCTCCATGTACACACACACACACACACCCACACACACACACACACACACACACACACACACACACACTGGTGGTGAATCTGATCTTTCTACCCATATAACCAGTACTAGTGTGATGTGAACTGGAGAGAAATGTTGAGTGCAGGACAGTAAATAAAAGCGTCATTAGATTGGACTCTAGGCTCTTTTTTGAAATAAAGCCACTAAAGGCGCCTAAAAAGTCTCAAAATCTAACAACAAAGTAACTAAGTTTGCATCACTGATGGTAACAATCCATTCAAGCTCATTTTTAGCCCAAGAAAGGCAGCTCAAATAATCATGATAAATTGTCCAAGCAAATTGAATGCCAAAGGGCAACTGCACACATCAGTACCGTACATTATTCTGCTGCATGACTCTACTGCAAATGCATGTATCAATTAGTCATTCCAATGGGTATATGTGCTATTTCAGCTAAATGACTGATGATAAAATTTAATAAGACAGATGAAGAAGTCAGAGATTCAAATGAATTGAATATCTGGGATTTGACTGCACTAAGCTGCAGGGTTAAAATCACCGAGATTGTAGAATGTGGCTTGAGTTTCTAAATTAACATCCTGTGATAAAGAGATTCTGGGCAAAACCGCTCCGGGGTCCTGTCTATAAGCTGCTCTATATTTCATTTTGGAGCTGTGTATGTAAAGTTAATGGTCTTTAAAATAAACTGTCAATCCGTGACAGCCTTCTGTGTCATGCCGCAGAGAACCAATCTTTTCTTTTTGTTCTGAGAGATATTAGCAGTGATAGCGGATGGCAGCCCTCCCACCACTAGAACCAGCAGATTTCAAAATTGATCCATTTCATCCCACTTTTCCATTTCACTCTACATTTGCACCATGTAGAGTGCACACACACACACACACACACACACACACACACACACACACACACACACACACACACACACAAAGTACATGTCACTACAATAATAAATCAATGGGGCAAATGTGAATATTGATAAAAAAAAAAAAAAGGTCTCTCCATCGTTTTCATCCCTTTTACATTCAATCTGCTTTTATCCTGTCAGGCTGAAGCATGACTCATGTTTCCCATGAGCCAAAAATGAAATTAGGTAGAAGCTTATCTGGAATGTTAAAAATATTTCTTTCCCACAATGATGTGCTTAATAAAAATGCAGAAGAGAAACCTTAAAGGCTACATTTGATAAATGATTTAAATGTTATATTAGCTGGAATATGTGTGAAACACACACTCCATGCATACTGACTGAGCATCAACATGTGACATAACACTATAACACTGCCATAACAGTAACTGAAGACAAGCACCATTCAGAGGTATTAAAGTCCTTGAAATGACTACTCATAACCTTATATATGCTTTTCTAGTGACAAGAAGGGAATATTAAAGAACAAGTATGCCTTTCGGAAGGCACTGAAAGTGTTCAAGGATGGAACATGGATAATAACCTTGCGAAGTATTTCAGCAGATCTAAAAGCACTCAGAAACACTGTAGCAGAAAAGTTCATCCTAAAAAATAATAATACTAAAAAACTGCTCATTGTCCAGTGACTTGTACCTGAAGGCATCTCAACAAGCAAGAATGTTCTTATTCTTTTATCCTCTCTGGCCTGATTAGTGAACTGGTGAAAACAAAAATGGACAACTGGACAGAAAAGTCCAATATGTTTATTCCCCCACTTCAAGTTCAAAACAGAGATCTGTTCATACAACAAGCTCTGCATCTGCAAAGCCACAAGTATTGCGGACGACCCCTCTCAGCCCTCTCATGGACTCTTCACCCTCATGCCATTTGGCAGAAGGTATACAGGAGCATCTGCGCCACCACCAGCAGACTCTGGAACAGTTTCTTCCCAGAGGCAGTCAGATTACTCAACCGCCTGCTGCCTCTCGAAGTTCACCTGGGGTAGTCAGACACATAACCCGGTATGACTCAAAAGCATTGCAAACCTGCACTTTACAAAGCTGCATCAGACTCTCTTTATTATGGAATTTGGTTTTGCTGCTATACTTATTAATAATTTACAGTTTACAGCCCGTGTTCTTTGTATACAGTATATCGCCCTGTGCATTCATTGTCCCGTGTATCTATTGTTCTGCTCTGTGTATTTATTGCCCTGCTCTCACCTCACCTCACCTCACCTCACCTCACCTCACGCTGTTGTGAATTGTACTTTATGTAGTCTTGCATACTGTTCTGTGTTGCACCATGGTCCTGGAGAATCATTTCATTCCACTGTGTAAAAGGTATATAGAGGAATGACAATAAAACCCACTTGATTTGACTTGACTTGAGTCTGTGACGTGAGTCAAAAGGGTAACATGAAACATCAGTGTGAAATAAACACAAACACTTCAAATAAATGGGTCTTTTTTATAGTCATGAACTAATCATTAATGGTTAAGCATTAAAAGGTAACTGTTGTCACCATTCAGTCATGTTAGTTGTTT
>CM074962.1:14993146-15007124 GCA_037577455.1 Pangasius macronema
ATGGGTCACCACACTTGGCCACAAAGTCACTTCACTTCATTTGTTGTTCCTTTTGATTTGTACACAGACACCACAAACCCCACTGCTTTATTGAAATCCTGGAGAAAAAAAAATTAAAAATGTATACCCTGAAACTTAGGTTTCTTATTCATGGTCCATCATCTGGATGCACAAGTTCATTTGGAGAAGAGATAAGAGTTTGAAATGCAGTGACTGGGTTTATTAGAGGCTTACTGTGTTTAACTTGTGTTTCTCTTATCATGGAGCTGCACATCAAAATCAGTGTCTCCTGAAGCTCAGCATTTTGGTGGTGTGCCAGATTTGATTTAGGACATTTAGGAGACAGGAGATTTAGATTATAATCCATCCAAACAAAACAAAGACAGTTAATTCTGATTGTTATTTTTTTTCTCAGGTATAACCTCGCAAAGCTAGCAGTTTATAAAGCAAGAAGTATCTAAGGAAGAAGTGTGATGCTCTAATAGGAGCCTGGATCCGTTTTTCTTGCGCCTTCTACTTTTCTCCTTTCCTTCTTCTGTAACAGGTCTCCAGGACAGACGGACTAGTTTAACCAATCAGGAGGGGGAGAGCCTGAGCGAGCCGCGTCCTCTGCTACGTCACTATTGGGTTGTCCTTGACGGACAGGCGCGCTTAGCCAATCAGGCGCAGGATTCTGAGAGCGCTGCGCCGCTATTGGCTGCTCTCTGGAGAGTCGGGACTGACATGTTGACTATTAATGAGCGCTGGGCAGCGCAGCGGCATGTCAGTGGGGAAACGGTGCGGAAGACGGAGACGCGCATCTGACAACCGGGAGAAGAGGTTAGCGCGAGTTCAGGATAACATGTAGCTGAGTGTAGGCTCTGCTGGTGGACTTTTACACTCCACTCATCTTCACCATCTGGTCAAAAGGTGAAGGAGAAACCGGCTGATCGGCTTTCAAGTGCGTAACGGAGAGCAAATCGGGTCCACTTAATGTTTGATGGTGATGATCTACTCTACTGCGCCAGATGGGAACAAACGGAATACACCTCGCACCTCTGCTCATGGACTGACTCACACGCGTAAGTTAAAGCATGCAATGCTTTTCATTTCATTTCATATATATATACACCAGGCTGGTTTAGTGGTAGGCTGTGTCTGTGCCGTCGCCATGGTTTTCCCGCATTAAACTGAAAGTTAACGGGGGGAAAAAGCAGGCAGTGCATTAAACAAATGCGTGCGTTAGGCTTGCTAGAAATTGCTCCTGTTTAAAGTCAGAAGAATAAACGAAAAAAGAAAAAATAATACAATCGAATAAACGGCACCTGGAGCCTGGGGCTTATTAGTATTTTGTTCTCCACTCCGCCGACGTGGGAGCGCGCGCTGCCTTGCGCGACCCTGCATCATTAAACCTTCACATCAAATTAATCTGATGATCAGTATGTTCATGGTGCATCATTATATATATATACATACATATATATATATATATATATATATATATATATATGAACCACAGAGAACTGTTCGCGTTCATGTGACAGGAGTAGGTGTGCGCGTGAACGCAGCGGTTGTGATCCTGTTCCTCATGTCTGTTTGTTTGGACTCGAAGGATGTTTTGCATCACGCTCTTTTTTAAAAAAATATTATTTACTTATTTTTATATCCCCTCCACTTCCATGTCCTCTTCTTTTTTTATTTATGTATGCATGTATGTATGTATGTATTTATTTATTTATTTATTTATTTTGAATCACCCTGTTGCAGGCGGACGCCGCGCACGGACACACGGACGCCGCTCGCGCGCGCGCGCTCGCGCGCCGCCGCCTCCTCCTCCTCCTCCTCCTCTTCTTCCTCCTCCTCCTCCTCCTCCTCCATTAACATGCGCGCGCGCGCCGCTGTGAATAGTGTCGTTGTGATTCCGGATCCATTTCCCTCGCGCGGCAGCTATGAGCGATTTGCATTCATCGCTTTGGCGTCATTAATGCCACCGGCACCTCTTATGCATTCGACACTTCACCCCCACACACCTCCCACCTCCCACCTCCCCCCCAGCCTGTTAACCACATAACCTCTGGGTTTAGCACAGAAACCGAGCTGCAATGCAATTATTTCATTATCTTTCCCAGGCCTTATAGGAGCGCTGCTGCATCCTACACCTTAGTGACAGATGTGCAGTCACACAAATAATACATCATTATGTCATTTGCTCCTGCTGTCTTTAGTCCTGACACGGTCTATGAGATGCAGGCTCCTGTCCTAATTCGCTGTCATTAAGCTTTAATATCACCATATGGTCCTTGCCATTGCAGTGCACTGTTATTAAGTAAGCAGTTGAGCACCACACTCACTAGTTCGTTACCTAGCCGGCATGTGCGGAGTGGTAAACAATATACAGCTCCTCCATTAGTGGAAGACCTTGCTGTGATACATATCAGATATTATACGAGCCAATCTCAGACTGCAAACACAGTTGCGATACAGTAGCTTAAGACCCGTCTGTTAGATAAGGCAATTAGCAACCTTCAAGATGCACGCGTTATATTTTCAAGACGAAGGATGGCTCCACGCATGAATGCTCTGACGCCTTTACTTGATTTCCACCTCTGATTGTATGTTGAGATCCTGAAGAGCTTCTGTGTCGTAAATGGCCTCCTAAAGCGCAGCAGTGTGTGGGTGTGTGTATTAAGAGCAAATTTATATAGCCTTGGAGTGTCAGAGTGGAGAGGAAACCGTGTGGGCTGTCGAACATATCACAACAACATGTGAAAATATGGCTGGAGAGTCATGACTTAGACATGTGAGACACTCAGGAATTGAGTCCAACATAAAGAAAGTGCTAGCAGAAGCTAAATGGATTCCTTTGTAACTCTCTCTCTCTCTCTCATTGCAGTATATGCACAGTGCTTTTTCAGCATCCACTGTAACACTTTATTTTAATAGATACTCTTCTTTCAAGAGCTTTGTTTTTTTTTTTGTTTTTTTTTAATTTAGCATGCTATGAATGCTTCACTTCGATGGGTGCACCATTAACAGCTCATAGCCTTTAACAAATGCTACAGAGAAAAGCCTTTCATTCTTTCAATCGGCCTTCCATGTTTTATAGCAAATGTATATTACTGTATATTTTATTAGGAAGGACCATGATGCCACTTACGCTACTGGGGAATAGAGCAAAACCATCAGAAGGCCACTGCTGTGTGGTCTGTCTGCTTCAGAATCAGACTGGTTCCTACTGAAAAGACGTGCATGACTGATTTCCTGTTCAAGACGCAGTTAGTAGCTTGTTCGATAAGGCAGTCGAACTTATTAAACCCAACCATGCTTGACTCGCTCACAAGAGTCTAAGCTTTGAGCCAATTATTGCAATTTTTGATGATATGCTTTACAGAGAACTTGTTGTTCTTGGTACAGGATAATATGTGGTGATTTTTTTTTAATTGGATTGAAATTGAATTATTCACAATATACTCATACTCATACAGAATAGCCTTTCAACACACCGAGTACTGTTTGCCTTTACTCTTCTGCAGCTGTATACTGTAAGGATTGATAATCCGACTATCCGCTGTCACTCACAAGAGGATGGGTTGCCTTCTCATGTCTTCTCAGTCTTTTTTGCCGTCTCAGGGGGGTGTTTCCTCGTCATTGTCGCCTCTGGCTTACTCAGTATTGAGTAAATCTAAATCTACATCCAGATTTCTGTAAAGTTGCATTGTGATAACGTCGGTTGTTAAGTGCTGTACGAATGAAATGGAATTGAAGTGAATATTCTTAGAGTGAAAGTTCAGGTCCGATTAAATACAGCAATCACCAAACTCAAACCTAACGGAAGAACACTACTGAGAATACACAGTTTATAAAATAAAATCATGCCCCTGTCGTATTTCCATTGATCCTACTCAAGGAGCCTATTCTCTGCTGGCTCCTAGCCTGCTGACCAGTTATATATTATTCATATCAAGATAGCTGAGTACCTCAAAGGCTACTCCCTGTAGCACGTTTACACGTGGCAATTCAATTTAGCCCAGATTTTCAATAGTCTCTTAAACGTCAGCGTTCAGTTCTCTTCACACAGGGTATGTTAAATGCAGCTTTATTTAACCAAGATGATAGAATAGCTGCAGACATAAACTTTCTTTGAACGGGTTAAAACTCAGGAAGCTGGCTGGGGAAGCTGCAAAGTGTGGGGTCCATCGTTTAATTTGGAACATTGATTCTTCATTAACCGCTGACTCACTCCTGATTTGCAAGCACACAGGAGCAGGTGTGAGGGGGAAAGGCTCCAATCGCCTCGGCCATGAAGCCTCATTATGCACACGCATTGCTTAGCGGGACCTGTTTAATGGACTCCGCTCTTACTTTGGAAATAGTCTAATGGTAAATCAATGAAGTGAAGGGCACAGGGAGGACCAGCAGCCTAACTACACCACCCATTGAGTGGCATATCCATGGATAACGCAGCAAAACACGGGTAGGCCCATAGGAGAAGCAGCGCTGATAATACCCAGCACCGGGAAAGACAAAGTGTTAATAACCACTTGATCATAATTTACTCCGAACCGTCTCTGTCATGCACCGGCCATTTTCCATGAAGCAGTAGGCAATTCTGCTGCTGCCCTACTTTCTAGTTGTGTGACCTTTATGTCTGTGGAGATCTGAGCAGAGGAAGTGTAATGTCTTCCCCTGAGGATGCACTGTATCCTCCTGGTACAAAACCATTATCACACTGCATCTGTTCTCACACGGCCACATGGTGCCTCTTGGTATTTAAAAAAATAAATAAAAAAATCATCTCTTATGGGGTCACAGAATTGGGGCTCTCATTGAAGCCTTCAGCTTTAACAGTGGGCATTTTTTTCACATAAGTTAAATCTGTGACCTATTGCATAGGGACTCTCAAACTTTTTACAGACAGTGACTCTTTTAAAGTTTTTATCCTGTTTTCACTGTCACAGACAAAAATTGCACATTGTAAAAGAATTCTTTGGTTGAGTTTGGTGAGTTGAGGTCGGTGGGCTTAGGACGCATAATGTGATGTGCTAAACAGTGGCTGATTTAGTGCCACTGCAACCAAAGACAGCCAATGACAAAGTTCTGGCAGAAATCTTTGATTAAAATCTTCGCGTGACCGCTGCTACAACACTCCTCTGAAAGCCACCAGTAGGACGACAGGAGGATAGGAGGATGGGAGGATGCAAAACTCACAGGACTCACAGCTACAAGTAACATGCTAATGCACAGAAAAAAGGTCCTTATTAATTCAAGCTCACTTTGAAGAATGTTTCTGTTCATATGACTCCGCAGACTGATGACGAAAGTAGAACATTTTCATTTTTACATTTTCTTTAATCACAGGTCTATCGTAAGATGCTCTTCATCGTATAATCATTATCAGACAGTCTGGTGTAGAATTTGTTCAAGATTTTATTCGGACCATTTTGTACAGTGTGACAAGAAATAATCTTAAAAGGCTGCTTTCATTCCTGAGCTTTCTACCCAAATAAGGATAAATCTTGGACCCTCGGCTGTGCTTGATATGAGAACTACGCCCCTAGCAGATGCAATGGGGGCTTAGGAGGACGTCTGGTATTGAATCGTCAAGGATTTACACCACAGGATTGTCCAACTCACAGTAAACGTATGAGTCTGATTAGGGTTAGCGGTTTTGCTGACCCCTTTGTCCCTTATTCAAACATGCTCTCATACATACCTAATTATAACAGTGCAAGCTCAGCATTGACATTAGCACAGAGACAATAACAGGTGAGTCCCATCCTCTAATTCCAGCCCCTGGTTTTGTAGACTGATGCTGCAGTGCATCGGGATCACGATTAGACACATCTATCTTGAAATTCCATTTGCACCAGTATTAGCTGAATTCCTCTCTGTCTGCTAAGCCATTAGCCACTATGCAAGTTATTGCCTCTTAAGTCCTACAAGCACTTAAGTCCTACAAGCTTTGTTCTAAGGCCCTTAGTCTGTGTGTTTTCACCTTTACTAAACTGGGTTAAGGATAATTTCCCTCATTTGTCTCTGACTGCAATATTGCCTCCTTCCTTTCTGAAGCATTGACTAGCTGTAAATTGCACCGGGATATATTTGGAACGAGGGAAAAAAAAACAATGTATGGATGTGCAAGGTTTAACACATAATGCTGATGTGGAGCATTTTACATAAACAAATATTGCAATTCCATGTTGACAATATTTCAATTAAAATACATTATTTGTGACTCTTTCTAGTGAAGATACACAGGAATGCAATAAAGCCTGTAGTAGTGGTGCTTTAATTCTTGATGCTGACACATAACATTTATCATAGCATTTTAAGAATTTCCACAAGTGCTACACTGGCAAAATTTCAGTGAAAAATATATTATAAAGATGCTCAGCCTGCTCAGCCACTAACTGAAGATGTACAGAAATATTATAAAACATATCAATATAAAATCAAATCAATCAGATTTAAATATTTTTTGTAAATATTTCATTATTACAGGTATTAATTGGTGCGCCTGAATCAGACACATAGTCTCTCTTCCCTGTTTGAAATGTTTTCGTACTAAAGACACTAGTGATGTGACAGAATTGCTAATGATCTGAAGGTGGATGGATGGATGGGTGGGTGTGTACCGCTAGACATTTATGGGATGTCTAGATTTTGGCAAGAGTGAAAGGTCTTAATATATCTTTTGAGGACAGAGTAAAGACAGCTATTGTGGTCAAACTCAATACAGAACAAACAAGGACGTGTGTTTAGGAACCAGAACAAGGCGGACCAGGACTGACTCAAAATGGATGCATAACAATGTCCTTTTATAGGCCAATTTATGTCAGGCCAGGCTCTTCCAATAATGGACATCGTTGGACATCCCTGGTCAGTCAGTGCTCACTGGCAAAAATGAAAGCACACTGTTTTCTTATCTGTGTATTCTCTGTGAATCTTTAAGGCCCTTATATGTCTGAGTCAACTTTATAGCTGTTACGGTGTCACGTGTTACGTTCCACGGTTAGTCCCTGAGTATAAAGACCTTTTTTTTAAAAAAAAATACTGATTAAAACGCATTTCTGTCTTTTCTTTGGCTCGGCATGCCACCTTTTCTCTTAGCCACTCTCTATATGACGACGTGATAAGAACGTCTTTTGGTAAGGATTTCATCATCTACAGTGGGAGAAGAGTTTTCACACTTTGTCTTCAGTGTAAAAGACACTCCAGGAGGTGCTTGCTGTTTTCTTTGTTGTCATCTCCACATACGGCCAAGTTTAAAACGCAGTATGCAGTAAAATATAGAGCAAGGTCAAAAGGACTCACCAAACAAGCAAGTTTTCTGGGGGTTTTCGGTAAAATATTTCCTCTAATTTTCACCACTGGCTTGTTTAAAAGTGGTGGACTAATACTGTGACCACACCATGATATTTTTAGACTAGATTACCATACCGTCAAACCTTAACACTCCTAGTAAACAGGGTGCCTTGGGGACAAGTGAGATTCTTTGAAATTATGTGAAAATACTGAGGCAATGCAAATGATGGTGTTGACTGAACACTGATGTAATACAGTATTGTGCTAAATTATCCATGCTTCAGCAAGCGACATTGTTTTATAATGCATGAGGTAAAAGGGGCAATTTATTCACAATGTGAAATTCTTTCTCTATTAAACAGTGCAACCATCTTTATAAAGACAGGGAACAAAGTAGAGAGCGGCACGATTTAAAAGGCAAATAAAACTCTGATAGAAAACTGCTTTAAGATACTTATCAGAACGATAATATGAAAGATATATTCAGGTATTAATGCATTTGTTTTGAAATTCTGTCTAGGCAGAAATCGTTGTAAAATTCTTGTAAACCTGGGCGCTGATAAACACGATTAAAGAGTCATTTGCTAGATTAGAAATGTCAAATGGAAATCAAACGATCAAGCGAATGAGTTCATTTACATGTCTAATAGAGCAGATGACCATTGAAACATGCAACATATTTATATTTTTGTTTTCTCCACATTAGCACCATGCCTCTTTTCCAGTCCTGAATACTCCCACACACCACTCCTGCATCCTGAACCAGAGTTATGCATTTTTCAAATATGCTGTACTTTCCAGTTACAAAAAATAACACATTTTCTCTCCTTTACATTTCCAAGCAGGTTCTTTATTGAGCCATTCCGTAACAATCAGGAGGTGAAAACAATTAGGAGGTGAAATTAACACTCTTCTGTTGTAAGGAAGATGCTGTTAACCAACAGTTTGAGTAATTGTTAATATAAGCCGTGACTATTTCCGTTGCAGAAATCAGCAGTGGACATCTGACCATGAGTGTCCCTGAGTGTGCGAGACAGAAGCCTTCACTTCTACACTTCTGCACACAGATTGATGTCTGTAGAACCCCGGTGTGTGAGAGGGTGAGGAGGAAGACTCACGAGGCAGGCGGAATTTTAGCCGAGCTCCTGGCTCGTGATTATTCAGTCCGCGCTTTTCAGCGCACTTTCAGAAACTCAACAAAACCAAAACAACTCAACAGAAATGGGTCCGTCTTGTGACTCACAGCTTTCACTCCGTCACTTTCAAGTTCACGCTCCATGGCAGGTGTATGCGTGTGTCTCTCAAGCTCCACCAGCTATATCTTACTCTCTCTCTTGCCCGTTACGGGAGTCACTGAAAGCACAGAGAGACACAAATAAGTAGACTGGCGGTAATAAGACACAGGTGACAATCATCATGCGGTACTTGTCAGTTTGACCCACCTTCTCTCTGTCCATAGCTGATGTTCGACCATGCCCCGCTGCCGCAATGTCCATTTAAAATAAAAAAATACTTTTCCCAGTGTAGTTTTCCAAAATGTGCATTTGATTGTTGAATCAACTTCATCTATCGCATCACATTGGTGACTAGAGAATGTAAAGGTCGACTAGTCAACTAGTCTATGCAAGCCCAGTCCTCTGCAATCCTTTCCATCTTTGGGCACCAAACGGATATATAGAATGATGGAGGAAAAAGGACAGGTCCTTCCTGTTACCCCACAAGCGGAGGTCTTTCTCGAAGGGTATTTTTGTGTGACAAAGAGAATCACTCTGTAACGTAGGGTAATAAACATAGTCTTTGGGAAAAGCAGCAATGTAGAGTGAAGAAAGCTTGGAATAAGTCTGATTATATAATACTGAATATGACAAAATATTTTATTTTCGATACGGTATTGTAGTGGCACTGCAGTAATGACATCACACCACATCAGCATGCTTTAATGGCTTCGGCATTTGTCAGTATGTCTTAGCAATACCTCTGTGATTTCTTGTTGTAATAATATATCCCCTCTCTCTCTCTCACTCTCTCTCTCTCTTTTGCTCTCTTTTCTTTAGGTGGAAGTGGACTGAAGCAATGAAGGCAGCTCGTAATCACCAGAGAGACTGTTCTTCCACTAAAGTATTATAGAAAATTAACAGCCTCACCTCTGCTTTGCTGAAACACAACTCCCTGAGGCATATGCTGGTTTGGCGTGTGTGCCCTTCTTATAACAGCAAGACAGGGAGACTTAGTGAGAGGTCTTTCAGTGGACAGTAGATCAGCAAATCAAACCCAGGGAAAACTCGGTGGGATTTGATCTCCAGCAACAAATGGTGTATTACTTTTGAAGTCTCAGACCATATAATTTTGTGGACAAATTTGCTAGAAAGTCTGGCCAAAATGAAGGATAAATCATTTGTGGATTATTTTGTTCTGGCGTTTGCAATAGCTCACTTTGTTATTGCTGTGGAGGACAAAGGCAGTTGTCCTAATCTTTGTGTGTGTGAGATTAGGCCATGGTTTTCCCCCAGCTCTGTTTATATGGAGGCCCCTACTGTTGACTGTAATGATTTGGGACTTTTCAACCTACCATTAAGGTTACCTGCTGATACACAAGTTGTTTTACTACAGACCAATAACATTGCTAAAATCGAGAAATCTTTGGAGTACTTGCCCAATATAACTGAGATTGATCTTTCACAAAACAACCTATCCTCAATAAGCGACATCAACTTGGGCCATCTTCCTCACTTGTTGTCCCTGCACATAGAAGAAAACTGGATATGCTCCTTACCAGATAATGCGCTTTCCCAACTTGGCAACCTTCAGGAACTTTACCTAAACCACAACCTCATCTCCTACATTTCTCCTGAGGCTTTCAGTGGCCTTCACAATTTGCTTAGACTGCATCTCAACTCGAACAGGCTCCAGAGCATAAGCAGTGAGTGGTTTAAGTCACTGTCCAATCTGGATATTCTCATGATTGGGGAAAACCCTATCACTTCCATACAGGACATGAATTTTAAGACCTTGAGAAGCTTGCGAAGTCTTGTCCTAACCAGAATGAACTTATCCCAGATTCCAGACGATGCACTGACAGGCCTGGACAATTTGGAGAGCATCTCATTCTATGACAACACTTTCCCTGAAGTTCCCCGCGGTGCTCTTAAGCATCTTAAGAACCTCAAATTTTTGGACCTTAACAAGAACCCAATTGGGAGAATACAGAAGGGTGACTTCATGGACATGCTGCATCTTAAAGAACTGGGCATCAACAGCATGCCAGAGCTGGTGTCCATTGACAGCTTTGCTCTCAACAACCTCCCAGAGTTGACAAAGATTGAAGCTACCAACAATCCAAAATTATCCTACATTCATCCCAAAGCCTTCTACAAGCTTCCTAGCCTGGAGACACTCATGCTGAACAGTAATGCCCTCACAGCTATACACAGGACCACAGTGGAGTCTCTGCCCAATCTACGTGAGGTCAGCATGCATTCCAACCCCATTCGCTGTGATTGTGTGGTCCGCTGGATGAATATGAATAAAACCAACATACGCTTCATGGAGCCTGACTCCTTGTTTTGTGTGGAACCACCTGAGTATGAAGGTCAGCATGTGCGACAGATTCACTTCAGGGAGATGACGGAGATCTGCCTGCCTCTTATCTCTCAAGACAGCCTGCCTACTCAGGTCGCTGTGGGAAATGGGAGCTCATTGTCCCTGCATTGCCGGGCCTTTGCTGAACCAGAGCCTGATATCTACTGGGTTACACCTTATGGGAACAGGATCCTTCCCAGCATGGTGGCAGATAAGTTTTACATGCATCCTGAGGGCACACTCGACATTTATGACATTACAGAAGGGGAAGCTGGACTCTACACGTGTGTGGCACACAATCTTGTCGGTGCAGACCTGAAGTCTGTCTCTGTGGAAGTCAGTGGATACTTTCCACAGCCTACCAGTGGCTCTCTAGATGTCATCATCCAGTCTGTGCAGACCAACTCTATCTTGGTGTCCTGGAAAAGCTCTCATGGCAGCCTGGCACCAAATATTAAGTGGTATACAATATCCAATTCCAACCATCCAACTGTGGCCTTCACAGCCAGGGTGCCGTCTGACATAAGGATGTATAATCTCACACATCTCACTCCGGCCACACAGTATAAGGTGTGTGTAGACATCCACAACATCAACAGTAAACACAGTTCCAAGTGTGTCAATGTAACAACAAAAGGATTAGTGCAGCCTGCCAAGGATATTGAGAAGTGGGATACGACAGTGATTACCATGTTAGGTGTGCTTCTCACCATCATCTCAGTGGCTTGCCTGCTGATTTGTATGTTTCTGAAAAAGTACCACCATTATACAGAGCTTAGGAGATGCCCATCCAAAACAGCATTGATACCAGAGGCTGGAACTCAGTCTGCATTTACAAGGGTCTGGGTTTCTGGGAATGGGATGCCGGCTGCTGTGGAAGTGAAAGCTACTGTCATAAATGTATTGGACAATTCCTTCTAAGCAGCTCATTTAGAGAACTGCAAAAACATTTTTTCAGCCCGACAAGGCAAGAAAGGAAAACATGCCATTTCAAATGTTTTTCCTTTTGCCTTGACAAACAGCAAACTATGGAAGAGATGTCTTCACATTTAACCAGCGCTATATCCCCTTTTATGACCTGTCTGAGGTGGCAGTGGAAATGGAAATGAGGCCGCAAGGAAGTGGAAAGCCAAGACCCTCTGAGAAAACATGGATTGCTATAATTCTGGTCATTCACTGAGTGCAGATGGTATATTAAGCAAAGGATGGTGGTATTTTGTATACAGTAAATGACTGTTAATCATGTAAACAGTAGTGAAGCAGTCCTCGTGGTGAAGCAATACCGTCTGTGCTGTACAACATCCATAGACGGGTTAGAGAGGCCAACTGTTTGTAAAGGGGAACATCTAGTAGAATAGATAATTATAGTGACTATGGTGTAAATTTTTGATGAAATATATCTTTTTTCTATTTAATAGAGAATTTTGACTACATGGCTACTATTGTTATATTCTATCCAAAAATGTAACAGACCTTCTGTGCAGTAGCCAGGCATTAAACCAGTGTGAATTAACTACAGTATGTAAGTAACTTGCATAACGACACCACACATTTGCTGAATTAAAATGTTGTACATTGTAACGAATAGATTTAAGATGCATTAAGATATCTTAATATCCTGATATCTTATCAGGATTCAGTGTTAACAAATGCAGAGAGCATACCAGTAACAGAGCATCTGAGAACATCTGCCAAAAGAAATCTGTAAAAGGTTGATTATGCCAGGGTAAGTGCCTACTCCAGAACATTTGTAAACCAGGAAAATGTCAGAATGTTGCTCATAATGGTTTCATGCCAGATCAGAAGACAGATGACTGCACCCTCACATGCCAATCTCAAACCTTCATTGGAAAAATCTCAGTGCTTTGAGCATTCATATGGTTCAAAAGCATTGCGTTCTTGCTTTTGGTGTTTAAAAGCCATTTTTATATTGACTGTGCTGTCTGTGATATCTAAGCACACAAGTCAATCAGACTGTGCAAAGAAGAAAATAATGAATAAATGTCAACGTCTTTTTGGATCAGGATGCTTCCTACTCTGCTTTCTTATAGATGATAATGTGCAGGCCCAGCCACACTCTTAGAGCCTGTTAGGCATATGTATCATTATGTATTTTAGGCATATGTATCATTAGCTGTTCTTAAAAAAGAATATTGTTAGAAGGGTTTATCTATGCTGCAGTTGCAGGGTCATTTCCAGGGTCATGTTCCTATACCCAGGACCCAGGATCACTGTCCATCTCTATTCAATTCTGAATTGAGTCTTAATGCAAAGATGTTTGGAAATTTGACTTTGAGATCATTTGCAGTTCATCCACCCATAGTGGCAGGTGGCACAGAATTGCCATTCAACAAATGTTAATCTTCATAAAGACCTAATTCACAACTCCAAATTCAGTTGGACTTTAATTCAGCTTCAGCTGAAATACTATTTACATCTTTCACATGATTAGTGATTTAAAAATTATGCTATTTGACAGCTATGAAGCCAATGTTTCATTGAAATGCTCTCTTTTCTAGATGTTGCACAATCATGGGCAGCCTGTGCCTTGTCCCACTTAGCTTCCATATTGTTATTATTGCACCTAGTGTTTAAAAATGGGAATTGCAACAAGCACTAATAGAGGGCCACTGAGGCAGGAATCACACTGCCTCACGCCATATTGCCATATTGAGTAATTTAAAAATACTACGCAGCCAACACGATCTTGTCTTATAGCAAATAATCAGAATGAAATCTAATGAATTACAGTGTATCTATGATGTACAGAGCCATGTCTATTGTAAGATACAGAGAGAAAGGAAGATTATATGGTGTGGATAATATCCCAAGATTTTGTGTCCTATACAAAGCAAGTGAGACAAAAAAGAAGAATGTTTCTCCTAGCCCTATTTTTTGGGGACTAGCTTCAAGTCTTCTGTACGGATTTTGAGATGTAGTTTGATTTAATTTTGCTGAAATTTGGCAACACTGATTAACGATATTAGCTCCCCTATGTTCATCTCGCGCATAGGAAACGCACCTGCTGTATTGAACAAAAGTGAAGTGAAGTGAAGTGACTTTGTGGCCAAGTGTGGTGACCCATACTCAGAATTTGTGCTCTGCATTTAACCCA
>CM074962.1:15007214-15022503 GCA_037577455.1 Pangasius macronema
GACTCGAACCCACCACCTTCAGGTTCACCTTCAGGTTACAAGTCCGACTCTCAGACCATTAGGACACAACTGCCCCCCAAAAGTACATGTAAAACTGCTAATAATACCACTATTCTAAGAAATGTCTATATGGTGATAGTCATTTCACAATCACCATATCCATCTTAATAACCATCACTGTCCTTTCATCAAGTCAGCTGATGGTTATAATTATGATCAGGCATGGCACCAACTTCAGAGAGCCATAACGGTTTGTGGGACACTTTAGGGATGTAACAAAAATCTAGTGCGAGGTTCACCGTCACTAAGTACTCTGTTTTTATACCAACGTCCCACCAAAAGGAGGGCTGACTTCCACAGTGGTGGTTCTACGTATGCTGATAATATTGTATCAACTCCAACTTGAGGCTGCTACTGTCTTAAAACCAAAACAGAGGACTCACAAACGTCCACAAAAGGATCCAAATGTCTGCTCCCAACCTAAAAATCACAAAACAAGATGAATGATTGTCAGGGACAGACTGACACAAATGATTTATCACATGGCTGTGCTCATACATCACCGAGGCTTTCACAGGTGCAGGCATGACTTTTAGAGACTGGGTATCTGTCAAAGACAAAAGAGTGGCTAAAATATAACACAACCCTCCCCAGCCAGTGTCCAGGTAGACACAAGCCTTCACCTCTTTTCCCTGCCTTTTTAACAACCACAGAGCGGTCCTTACCCTGTGAGCTTCAAAGTACTAGAGATGTCCTTCGAAGCCTATTATCAGGCCTGACTTAAACTGACTCATAAAAAGTCACTCCATTTTAGATCCACCTAAATCACTCTTCTATTTTGTTCTACATTAATTTTGATGTCTTCTACATGCCTACTCATCTTTTCTCTGTCTAAAATCTAGGTGCCACATAATATTCAGACAATTTAGTCTTTTTAATTAAGAAATAAAACACGGCAGGGCACACTTAATCAGCGACGGGGTGATGTTATGCGGCACCACGCGAAGCACAGATGCTGTTAGCGCACCGAAGTTGTTTATGTTCCTATAACATCCTGAAGTGTTTTATTCTGATTATAATTTTTGATTTATTAATTAAACGTCATGCTTTTTTTAACTGTTCATAGTTACGTTAACTTACATTCACATGAACCAAACTGTAAATACAGTAAGGTGCATTACTTTGGTTTAAAAAAAGTGCTCATGCATTTGATGTAAATGTTTTGATTTAAAAAGTGCTTGGCTATATTTTATACACAACTGGAAAATACATAATTCCTGAAAAGAAGAGACAGGATGTCAAGGCAAATATGCCTGTGCCTGTCAGGGAGAGAGGTTTCTGTCCATATTCCTCATTTCTGTCTTCCTTTTTGCAATCACCATATCCGTCTTAATAACTATCACTGTCCTTCCGTCCTTCTTCAAGAGAGACAGGGAAAGTTACAGAAACACATTTTACACATTTTATAAAATACACTGAGTTGCCTGCTTATTAGGTACACTATTATAGACAGGAAATGAACAGGAATGCAAAATTCTGTATAGCATCCATGTAGAGACTGATGTAAATATACTGCAGAAGCAGAAATACTCGACTGTCATGTGATTCAGACAGCTTCAACGTAGCACTACTTGCGTTTCTATCCCTCTCATTAACATTCTCAGCTCCTAAGTGTAAATGAGGGCTATGTATGATTCCTCAGGGAGCTTTTTGCCTAATTGGCACATGGATTCCTGAATGGATCATTGCTTTCCTGATCATTGATTGATTCCCAGATTCTTTGTCTCTGAGCGCAGGTCTCTGTAACCCGAACTCCATCAAGACAGCTGAATAATATAATCAATGTAAGGGCTAATGAGATATCCAAACAGGTGCATACACTCTGGGAAGGGTGGGCGAGAGAACGAGAGAGAGAGAGAGAGAGAGAGAGAGAGAGATTTGTAGGGCATGGGAGAAGACCCTATTCTGTGTTGAGATGACATGCTCCTCCTCTCTTTATGTGTGTGCTAGGAAATAGTCGAGCTTATTGATGTTGGACAGATTTTAACCGACGTTATATCCGATCAAACCGCTCAGTTTAATTTCACAGAATGCAGTATTTGTGAATTGGGGGCTTTTTGAGGAAGGCGGCTTTTTAATAGTGGCTTTAAAAACATCAAGAGCTTCTGTGTTGATCAGTGAATCTCAGAATTTATGCTTTTGAACAGAATAATTCAAAAATGCCATTGTGAGCAGCAGGGGAAGAGTTTGAATGCTAAAGATCAGAGAAAATTGTGGAATTGCTTGACTTAATGGGTAATTCATTCATTCATCTTCAGTAACTGCTTTATGATGGTCAGGATCGTGGTAAAAACCTTCTCAACAGGCAAACTCACAGTTCAGACACGATTCCTGCTTCTGACATAGTTGAATATCCTACAAAAAATCAAGAGCAGAAACAGCATTGTTTAAAACTAAACGTAATAACGTGTAGAAGTAATAACTCTTTCCTCATATGGGCCAATTCTGTCTGTTACAGTGATATACTTATTATTATTTTTTTATTTAAGCTTCTACTGCAAGCTTCTACAGACGTGCACACATAGTCACAAGCTCTTGTAGTCCATAGAGTGTTGTTTTGGAAAAATATATACATTCATATCATATTGAATGAATGTGTGATCTGTATTTGAGTAACAGAAAAGTGTTTTTATGTCACTTACCTTGAAATTCAGGTCTATTTGTATGGGTTTAAGGGCTCGAAAAACAACAAGAGTAGCACTACTACCATACTGTCAGTCAGTCCATATCTAGTTTGACAAATATCCTGTCAATAAAATGGAAAATACTGTTATGGACACCTTGATATTTGGAAATACATGATCTGTGAATACACCGTGTGATAGAAAGGGATTGATATGACCTGGTAACAGCAAAATGGCTCACTTTGTGCTGGAAGGGTAGATATTAGAATAGAGCAGAAAGGCGGTATGAATCTTTAGCAAACCCAGCACAAGATAAGGAAGCACGCACTAAAATACTGCCTTTGGCTGTTGGCTTTTGCTTCTGTGTTTTGGATAATTAGTTACACTGGTGCGTCAGAAGTCATGAAATTTGAGAGTCATCCAGCCCTTAGAAGTTGCAAATTAGAGTTTATACTACTACTGTTTGTAATTTGTGCTTTTTTGACACAGTTTATAGTAAACTCATTCATTTGAACCATTACAGAAATTATTGCCAAATATAACTGAAAATCCGCCCTGTACACCTTGCATATTAATCTTTATAATTATCGTTAATTATTGCATTGTAGCCAAGCTTTATTTATAAATCTACATTTATAATGCAATTCTGAGTTGACTCTTTTAAACTAAAACTAACTACTGACTGTTTGGGATCTTTTTTTTTTCTCCTATTAAATGCCTCACCAGATATCCGCTAATCTCTCAGTGAAATAATGAAAATACAGTGCCAACCAACAAATTCACACTACACGCATCACAAATATTTCAATATAAACATATTTAATGTGTTTCAGGTGAAGATTTCCTTTAACATCTGTACTGGATAGATTCAGCAGTAGACTGAGCAGTAGACTGTTGCATGTGAGCATTTGGCATGCGGAGATTGGATATGCCATATTCCTTCACTTCATTACACGCTTCCTTGCAAGCTCCAATAACAACTGCCTTTGAAGCAGAAAAAAGTGTTTGATGTTCATTATCCTTGCGGTTGATTTCTGCATCCATTTCACCCCCTTTCCACTTGTCTCTGCCTTCCCAGCTGCTTCCTCTCACCCAAGATAAGACAAATCACCCAAATTAGACCAGATCACTGCAAAAATGATGCACGATTTCATATTGATGATGATAATAGCAGTTAACATTAATTATCGAGTTAAATTACTTTGCAATTCAAATGAGCAGAGCGGTTACTTAACGTTTCTAACTGGCGACAAGGCGCAGCAATCTGCTTGCGTGCTAATCTGTGGCTGCAATGTGACAATTTTAATCAGTCCCTGAAAGTTAATCTGAGATGAACGGAAAATGATGCGTGCAGTTCAATCATGTGAATGACGCTGTAAGAATCAGCCATTAAAAGAACCATTGGCTGTGAAATGACTTCCACCAAATCGACTGTTAATGGTGTTATCCAATCCCAAGCTAGCTACTCTGTGCTGAACTTCTGAACGCCAACGCTGTGGAGTTGGACTCACTGTCAGTTGCCAGAGTGTCTCAATTACACTAAAGGAGTGTGCTGTTGGCTCTGGCTGCTTTGAGTCTGGAAGAACAGTGGTGATAACGAGAGCTGCCCGACTCTCTAGCAGGCCATTAGTTAGAAGCTGAGGAGGCTAAGTTGAACGGACATGGAACCCCACATTTCTTCTGGCACCATCATTAAAACCAAACTACAGCTGACAACATTGGAGCCATTTTAGCCTTTGAGTGAATGCAGTAATATACACCAACTTAGAGCTAGCTGACGAAATAGGAGCCTTGTCTCTCTAGAAATTTCAGCATGGGTAAACCGGATGACGCCAAGTGAGCAGAGAGGCTGCTGGAGCTTGTCAGTGTGTAGATCATGAAGATCATAAGGCAAATCAATTAGGAACATGCTGAGCTCTTCAGCTATAGTAAATATTCACTCTTAATAGCTGGAAAGGCTGGTCTGATTTAAACAAAACGCATGCAGTTAGATACAGGTCATGTTCCATTTAAATCATGTGGACAATGTGGCATAATCGTCTGTTGCAAGGCCATAAAGTTGGCGTATTTTTTTAATCCACTCACCATTGCTAACATGAGAGCTCAAGCATTAAATACCATCATGATATATGAACACAAATCTAAATGTCATTAAAATACCAGTACATCTATCAAGCAATATTCTTCAGACAATACACTGTCACAGGCTATTTTTAACCAGTGTCTCTCTCTGTCTCAGGGGTGTAGTCTTGAAATACATATGCACAGAAAGTGAGCAGAGAACCCTGGGGGCTTTTAAAGAGCAAACTACAGCTGACATACTGCTCTCTCAGCAGAGCAAAATGAATGCGTTTGCATGACCCGTACAATCACTGCAACAGAAGAAACACTGATGACCCCAAACAAAACTGAACCTCAGTCAAAACAAAGCAGGTTCTTTTGACTGCAAGCCTCGTTTGCCTACTGAAGCAGGCCAAGGCTCTGAAATGAGGGGTTGCATGACTATTCATTTCTACTAGTTGACCAGCAATTAAAAAAGGAGTCGACTACTTGGTTTTTTTCCATAGTTAAAACAAAAACTCAGGATACTCAGATTCATGATATCACTATTTTTATTTTTTATTTTTCTGGTGTAATTAAACTGCACTTCAATTAACAGGCATGCACAGGTTTAAATGACATAATCCAACTTCAATGCTTTCAAGAATGCTTTTGTATACTGTTAAAAATGAGAATAAATATGATCAAATCATTGCAATAAATGTGCAAAATAATAAATCTGTTTCGCAATATTTAACGATGTATCAATACTAAAATGCACTCGTGTGATTGAGCTGGAGTCTAGAACTGAGAATGTGCAGCATCCTTCGAGTGCAGGTAGCTATCTCGTGACTAATAACGACTTACTGGTCGGAACTCTAACGTCTCTCTGCACGTAGGGGTGGCACAAAGCAGCGTTGGTCACGGCAGAATTCACTATGCCACAGTGCATTGTATTGCAAGGACTGTATTTAGCCTTAAACGGCAACAAAAATAACTGCAGGAGGAATTCCTTCGGGAGCAGGAGGGAGAGGGATTATTATGTGGAGCGTGTGTGAAGTGCATTTCACACAAATTAAGTCACAACACAAAAACCACAAAAATGAATACTCTTACGTAATGTGCAGTTGACTGTAGAGCTGGCTTCAAACAGTCCGAAATATTTTCGGACTAACTTTTATGAACAGCTAATCAGATATGTTGGGAATTACCTTCACATTGACGTGTTCATCTTTTCGAACTTTTTACTTCACGAGTTTCACAGAATTTGCATTTGTGCGTTTGTCTTGTGACATTGCAAGTGAAAGAATTGTGCATACAATCAGAAAACATCACGGATTTCAAGGAAATACATACTTCATTGTTGCAGAGAACTGTATCTAACTGAACAATACAAAATTCAAACAAGACTCAAACTCTGTCCTTTAAAGTTGTGTGGCCATGAAAGAATGAAAGGCCTTGAGATTAATATCAGCTCGCTAGTAGATGCAGCAGGGAGAATTTTCACCAGTTGGCTCGAGTCCATGACAAAGGGAAGATGACAAAAACAAAACAGTGCCAACTGATCAGGCAGCATACAAAAGCACTCAGACTCCCTATCACATTCGTTAATTCTCAGCCAGGGTTGGCATTTCGATTTGTGCACTTCACTTGACAAAATAAAGCAGCTCTACTCTTTTTCTTCCCTGTGCTGTGCAATCACTTCTCTGTCTCACCCACTGCTCAATCAACTCACTGCTCAGTCAGAGACAGCCATGATTGACTGAGAAACACAATCAGTACTCCACAACTAAAACTCAGTGTATTCCTCTCGTGTCCTTCAGGGGTTACTCTGTTAAATGGCCTGTAGAAGGTTAACTTGTTTGCTTTTTTTTTTTTTTGCTGTATTTTGCTACTCTTTTTACCTGGTCATGAGACTCAAGTGTCTCTGTGATACCACCATGAGACTCAAGTGATCACTGCCCAGCTACATTACTACCCACCCACACACATTTCATATGCATGCTCTGCCATTTAATTTGAATTCTGCTTCTGACTTTTAGTGCCTGAGGGGTCAGTAGATGAGGATAAATTAGACAAATGGAGCAGGCTGGCAGAAGATAGAGACAGCAGCATGCTGCAGCACTCCACACCCTGGTGACCTTGCTTACTTAATGATGTCTTCGACGAGCCAAACGGAGCCAAGCATTAAGCTGTTGCTGCACTAACCTCAGCCCTCCATCACACCAAGAGCATTCAAAGCTCCTCTGTGCACAGAAATGCGCTGATTTTCAACAATATCAACCCTCTCCTGCTGCAACGACATTTAATCGATTGAAATCTTATTTCAGACAAGCAGGACGGAAGTGTTTTTCCTCCCTAAAGGGATTAAGTAGGCTACATTCTAGCCAACAGTGCAGAATACTGTGTGTATTATAGACATAAAGTAGCAAGGCTGATTAAGATGAAATTGATATGTATTTCTTGTGGCAGTCATGCAAGATTACATCTCTAATCAAGAGATATATATATCATGATTACTTGATGATTACTGCGACCATCCCTACATGAATCATGTGTTAATTTACTAATCTAGTACTAAATATGCTGCAAATGAACAGTATTGTTAAAAGGTCTAAAATAATGCTTATACAGCTGGCTAAAATGTAGCACTGCCATTACTGATGGCAAAAATCTTTCAGTCCAAATTGACGCTTTCGGTTTTTGACCGTACCAAAAAAGTTTAGAATTAAAAATAGATTAAATAGGCCAACAATGAAGTGTCAACCTGAACACTTTACAGATACGTTTAATGGCAGTGATAATTAAAAATTGACATAAAACACTGTTTCCTTTGCTTTCCTGTGCAGTCTGATGAAAGTTTTGCCTGTTTAAAATCCAGGCAGTCGTCCCTTGTCTAATTCAAAAGAGCTTTCAGATGCAGTATGTCACCATTCTTTCCCAAACCCTTTAAAACGGCATAATGAATGTCCCAGCAGGCCAATCAGAGAGAGAGCCAGGATGGAGCCTAGCTGCCAGATGGACAGATGAATGGTCAGGTGTCTTCTGCAGGCTGTCTGACTGATGATGATGAGCCTTATATTTGGCAGATCACTTGCTGGTGATGGTGCATGCCTCACAATCACATGGCTTTCTCTGTTGGTGGTGGAATTTCTTTTGACGCCCAACATCAGCATCATGTCTTCCTGAATTGCCTAAGGAAGCACCAGTGAAGATTATGAAACCAGTAGTTACACCTGCCTTTCAAAAAAAAATCGTCTTCACACCTACACTGCAAAGGAAGCAAAATGAAATGGATCATGCAATGGAATGAAACCTTTAGCCACCTTTTAAAAGACCATGCTTACATGCTGTGGCATAAGAACAACATTTTACGCACCTCCATTACCAACATAAAAGCTCCTTATTTTCATAAGCTGAATGACAGCAAAACCCAATAAGCTCTCATAAACACACAAAACAGCCTCTTGATTCCCTTATTATTCCCCATATCCAAGCCCACTGAGCAGATGCCTAAATGACATTACCTTCTGCTTAACAGCTTCTCCAGCTTGCTCACATAATGATGCAGTGCAGGAATTATTTGAGGCTTTGTTGGTATTCAGTGGATACAATTCAAAGACAATCAAGACATTTATGATTGGAATTGGCATGTTTTCTCATGGCTCTGTCAGATAGACATAGAAATGATGCTATAATGCTGTAGAGTGATAATCAATGGAAACCAACACCTGACACACAACATAGATAAGACAAAACAGTGGCAAGGTCTGCATAAGTATATAGTATGGCAGGGTCTATAAGCCTTAAACTAGTGGAAAACAAGGGGAAGGGCATACAGCAATGGCTGATATATCCAGTGAGGGAACAGAGGCGAGAAAAACGGGCAGGACCTGAAAGACAAACCACACTCCCCCCTACACCAATGTAGAGACATATATAGCAAAAGATGTAATACCTGTGTGAAGTTATATGACCAAAAGTTCACTGGAATTGGCTGATTAGTAATGGTCA
The DNA here is from genome assembly GCA_037577455.1 of Pangasius macronema. NCBI lineage: Eukaryota > Metazoa > Chordata > Actinopteri > Siluriformes > Pangasiidae > Pangasius > Pangasius macronema. The sequence goes on from CM074962.1 coordinate 15,015,953, forward strand.
AATCATGTCTAAAACATTTAGTCAGTATCAAACATATTTGAGGTTGGTGGCTTAGTGGTTTGCCTTCTCCTCCAAGGTTGGGGGTTCGATTCCCACCTCTGCCCTGTGTGTGTGGAGCTTGCATGTTCTCCCCATGTTTTGGGTTTCCTCCGGGTACTCCAGTTTTTCTCCCAGTCCAAAAACATGCGTTGTAGGCTGACTGGCATCTCTAAATTGTCCATAGTGAGTGTGTGTGCAATTGTGACCTGCGATGGGTTGACACCCCATCCAGGGTGTCCCCTGCCTTGTGCCCTGAGTCCCCTGGGATAGGCTCCCTGTGACCCTCTGTAGCTATTCGCCATGTCTTTTACCTACCTACCTATTGTCATTATTTATGTTAAATTATCTATTCTTTTTGATTCCGCTTTAGTGGAAGGCATTAATAATACACTAAAATATAAAAATTACTAGATATACTAAAACAGACATAGTAAAATTAATTCAATTCCATTCATTTCCATCACTATTTAATTCATCAATATTAGATGAAAAGACACAGCAATGCTAATTAATAGATCTTAAAAAATATCCAAAGTCTGTGATGGTGATCTGGGAGACTGTTCCACAGGCAAGCTGCTCAACAGAACACCCCATCCCCTAATGTGCAAAATTTGCTCCATGGTATATGAGGAAGGAGGTTATTGTTGGATTATAGATGTGCATGGAGGTCATGGGGGTAAAGTCAAATGTTTTTGACTCCTGAGCAGCTCTGAAGGAGTTAACAATCTCCTGGTCATGGGGCCTGAAATAGGGCAGCGGTAACTCAGCCGTAAAGGTTCTGCGCTAGTGAGATTTGTGAGTTCAAATCCAAGCACTGCCAGAAAGCCACTGTTGAATCCTTGAGTGAGGCCCTTAACCCTCAACTACTCAGCTCTGTGCTGGGATTGTGTTCTGCCAGTGAACTTTCAGCGAAGTCTATTTTCCTAGAGGGTTTTCTTATGTGTATGGATAAATATATGGGTAAGACCTTAATCAGAGAACTCGTGGCAGGAAAACAAAGATGACAACACACGTAATCTCTCTCCACAATTCCAGTTTCCAGGTAGTTCTTGAGTAGGTATTGTGGCGCATACATTGTGCATAATTTGCAACACATTTACAAGGGGTTTTGTTTTTCCAAAGTCCAAATTATTGCCATGCCAACGTGTGTATGTCTTTATATAACGGAAGGGAACCAGCAAAGAGACTTTACAGTATGTCACACACAATGTCACACTGTACGGAAGAAAATTAAATGGATACAGACAGTACAGAAAGAAAACAATCATTAAATATACATGAATGAATGAATGAATGAATGAGAACTGCAAAGAGAAGTAAACATCAAAAAATGAACTAGCTGACAGTGAAAATTCACAAGAGTGTTGCACAAATTACCAAATGTAGTGCTCTGAGGCACATCATCCATGACTTGCATAGTTAATGATTTCCAGTCTGGTCAGGGAATTTAACCTGCCTTGTAAAGTGATTCTGCTTCTGGCATCTTTCTTGCTTGTTTGTTTTTTCTTTTTCTCTTTTTCATGTATTACTAACAGAGCACTGATGATCACATACAAAGCTATTAGCTAATCTTATACCAATCCCAGGAGCGTGTTTAGAGCACTGCACTAATGATAATCCTGTTGTAAATGGTTGACCTTCCTTTTCCAACAAACACAAAGCAAGACCCTGAGGCCACCACAAAGCCATTGCTAATTCACAAACACAAGATTACAGAAGCAGAGCACCTAATTAAAACTTTCCTGATTTGAGGGTGATGCTTAAAGGAACTTTTTTCTCCATCAGATTTTCTCTAATCATGTAGTTTCCCTAAGCACCTTCATGGAACATTGGCCATGCTGAAACAATACTTATGAAACAGGCCTTCGCCATAATGCAGCCAGCGAAACAATGAGTGGATAATAACTGTGCTGTTTACCTAAGTTGAGAAGTAACTTTGATTAAAAAGTGCTTCATTTCCAAGGCTTCAAGCCTTGTGTTGCAGAAATCTACCAGTGACAAATCAGACTACTCTCTAAACAAGCCTGTCTTCCTTAGTGAATATCATATCCATTCACAGAGAGTTAAATCCCAAGCTTGAAGTTTTGGGCATTCCTTCGATTAACAGTTATTCTGGCACCTGCAAATTCGAAAAGTTTCATTATCTTTATATAAGTTCAGCCTGAAAAAAATCAATGCCGCTTGGGATACGGTGTAACCTGATGGTGGTTAAATGCTTCAGGGATCAATAAGTCAATAACCCAAACTGGAAATGGTCCAGAATGACTTTTGAACGATTGCGCTACTTCTAAACACAGTTTTCACAGCCTACATTTCACGCGCAATGTACATACAATCAGCCTCTTTCTATTCCAATAATGTTTGAGTGTGGTGGTGTGCGGCCGGGACGCAGTCTTAGAGGAAAAGTGGGGGCAGAGTAAATGATATGCCCACATCTAAGAGTAAACATGTTTGGATCTGTTACACACGGTTACAAAATCCTGACACATGCAAAATTATGAACATCAACAGCTCACTGCTGTCACCCCAGAACAGCTTGTATGCATTAATTATATGCAAGTCATAAATTTGAAATTTGTGTCTTTGTCTTTGGGTGTCTGAGTCTAAGCTGAGACCCAGAATCATAATTAATGAGGTGAGCAAGAGTCTGTGTGGATAGAGACTATGTTTAAACAGTTTGAGGGTTGAAAAGTTCGGAGACAGCTGTGTCAGGAACTCTGAATGGCTTAGGCCAAAATACAAGTGTGCGACCTTTCATGTCCAGAGTTCTCAGAATAAGTAACCACGAATGGACTAAACTTGGGGTCGCAAACTGGTGGAATGCATTTTGGGTGTAGAACAAGCAAGGTATGTTAGATTTCTAAACATGATCCAGCGTGGCTTCTCTAGCAGATCCTCTGTTGTTTCTCATCTAATCACGTACATTTATGTTAATCATTTAGCTGAAGGCAGCTCATCAGAACAGAGACTAGCTTTAATGACAAAAAGGACAGAGTCTTCACAGACTTTCCTAGGGCTTTACCCTCTATAGTCTGATTAGTGACAAAAACAAAATGGATGAAATTAATAAAGTGTTTCTGCTTCATGTTTCTCATCTGTTCAGAGTTCTTGACACTAGTCAAAAGTGGTAGTCTATATCACCAGTGTAAAACAAAACATTAGCACTTTGAACACAGAATAAATATCGGTACTTGTTCAATGATTACCAATTACTACTTTTCCATTTACAACAGTAGTAAGTCAGTGTAATGACTTTTTGTAAGGAAAGAATTTTATGAATTTGGAACTTCACATCTTTATTCGAATACCCTTTGGCTAAAGCATATGACATTCTCCACTGTGTGAGGTTGTAATTTAGTGTTTGTACATAGCCGTGCTTTGAACATAAGCTCGCAAACCAGCACCATCTTATCGCAATGGATCTTATTGATCTTTCCAACTCCCGCACTCTTACTGGCCTTCAAAAGACCAAGCAGCTTTCTATGCTCACATTAATGAATGGGCACCTGTGCGTTACTCAGCGTGTCCTCTGTTTCCAGCAGACATCCTAGCTTCCGTCAGGCGGAACACCTTGTGCCTTGTGCTCATCGTCCCCAGGCACGTGCCGTCATGTTGATCAGAATCTTTCATCCATCTTCCCACCCCTCACTGCTTCCCTGAAAACGTCAGCTGGTGTCAATTAGCAGGACCTTCAGTGCAGATATTCCAGAAATACAGACATAACAGACTTTCTGTGACAGGAAAATAATAATTAAAAAAAAATGTGAGAAAGAAAGAAGGGAGTAGAAGGCATAGCTGTCTGGAGGGACACTTGTCAAATACCACATTCGCATTTACATTCACATTTGAACCAAACAGAGCTAAACTGCTTAAATTATAGTTTGCCTTGCTCACATTTTAGCTTACAGCAACCCATAAAGAAAGTGCATAAATCATAAAACTGACTATTAAATAAGTTATATAATTGAGCATGTCAATAATGGTAAAACTTTTTNTTAAGATTATCTCATAATTAAAACTTTAAAATGACTCACACTAACTTGTAAGAAATTGTATACAATCCAGCTTAATGTGGACAGTATGTAGGCTGAATTTTACAATGGGGTGGCCTGGCTTGACCAAGTGATTTTATTGGGATGGCAAGCCAAGCGATGGCCATTGGTCAGAATAAAGATGTCTTGCTTGTCTATTTAAATAATTAGGCTAGATTTTAAAAGCAAAGCATGTGTTATTGGAAAGGTTATCCATCAGCTAACAGTGTCTGATGAGGCAACACTCAACAATGGCGTTAGATAGGAGCTGTTGCATTTAAACACCTGTTGCAATGAGTTCAGTGTGGTGAGTAAGATGCTGATTCATTACCTAGCTAGCTAACATAATATAATTGTTATATTATGCTTCTTGGTTCTGAAGAGGTTTTACTGAAAATGTGTGTACTGTGTAAATTTGCGTATAAGAAGACTAGCTAATCTGAATCTTGATTGATATGTTTCAAATTATAATGTCAGTCTCAATCATGGCAAAAATATATACCTAATATTTTGAACTAATATATAGTTCAAATTTATCGAATAATTAAGTGTTCTGTAATTAAGATACTGTCTCCTCGAATTTCTTCTGGGAAGAGAAAAAAAAAACTTTTCATAATAGGAAAATACAAATAATTAGTTAATGCATTTACTGTCATATTTATGCAATTAATGTTGACCACAAATGGGATTCTTAGAGCATATACAACCCAAAACATACATTTAAGTGTGGCATATTGTGGTTACATTAAACAGTCAGCCAATGGCTCTGGACTTGAAACTGCTTCCCTCTCATGCCAGTATAGTGTAAGTCTAAGGTCTGAATTGTATGTAATTGAGAAACGGCTCTATTTAAGGTCAACTCAACGCCGTATGCATAACTCTCTCACAACTCTCTGGATAGCTCTTATGATTTTAGTTAAGTCTGAGATCTGAATACCGATATGCACAATTTTGGCATTAGCTCATCACTATGCGGTCTTACCTCCACATTGAATATGGCCCCAAATGCATACAAACAAAATATGCCCTTACAGTCTACTATGGATGCAATGCATTTTGGTAGCTGCAATTGGTTTTATTGACACACCCCCAACTCATACACTTGGAGCTTATTTTTTTTTTACTAGACTCAAAGGTGGATAGGTAATCTTGTTACAGTACCGTAAGAACACGTGAGTTGAGTAGTAATGCATATTTCCAACCGCCAGCATTATAGTATGAGGTACAGGATGGATGTAGTGATTTAATTGGGTTTGCAATATTTGTGAGTGAAAAATGAATCATGCTGTCATTTATTGAGTTACAACAGTTATAATTTCAGCAGCTAGCAATGGATACATATGGGAAACACTTCCACTGGGAGCTTTGCACATGAGCATGATCTAATGAAATTCTAGTTTAATATACTTTTAACATGAATCTATTGAAGCTGAGCTCATTGGAGCAGTCATGTGTGGTATTTCCATGGAGAGACTGAATGGTAGAAACACTGCTAAATGTTTACTGTAATAACTCCACTGTGTGCGCAGTTTCTTATTTGATTTATTGTGCTATTCTCTCTGCTGAAAGCGCTAACATCAGCTTATAAATTAATCACCTTGGATGGGTGTACTTACTACTCAACAAACAATCTTTTATGACCTATGAAGAGTCAGTGGAATTCCTTTTGAACAGTCGTACCTTAATAGATCTGAATATGAACACAACAGTTTGTATAGGTTTCATGTACAGTCTGTGTACGTGTGTGTGTGTGTGTGTGTGTATGTCAGCCAACAACTCTGCAGTCCTTTGACAAGCCTCATACCCTGTAGGACACTTGTATTCATTGTAGGGCCCTGATCTTTTAGGTTGCTGAAGGCAGATTTGACTATCACTATAGACCAATAGTTATAGACTATAGACTAATTAACTCCTAAAAAAATACCCAGGGTTCAGGAACAGAACAATCACAATAAAGAATAGAGCATCAACAAAATGTAAAAGTTACTAAATTGATTCAACTGATCCAAGAAGTGCTTTTAATTGGTGATTTTTAATTACTTTTATGGTCTTCGTAAGTAGCATGCACTTGAACAGTGGCTGGTGAATCAACTCTTTTTCCTGCATCTAAATGCACAATGCTGTCTGGCTCACTTTAGTCTACCGAAACAAATGTAAGCATTAATATCATTCTATCTTAATTAAATGCAATGATTTAGTCTAAAACTGATTTTCAAGTCAGCAGTCAGCACCAAATCGATAAAAAAACAGCTTTCTGAAGAGGTATAATAGCATTTATATTTGTAAAAGTGATAAGCCATTGGAGTAATGTACAAATAAACTGCTGTTTTCCAGCAGCATAAACCCATTTAAATGAGGTCACACACAAATCATTAACTTTGAAGATTGCAAATGCTTGACAACAATTAGATTCTCTTTTAGTCCTCTGCTGAACACCCAATTTTGCTCACACATACACAAATATACACTTGCACATCTTTA
>CM074962.1:15024086-15040118 GCA_037577455.1 Pangasius macronema
TGGACAATTGACTGACAAGAAGTTAACTGACCAGGTGCGGTCCATTCCCTCATTACTTCAAGACAAATGAAGCAGATGAAAGGTCTGGAGTTGATTGGCTTATGAGATTAAAACAGAATATTTTATAAATTTACTATACCAAAAACATATTGACAAAGGTGTCATCTGAGGTGGATATCATTAGGTTTTTATACCTGCTAAAGGATTTATGGGCATAAGAACCACATTTCATGGCAGATATGTATTTCCTTCAGTAACTCATGACATTGAGATTAGAGGCCTCATGCTCAGCCAGTTGAGCTGCAGGAATTGAGGAGTGGGTGGTGAGCTCCTGAGCTTTGGATAATTTGGTCAAAATATGATTAACAGAGAGGAGGATGGATTAAGCATACTCTATATTGGCAAAGATTTGGTGTCCACATTTATGTGTTTTTTCCCAAATATATATATATATTACATATGTGAATGAATTGAGCACAGTTTCTAGAGAGTTTAGAAATAAATATCACCAAAGCTAACATATTAGTGTTACAACTGCAGCTTCAACAATCACATCCCATGACGAAATTTATTTGCCACCCCCACAAGCCAAACTGCACTCCCTGAATAATACTCACAAGAACAAGGCAATGCTTTGTGTCACCTTGAATTACTGTCACTGGAGTTATTTTCTTGAGCAATATACATGTTTAGCAGAAAAACAGTCTGAAAGAAAATTGTTAAGATGCATTTGTGTGTGTGTGTGTCTGGTTTATGTGACAAAGTGTTGATCTCAGGACAGCAGTGGCTGGTTTTGCATTTTGCTACCAAATAGAGCGTCTCCCCTTGCTCCGGGGGCTGAGAAACGCTGGGCGAAATCGCTTAATGAGGCGTGAAAGCAGGGTGGGCTCCTGTCGAGCAATTACCCTTCCCCAGGTAGGAGCAGCTGCAGGCTGACTTAATGGAGTAGGTGATCTACAGCCTGAATTGTGATGACAGAGTGATTACAAGCTCTATGCCACACCACTGTGCTCTTCATGGGCCTTGGATAGCAGCAAAACCAGACAAAATAAAGATGAAAAAAAGTGGGAAATGAAAAGTGGGAAGACGTGTGCATATAATCAAGTGCTTCCCTAGCATGTGCATTTTCTTAGGCCATTACTATAAGATGTAAAAAAAAAAAAAAAAAGTCTCCCCATGACTTTATGACCAATGGTGACACATAGCGAACATAGCAGGTTTAATTGCTCTTCATGCTGCTTATTCTGTGGGGAATGGTGATGGAAATGACTGGGTTGTGATTCCCAGGTTGGTGGCAAGCAGCGGCTGAGTCACTCAGGAATAAAAACACTGTCGAAAAATGCACACATGGATCCATTTGACCTTTTGCGACTGCACCGTTTCAACCACTGTGCCTCATTCAGACTGGGATCAAATCAGAGGTGAGAGGCAATCCGACAGCTCAAGTTCCTGTTCTTAATGACCACATCCCAGGCTTTCATCACTCACACTATGCTCACATCAACTAGTGTGTACACTAACCTCTCAAGGAGAAATCAATAGCAGGGATGCCTCCTGCCCCTTTATAAGGAAAAAAAAGAGAGCAAAAGAGAGTGAGAGAGTGAGATCTGGTGCTAACAGGTTTTAGGCGTTACTTAAAATAACTGAGAAAATTACATGCCCTTGGAGTGAAAGGGCCTGCCAAAATGTGTTTGAAATGTCAGGAAAATAGACTAATGAAATCTCAACACATTTTCACACTTTCTTAGTCTTTAAAGTCCTAAGGGTTTAAAACTCATCACCATCAACAGCAACTGCTCCATACACCCTGGACACCAGTCCATCACCAGGCACCATGTGCACACATATTCACACACACACACACCCACTGGCAATTGAGCATAACCTGGAGGAAACCACACAGACACACGGACATGTGAAACTCCACACAGACAGCTCTAGATCAAAATGAGGACTCTGGACCTGCAAGGCCAGTGCTACCCATGCCACCCAATTTACAAATCTAAAATGGCAGTATAAAGACGAAAATGTCCTACTAACTTGCAGAATTAGTAAGAATCAAGCATTATAACCATCACAGCCTGGATTTCATTGACCCCTTCAAATCTAGCTACAAGATTCGTCTCTCTTGCAAAGGAATGAATTAGTCTTGTGAATCCTTGTTCATCCACAATGATTACACTCAAGCTGTGAAGTATTAACTTGCTGATGAAATAAACCAGGCCCCCATAAAATGAAATTAATCTAGCATCACTGATAATTATGCCATCACTTTCTCCTAATGTTGTTAGCAGTTACGGCTTTCACTGTTGTTTTGCTCATTAACTGGCGTCTGAAAGAAGTTTCTTAACACAGTAGGTTTCTTGAATTTTGTGCATTGGTATCGCATTTACTCAAATCCAACTGAGCACTTTAGTGCTAGTATCAGCTAAGAGGATCATCATTAGACAATTATGTTTGCAGATGGCATACAATCAGTCAAGGTTCCCAGAACCAATAGGCTTCTTTGCCATTCATCAACAGCATCCTACAGTATATCCTCCTGTTTTCCCACTCAACTTTAACCACCTAAAGTCCTGGATTACTTAATCAGTCATCCAAAAGTCCTCTCTAATTGGAAGAACATTATGAAAGAGGTGTGTGACAGACTATTTTTGATCCCACTTCAACCAGGTCCCAAAGGAATCCTGACTAATCTTACATTTGAACAATCAACTTTTTTGTACCTGCCCTCCATATTTTCTAATGAACTTAGATGGTTCTATTTTCCAAAATATAAGCAAATGAATCATTTAAACCACTGCAACACTGACTGAGAAAATGCATTCACAAAAGATGAATGAATGAACACAATGAAAACAAGGTGCAGTGCCACATGATCATGCATGCTCAAATGATAATCAGTGTGGCCTTTAGTTGTCCAGTGAGCTTCATGTCCTATGCTGGCTCCATACCTGATGCACACTTCTGCTTTGGGAGAATGTTTAAGACAAACTGCACTGAAAGTACTAATGAACAACGGTAACTAAAACTGATGCAGATTTATCAGTTTAAGGGTAATTTTGAAAACTACTAAAAGCAGTGTTCATGCAGAAGAAGCTTTTATTTACAGGGTCAGCCATTATTCAGCACCCCTGGAGCAGAGAGGCTTAAGGGCCTTGCTCAAGGGTCCAACATTGGCAGCTTGGTGATGGTGGGGCTTAAAGCCCTGACCTTCTGTTCAGGAGCCCAGAGCCACCACTTTCAACCACTGAACAACCACTTCCCACAGTTGGGCAATTCTGAATGCTCAGCTCAGCCAGAGTGCAATAGCTGAGCCTCATCTTGAGCAAACCACCCTCTTGATCATGGTATCAGCCTGCCAGTTAAGTTTGAGGCTACATAACAGTTGCATAAGCCCTTTATGATAATTTATATAATAGATCATAATATAATATTTTCTTGCCAGTGCAAGCGTAATTTGCCAGTTAAAGTGATTATGCCTGTGAATGTGTCAAGTCAAGTGGAGTTTGTCATTTCAATCACATACAGCCAGTTAGTACATAGTGAAACGAAACGACGTTCCTCCAGGACCAAGGTGCTACATAAGACAAACACAGAACACCACAGAACTACAAGGGACTACATAAATTTATACGTAAAGTGCACAAGTGCAAACATGTGCATACAGCACAAGACAGAACAATACATGACTACAATGACTCATGGCAGGAAGGTGAAGAGTGTGTGAGAGGGGTGTGTGGGGTCATCCACAATGCTGGTGGCTTTGCAGATGCAGCGTGAGGTGTAAANGTAAATGTGTGTGATGGAGGGAAGAGAGACCCCGATGATCTTCTCAGCTGTTCTCACTATCCGCTGAAGGGGCTTGCAAGCCGAGACGGTGCAATTCCCAAACTAGGCAGTGATGCAGCTGCACAGGATTCTCTCGATAGTCCCTCTGCAGTGCATGGTGAGGATTGGGGGTGGGAGATGTGCCTTCCTCAATCTTCTCAGAAAGTACAGGCACTGCTGGGCATTCTTTGTTATGGAATATCTTTGCTGTGTATAGGCAATGAAACATACAATGTCATAAAGTCATCCTCACCTGTAGTTTTAAAGGCTAGTTGCTAAATGAACAAAGAAACAAGTTTCTTTCAAAAACAGTCAACATGTCAATCTTCATGCATTTTTTTGTAGAGAATTTACAAATTATCACAGTGTACATTGGTCAAGAACTTTAATTTCATGACCACAACAATAGCAACAGTGCAAAAACAAAACAAAAAAAATGGCTTTGACCGATTTTCACCACAGACAGCAGTATTGAAAATACACTACACCTCTCACCTCCCACTAAACAAACTCAACAGTGGCTTAGGAAAGAGGCTATGTTTTCAACTGCATAGTATTCCTCACTGCCTTTTTGTCCATCACTTGTTGACACGCTCAGTATTTTAGAGCAGAGGTTTCCAACCACCATGACTCAGTTTGGTTCCTGCCTGTGGGTCATTTGTTACTTGCTCTTTAACACAAGGCAGTAAAAGAAAACTATCAAGAAACAAGCTTTCTGGACAGCTCAGACACACTAATGCACCATATCTTCAAATGCTGACCAATCCAACATCTCTTCTGAGGGATTTTTGAAAGGAGAGGAAGCAGGAAGCTCCATGACCAAAACTACCAAAACAAACATGAAGGCCCAGAGGGTTAAGTATAACTTGCTGCTACTGTAGATCAATACACTAAACTCGACCGTTGTGTCTGGTCTTTTTCCAATCTTTTGGTGAGCGTGTGCTCACTGCAGCCTCAGATTCCCGTTCAGGAGTGGAACCCAATGTGGTCTTCTGCTTTTTTAGCCCATCCGCATCTAAGTTCAACATATTATGAATTATGAGATGCTTTTATCTTCACCATGGTTGTAATGAGTTGTTATTTGAGTTACTGTAGTATTCCTGTCAGCTCAAAAAAGTCTGGTGATTCTCCTCAGCCCTCTATCATCAACAAGGCATTTCCGGCTGCTGAACTGATGCTCATTGGATCTTTTTTTATTTGTTTGTTTTTCACAGCATTCAGTGTAAACTCTTGAAACCGATGTGCATGAAAATCCCAGGAAGTCTGAAATTTCTGAAATACTCAAATCAGCCTGTCTGGCACCAACATCCACTGTCAAAGTCATTGAGCTCATGTTTTCCCCCATTTTGATGTTTGATGTGAACATTATCTAAAGCTCCTAACCTGTATCTGCATGATTTTATGCATTGTGCTGCTGCCACATGATTGGCTGATTATGTAATTGTACGAACGTGCAGGTGTTCAGGTGTTCCTAATAAAGTGGATGATGAGTGTATCAACTGTATATTGTGTAATTGTTAAAATCTTCACTTCAGTTCACTTCTTTGGAAGTTATGTCATATAGCAAGTATACTTTCTAAAAAAAGACTGCTCAGAAATGTCATATTGCAAACTGAAGTCAACAAAATTCTACGTCCAAACTCAAGTTTTTGTGACAAATTGACATCAAAATTCACTAACGTCTTTCAGAATAAGCTTTTATAAATGTTTGTCAGTTGTCATAATAGGTATATGCATCTGTTATGTAGTCAAGTATTACTCATTGTTTTCCAATTCTTGCATTCAACAGTGGTAAATAGCATATGTGGTAAAACAGAACAAAGATCTGCAGCACAAAAGCTGGCAGGATTGAATTAATCATGTTTCCTGCGCACGCAGGCTCTACTGGGAAATGCAGCTCCAGATCTGTATGCTCTCTGAACTTGGTGATCTCTCAAAAAAAGGGATTAAATACTAAACCCTACCTATTTCCCCACAAACACTCCTTTGAACTGAATCCTAAATGTGCATGAATTGTAGTCTGGTCACTTCTTACCACTTTTCCTTAAATCAGGCATTTTACACAAGCAGGGCTGTGTGTGTGAGCAGGAGTAAATTACAGCTTTAACACAGACAATACAAGCAGGGGGAGGACAGGATGAGGAGGCGATAACTCCTGCTGTAAAGCCATCATGGTGACTGACCATGAGTCCTTGGCACATATAATTGTGTGTGTGTGTGTGTGTGTGTGTGTGTGTGTGTGTGTGTGTTTATGTCTGTCTGTTTTGGTTGAAGCAGATACACTGGGTGGGATATGCTGGGGATAAAGGGCAGAAGACATCTGCTCCAATCACAGGGCTAAAGAGCGACATGGAGTAAAGAATGGATTTTAAATAGATTTATGAGGAAAATTAGGACTAATTTCTGGGATCTCAGGCATAGGGCAGGAATAAGTGGCATATCTGCCAAAGGCCTTTTTTAGTCTATTTTTGTATATTTTATCTCGGTTTCTATTTTAGTTCATTGTACTTTAACTCTTCATTTTATGTGATATATTTGCTCGTTAAATTTGAATCACTGCTGCGTAAAATATAATAAAATGCATTATTATATCATTAATTGGAAATGTCCTCACAATTACATGCATGCACCCATCACCCATACAAATGCACACACAAGCATTACCTATTAGAGAAAATGGACTTTTCCAGCACTTTTCAGTCTTTTGTGAGCGATGTATTTAAAACAGGGATCTGGGTAAATAGATTTCCTTAATCCTCCCTGAGAAGGCAAAGGCTGCTTGACACTGATTGCATTCTTGGCACAGTTGACAAGGGCATCGTCCTCTTGCCCTGGGGAGACAGAAAACAGCCTTCAGAAACATCTGATAACAACAATTAATCCAGTACTGCAGGCGCCAGCAGCCCCTCCACCAACCCGCGGTTATGAAGGCATAACCCCATCTCTGTACCAAAGCGCTTTTGACTATTAAAGAGTCACTGGGTTCTTTGGAAATTATTTCTAAAAGAAGGTTTGACAAATAAATAGGAAAAAATTTACATCTGCTGGATATGAAATTCAAAGACTTGTACTTGCACAGAGAACTGATAACTATGTCTAATCAAACCATTTACTTTATTTTAATTTTATAATATCTCGGATATCTCTTGAGATAGAATCGTAGTTGACACAGTATAGATGTATATTGTCACCGAGAAAGTACACACATGACCAACAAATACTATTTGGTAGTTTCATTCCAATTAACTGTTTAAGGAATTGTTTCTCTTTATGTGGAAGGAGCATCATTAAAAGGAAATACAGAGCCAAAATGTCCTCCCTCTGATGGCCAATTTACATTACTAAATAAAAGCAAATGTAATGTGCAAAACGAAAACAATCTTGGTGGTGTGCAGTATAAAAGAAAATCAAACAATAAAAAAACACACGTAACAATAATACGGCAGTGCCAATCATACTGAGAACTTGCCTCACTCTCATGTGCTACATGAACAATAACCTGATATTAGAGTCACACAATCTTCATTCAGAGTAAACACTTAAATTTATGAATAGTTACCAAACATCACCTTTAAGGCATTTAGAATTAATACGTTTGGTAGTCAAACTGACCTGACAAGTTTGCTTGGCTCCCTGTGCCAGCATTCTCACAGCCACATAATTCTGTGTAAGCATCGAAATCACTACGAACACAGATTGACATCCAATGCAGTTTCATCAAAACATTTTACACTGATTTGTCAATGGATGATGTCCGATTTTTCACCTGTAAGTCACTACACACGGAGCATATTATTGCCTTTAACCATCACCTGGTTACATTTTCCCCTATACCAGAGTAAGCTCAGTTTCACTATTTGTGATACTGCTGCAGGACCTGTAGAAATAGTCCAGAACAGACTTGAGCGGTCTCATGATGCATATTAGAGCCTAAGCCTTGTGGGCAGGCAGGCCAGGTGCCTAGATCCAGAACTGTATCCCTATGAGAACTCTTCTCCATCAATACTACACCCTCATCCGAATCCTCCAACTGCACTTCCCTGGAGGGGTTAAACTTATCTTCTGGAGTCTTATGCATTCTCCTGGGTGCAGGAGTAGGAGGATTCAAACAAAGCCTCAAGTCAAGTCGGTTAACCCTCTTGTTAGGTCCGCCCTCCAGAGGATCCACTGTGTATGTGTTGCCACTAATCTCTACTACCCGATAGACCATCGGCCTCCAAGCATCCTGGATTTTGTTACAGCCTAGTGGCCTGTTTCTCAGGTACACCAGTGCACTGACTTCAATCCTAGGACAATCAATTTTGTTGTTCTGCAACACGCAGCCTTCTGTTCAGAATATTCCTTTGCTCTGGTGTGCCCATTACTCAGACGTCTTTGGTGGTGTTTTTTGTCCAAAGTCTGCTCTTGCACCAGTAGGGTATCCACTGGCAAGTGGGGATTAACACCAAACAATAGATAATATGGGGAATACCCAGGTGTCACATGAGGCGTCACATTGTATGCATAAACCAATTCTGGTATGTATTCCGGCCACTGGTGTTTCTTTTCAGGAGGCAGCATGCCAACAGGTCATAGTTTCCTGTTAAACTGCTCACATTGAGCTTTACCAGAGGAATGTAAAATGAGGTGTGGCTCTTCTTCACCCCATAGAGCTTACAAAGTTCATCTTTGATTTCACTTTCGAAGTTATGGCCCTGATCTGAATGCAGTCATTCTGGAACACCATACTTCATTCCCTAAGCAGCACCTTAGTTGTAGTGTCTGCCTTTTGAATTCGGGTTGAGAATGCCTGAGTGAATTTTGTAAAGATGTCCATGACAACAAGAACATTCTCATGACCATCTAATGCAGGTTCAAGCACAGTGAAATCTACAGCGTTTACTTCCAGGAGCCTAGAAGCTAAGAATGATTTCATGGGGGATGGACCTTTGGTTGGGGCATCTTGGTTAACCCACAACACTTGACAATCTTTGATCCACTGAGCATACCCACCCAAAAGCATCTGCCCCTCAACAATTTCAAGGTATGTTCAATGCCTTGATAGCCCATTGAATTATGTACACATTCCAGAACTGGCTTCTTTAAGCTGGAAGGTAACAACAGCTGATAACATCTCTGACATTTTCAACCACACCATACAGCAAACTCCTTTGCTCCATGATACTATCCCACTGTTTTAACATGGACTGAACAGGTTTAGGCAGAACTTTCCATTCCTTGACATAAGGTCTTCTCTTTTGCTCCAACAACCTTCCAAATACACTAACCACATGATCCTGCTGTTGGAAGGTATGTAGTTCACCATTTAAATAACCCAGAAAGGTGGGTGTGTTCCCCTGCCTCCACTGTGATCATCAGAGTTGGACTCCACAATCCATGTTTGTCTAACTTTACAGCTGTGCAGCCAGGCAGCGACAAGCTCCAGGTCCAGGGCTGTACTGTGGTTAATCAAACTGCAGATTGCCACACACCCATCATACTCTGAAGCAAACTACTATATTTCAATATCCCAGACAATACTGGCCATCAAAATCAAAGAGGGACAGATGTGAAATCCATCTATGCTCAAACAGTCCCAAACTTGGTTGTTTTCAAATTGATTATTGCCAGTTATCACAGTAATCTTGGAACCCAACAAATATCCCCAGAACTTTTCAGCAATTGCTCACTTAGGAGCAAAGAGCCTAACTTTCCTGCTGCAGTAGTTCCTATCAATTTTTTCCACATCTCTTAATCATCTACTCATAAAGGCAATCACATGCAAAACAGCGCTGGCCCCTTGCTCCTGGCATCTGTCTCTACAATAAAAGGTTTAGTAGAGTCTGTGAAAACCTAAGATGGTTGCACTTGTAAGCTTATTTTTAAGTGTGTTAAAAGCAGCTTGACATCCTTCAGTCCACAGAAATTGCATCAGGTAAGTAGCTCTGCTAGGACTCACAGTGTTCAGACATGAATTCACCACATCATGCAGTGGGCCGGCTATTTTGGAACCCCTGAATGAATCATCTATAGCAACTGCAAAAACCAAGGAACAATCTCAAATCCTTCAGCGTAGATGAAACTGGCCACTGTTTTACAACGGCTACCTTCTGAGGGTGTGTGCTGATACAGTTGAACGCAGATATCTGTTGCCATAAGAACACAACCTCTGTATGAAGAAAATGACATTTGACCTTGAGGCCAGTCTCTCGCAGACACTTCAGCACAATGTTTAGCCTTGCCAAGTGCTCCTGGAATGTTGAGAAACTAAGATATCATCTAGGTACACTAGCAAAATATGAAAGACCAGATTGTTCATCATGGCATGCATTAACCTCTGGAAGGTCACGGGTCCATTCCAGACCCTGAATGGCATCCTCAAGTATTCATACCATGCGAAAGAAGTTGAAAAGGCTATTTTGTTTCCTTCCTCCATGGCCACCTGATGATAACCGCTTGCTAGATCAATCATGGAGAAGTATCATGCTCCCCGCGGAGAATCAAAGCTCTCAGTTATACCTGGTAAGGGAAATGCATCCCATTTGGTCTTTTGATTTAGTTTCTGGTAATCTACACTTAGCCTGATGCTGCCATCTACCTTATGTACCAGCACTATGGGTGACTCGTAGGTGATGTTGCTCTCTTGCTTGACCCCTTTCCATAACAACTTGGAGACATGCTCCTTCATTTCACAGTACTGAATGGGTGGGATTTGACAATATGACTGTGTAACAGGCTCATCACCAGATAAATGAATTTCATATTTGACCTTACTTGAACAAGGTCTTTATCCTCTACAGCAAAGATATCAATGTACTTTATCAATAACGACCTGAACTGGGCTTGCTCGACTCACAACATTTTGGGGCTCCTGTTTCCCTGAATGTAAGAGGGGACAGGACTGGCTGCTCTAGTGCATTGCTTCTGAGAACAATTCTTTGACACATGTCCATTGATTTGACATTTGGAGCATATTGGTAGCCCATCCTCAGTGAATTTCGGCTGGGGCTTAGCCCTACCAGTATTTACCCCTGTGCTACTACTCCGTACAGCAAGGTTTTTCACTGCTACTGTTAGTTCACTAATTGCTTTGCCTTGCTAGGCTTCCTCGTTAAGTACATCCTCTAAGGTGACATCTTTTTGTTCCTGCATCTGGAGGCCTGAACAATGTGCTAAGCTTCTACTACATCGTGACTACTACATCAGTGTTTTTGTACTTTTCGGGGCTGCTCTAGTAACCAAAGTTGTGCTTCATCCCACACATTGATCATCGTACACCTAGGGTTGTCTCATATGAACTGATCCTTTATTGCCATGATCTCATCAGCTACAGCATCAGCAGAACATTTCAAAGCCAAACTGAGAGCTTGTGCCAGGGAATGAGAGAACTCTCTAATGCTTTCCCCCTCTAGTTGTTTGTGACTATAGAAACTGTGGAGGAGCTGAGGTGTGTTATGTTTGTCTCTAAACACTTCCCTGAGGTACACAAACAAGTCACTAATCCCATCATCCATTAAACTGCGTAGACGTACCTCTTCCAGGGCTGCCCCTTTTAACAGAAACATGACAAAATCATATTGGTCATGGTCAGACTGATGCCTAGCATGGAGCACCCATTCAAATTCCTCTATAAAATAGTCGGCAGACCTGCCATCTCTTTCACTATCACCACAATATGGTGAGATGTGCCCTTCCCTTGGGACATAAACATAAGACCTCAGATTCAGTGCAGAAATTGCTGCCATTGGTTCACCATGTTTACATTGTAACTCCCCAATTTGTTCTGGCAACTTTTCAATATGATCATCATCTGGTTCTGACATGGTGGGAACTCAAGTAGTTAAAAGTCTCTATAAGAAGTTCTAAAAGGACAAACGCTTAAAATCCTCTGACATAACAGTCAGCGTACAGTCTGTCTTAACTTCATCTCTGGTGAAATCCTGCTGGGTCTCTGCAGTCTATGGTTCACAAAAAACTACCTCTTTCCTTGGACAGCACCAGGTGTTCCTCTCTGCCTCACATGAACTTTCTGCCCACTCTTCACCACTACTGTATTATTTACTGTATTTGATCCCCCATACTCAGTTGGAATACCCTACTCCTGGTACCAAGTACATTCATGACCAACAAATACTATTTGGGGTCGATTTATTCTAATTAACTGTTTAAGAAATTGTTTCTCTTTATGTGGAAAGAGAATCAATAAAATAAAATACAGAGCCAAAATGTCCTCTGATGGCCAAATGTTACATCATTAAATAAAAGGGAATATAATGTGCAAAAGGAAAACAATATGTCTTTGTGGAGTTCAGTAAAAAAGAAAATCAAACAAAACACAAAACACTAATAACAATAATACAGCAGTGGCAATTCTAAAAGAAAAACACACAACATACCATTCAAAATAAAGTATACTTTAAATATCTTTGTGTGGATTCTACTCACTTCTCAAGCACGTGTTAACCTCTACACACACCGGTAGGACAATCACACCATGAGAACTTGCCTCACTTCCATGTGCTACATGAAAAATTACCTGATATTAGCTGCACTTTGAAAGTAAACACAGTGTAGTAAACACATTGAAATAGAAAAGGAATACAAAAAAGAAATCCATGAACAGTTAACAGATATCACCTCTGAGGCATTTAGAAGTAATAGGTTTGGTAGAAACAATTTGCATGACACAGGACATAGGAAAAGGTCGGGGTAAAGGTGGGGTTAACATTCATACCCTTTCCTATAACTTAATTTGTTTGAGTTTGGACAAAATACAACCATATTACCTTTTGCTGAAGGGTTGCAAGTATATAGTGTATTATCGTATGGGATGTATGTCATTTGATTAGCCATAGTTGATATATTACTCAACTATTCAATAATCTTTGCCAAAGTCCCTCTTGTAACGTCTATCCACCCGGCAGCCATCTTGGCTACTTTCCCAGGCAATTATGTTCAGTCACACAGCACCATGTTCCTATCTAACTGAATGAGGAGAGTGAGCCATAAACCTGAAATGGATCAACAAGATGACGTTTCATAAATGCATTTCAAATAGCTGTTAAAATCTGACAAATTGGTATAAATAATGTGTGGTCTTTGGCTCCAATAACATGAAAAAGAAGATTTTTTAGCTTGACTAAAGAGACCAAAGTGCTGTGCAAGAATCAGATAGGCCATATATTGTCTGCTAACTTACCAAGATGTTTTTACTGAGGGTGGATTTATGCAATACGGCCACCACTGGACATATTGAACCCCACAATGAAAGTAGTGGGTTGTCTCAGCCTATACACACTACCAAGCAGATCCACCTTCCCCAGTGACACCCCTCATTGCCCCCCCATCACACACACACACACACACACACACACACACACACACACACACACACACATCCCTGTGTGACAGAATGGCTGATAGATAAAGTATAATTAACTACTGAGTATACATTTAACTGGTAGTTTAGTTTATCACTGGTTATTACACTGCCAATGAACTGATAAATAGGTATGCACAATCAAAGAACATGCAAACTTATTCACAGTAGGTGAGTTGTGTTCATTAGGCTAATGATCTTTTAATTAAGCAAATGATCTGTTAATGAAGGTAACAATCTGTTTATTAAACAACTGATCATTAGCAACATTTTCATCAGGTCTTTCAGTGTATTAGAGCAACTGAAAGGGATGTGTAGCTGATAGAAAATGTCCAGAAACACACAAGAATGACTTCCTATAGGGTTGCACAATGGAGCAAATATGTTTCTTTAGATCAGCACCTTAATTTACAGTCCATTAGCATAATTAACACTAAACCATTAATATTAGTAACTTACCATCTTTCTTCTGTCCATTTTATATGACCCCTGTTCACTAGCATTGAGAAGTAAATAGTGAGTCTATAAACTATAAGCTAACTGTACTCAGTGGCTCATTGCTAATTACTTATCTGATACAGTTTATTAATTAATATGTAACAAGAAGTTGACTAATATAAATTATGGCTAATCAGTACCTTTTTTAAACAGCATAATCGATTAGAACCTTAATGTGGAGCGTTACTGATTGGCTGCTTAGGTGTTTCTTGGCTTGTGAATAAATATAACATTATAGACAAAGGAGCTAACAAATCTTGTAGGGTTTCTCAACATCTCCTGATGCTGCATTAGCATTTGAGGTATGGAAATATCACCTTAATGTTAATGAAACCAAATGCAATGAGGATCAAAGAATAGTTCATGCTAGTAAAGCTAATCTTCATGGGGCAGCTGACCAAAACTCCAGTAAAGATGCATTTCACTCAGTGAAAACAAGGTGCACCATAGGAACAAAGAAGATTCACAGCATCTGGTGAAGAGCACCCTCTGCCCCATTACCCCTATTCATTACTGGATCAAATGTAATATCGGTTGAGTCGTTCACATTTCTTGGAACCATAATTTCTCCAGATTTTAATTAGGAGGCCAACTCTGACTCCATCATTAAGATAGTTCAGCAATAAAAAATTGACCTAATTTAACCAAAAGCACTAATTACACAGTTTTACTTCTTCACCTGGTCATTAACTGTGTTTATTGGTTTGACCACCATGCAGTGTGTGACCTGTTCAGCATAGAGGATCATGGGTTGCAGTTGGCACGCCTTCATGGAGTACAATAACAAAAGAAAACTGTCAAGATCATTTCCAAGACATAGAGATATTTTCTTCCTTCAAACTACAGTCTTGCTCATTATAAAACTACACAAACTATTTCTGAAATATTGCATTATTATTCTTCATGGTCAACTGCAAGTACTTGTAGAGTTTTAATATGCTAAGGTTTGCACATACAGCGTATACTGTACCCTGTACATACTGTTTTAATTTGATGTCTTGAACAGAAATTTCAAAGGTTAAAATGTGAAAAGTGCCCTAAAGTGGCATCCACTTGCTAGCATGTCTGTGAGTTTGTTAAGATCAATTTGATCATGATAGTTTAAAATTAAGAGGACTACCTACACTATACTTTACTGGCAAAGGTTTGTGGACACCCGAGTATTGAACATCCCATTCCAAAAACATGCGCATTAATCGTTCTCCCATTTGCTGCTATAACAGCCTCCATTGGCTTCGTGGAAGGCTTTCCCCTAGATTTTGGACTGTACCTGTGGGGATTTGTGCCCATTCAGCCACAAGAGCACAAGAGGTTGAGCACTAATGCCTGGCAAGAAGGCCTGGTGTGCATCCCAAAGGTGTTCAGTACTTTTGAGGTCAGCACTCTGAGCAGGACACTCGAGTTCTTCCACTCCAACCTTGGCACAGCATGTCTTCATGGAGCTCACTTTGTGCACAGATACACTGTCATGCTGGAATATGTTTGGGCCCCTTAGTTCCAGTGAAAGGAAATCTTAACGCTACAGCATACAAAGACATTCTAGACAATTGAATGCTTCCAATTTTGTTTCAACAGTTTGGGGAAGAACCACATATGGCTGTGAGGTTCAGGTGTCCACGGAATTGTGACCATATAGTTTATTAAGAGGAAACAAGTAGATAAATCAAGCAAGAGTGGTTTCCTTGTTGTGGTTATATAAATCACATTTGTGACATTCTTGATTTCGAGTGCTGCTTTATTGTGAATGAGAATTACTCAGTATTCTGATACTTGTCTCTACTGAGGATGAGAATCACTCACCACAGAGGACATAGGTTCTTTGGAGGGACAAAACATGATCTGGACCATTTCCTCAGGGTGCTCACATATATATTAGTGACACCTATCTGCCATATGTCTGAGAGGTGCTGAGCATCCAGCCAATACTGAAACATTCTGTGGTTTAAAAACTGGAGCTGCAAATGATACCATTAGAGGTAGATGTAGAAAGTCAGCATCTGGGTTACGTGTGGCCACTTGCAATTTCATGACTGCATATAATATCAGTATGCCTCAGTCTTCCATCAAGAATGCTTGCAAGGCACACATTATGAAATCAGTTACTCTGTGTCCACACTGCTACACACGAACACAAAAAATAGGCCAGGTGACTATTCTAAAGATACAGTTAACCGTGCTGGGAATATCATTCAGTCAATCCACATACTCAGGAGTGGAAAATACTTGAGACATTGTACTCTGTTACTATACTTAAGTGTAATTTTTGGGATATATATATACACACACACACACACACACACACACACACACACACACTCCTGAACAAAATCTTAAGACCAGGGAAA
>CM074962.1:15135875-15147872 GCA_037577455.1 Pangasius macronema
CGTTGTCCTGTTGAAAGACCCAGTCATTACCACACAGACGAGGCCCTCAGTCAAGAGGGACGCCTGCTGCAACATGTTTCTATCATGTTTTCTAAATGTTTTCATTTACTAAAAGGGCTTGTGTTTTGATGAAGTAGAAAATGCATCGCTTATATCAATGGGTCATCTGTTGCAGAATCTAGTGATGGCAAAACTTGATTATTTTGTTTTAATTGAGACCAACAAACAGTTCAAAGAAGCTGATCAGAGGACCTCAGGTGGCTAGCAGCCAGTTGGAGATTAAGCAGATTGGTAGACATGCTAAAAGGGTTTGACTGAGACACACAAGGGCAAGATGACACAGACACATGAATCTTTTCCAAATCAGCAAACACTTAGTTTACTGATTTCTAAAGTGGAAGAAATTTAATACTGGAAGAGAAATTAACTGGATTTTTCATACGACACTAAACATAAGGTGGCCTGCATTTAGCACTAGATGCTCAGCATGATTGATAGTCAAAAGCTGGGCAAAGATCCAATACAATTAATATGAAACAAACACCAGAACTCATGGCGAATAACAAATTGTAGGTTTTAAAAGTGTACACTCAGTGCTATGATCTGCTCTAAAATGTACACATTACTGAATGGACAGGTTTAAGGGTATTACCTCACTTCCTCTTCCTCTTCCTCAGGTCCTCATTATGGTACACTAGCTTGTTTCTTGGGGCAAAATCTTGTTTTTTGCCCCGTTTATGGTCCTTCCAAGAAACATCCTCATATCATCAGTATCAATTGTTTAACATGGCATTTTTGGTAATGTTGTTTATTGCGTCGTGACAGCTCCGTGTAAAGTGCATTGCAGTTCATTCCACACGAGGAGAATTTACGTTGGCCAGGATGCGATAGAATACATTATAGATCATGGTGGCTGACTCCTTGGCATGACACCAGCGGTCGTGCAGGATGTACAGACACCATCTGTAGTACCTTTGGGCACTGAACAGTGGAGCACATGGAGCAAAGAGCAAAAAGGGCATTCCATAAATGCCTATTAGTTGTAACACTGTGAGGAATAGAGGGTAATAATGCAACAAATCACACCTAAGGAGATAATTGCACCGTTCCTCTCCTGGCTGATAAACTACAGGTTGTCTGACTAAGGAATGCACAGTAGCAGGAAAAGAAAGGCAGGAATTGCTCCTTTTCTGGCAAGACACTTACCAAACCTGTAGTTTAAGTGGCATGGTTAGTTGTGCTGATGCTGATAGACAGTATGGATGTTTGGTCGTGAACTTCCAGATCAATCAATGAAGCCTATGTCTAATTATCATTTGTCAATGTTGACTTAGAACCCCCTCTAGAGAATAGAAACCCATCTGCCCTGGATCTCAACCTGCAGAATCATTGGAAGTCTCGTGATAACCCTAAGCAATAAGAAGGAAAGGGCACAGCACGCCACAACAAATTAATGAACACACTGGCTTCAGATACTATGATAGTGTCGATCAACCCAGGCACACCATTACAGGAGTATCCCTTTTTCATACCGGCTCAGATCAGGTTTTGTTTAGGTCTTAGACATTATGAAGGTACTCTGTGTACTTAATGTTTAGCTGAGCTTTTTTTCAATCTTAGAAAATGTTGAGACTTTGGTACCACATAAGTGGTTTCCCATCGCAGCAGCAATTTCATAAAAAAACTAACTTCATGATGAATTGATGAGATAAAGCTATGGGGCTCAAAATACAGCCATAGTGAAGAGACAGATACAGTAAGCTTTCTGCTCATCCTGCCCTTGGTTAGAGCTTTAAGCACACTCATTTTCCTAATAAGAGCAAATATTGAGGCAAAGAGCAGAATAAAAATTTTCCATGCACAAAATAATTGCTGACAACCACAGAAAGCTATGCAGTTTAATAAATGGTAAGTAAAGGCAGCTAATGCTACCAAAAATACAACAAAAACCTTTTCGGAGTGGTCCGCTGTAAATATTTCAGGCCCCACAGTTGGTAGCTATGAGTGAAAAAGAAGGCCAACAGCTGCTGCGTGCCAAAAGGCCACACTATCAGCTCCCAGTGGCTCCCGGAGACAGATGGAGAGGGCGTGTGACCCAGAGTTCAGAGCTGCGCAAAAGACACTCTGCCTTTATCTCTGCAGTAATGAAGAAAACTGGTGCTGGGTCTGGATCCGCTATGCCTCTAAGCTTGCAGAGACCCAGATCATCAGCATGCACTCAGGCTGACTACAGCTTTATCACCTTTTAACTGAAGGGGGAAAAAACACCACAGTAATAAGAATCCAAAACAAACTGATGAGGCATCTGTGGTTAGCCAAGCCTGTACGCACAGTTTTCTTTAAGGTTAATTGACTTTAAAAAAGTTAATGAAAAGTTAAGTAGGCAGAAACTACAAACTGATCCAAATTGGGCATATGATGCCAAAATCACTGCCTTCATCAATGTGCTGGTTTCAATAACGCACTGAGACATGGCTGAATTAAAGGAAGACACTTTTATGCATGGACTCCAAGCTCAGAAAATTGCCAATTAAAAATGTGCTATTCCCATTACTGGGCAAAAAAAATGTCAATTGGGAGAGCTACAAAGACGGTGTCATAAAGTAACATTGTTCTAGGCAGTAAGAAAACGTGCCAAGAAAGAGAAGTTAAGTGACCTTAGGTGAATGTGGTATTGATCTAGTGGATGGAGTCAGACAGAGGAGTGGTGGAAGAGCAAAGTGGATTGATTTAGCTTGATGAGTGCTTAATTAAGGAGATGGGCCTGTGGTTCCTCATTGCCTGCATGTGCAATTAGAACTCGGGCCCATTGCATCCACACTTCCCATGCTCTGACAGAGAGTGTAAGAGCGAGGAACTTGAGCATTGATTAAATTGACTGAATAAAGGCCTTACAGACTAGTAATTCAGGGCAAAGCTGTTGATAAGGAAAGAGGAGGGAGGGAGTCTTGCTTTTTGGACTAGTTAACAGCAAGCAGTCTGGACCATGTGGTAAAATAATAAAAGTCGCTCTAATGATGTGGATATAGAGAGGTTGTATCTAAAGTCTGAAATAACCTCACTCTCCCAGCATGCCACTGGAGCACCCACCTTGCCAAAGTCACACATCATGCATACACATTGCTGTTTACAGAGTTCTCAATGTGACTGGCTCTCCTTGAGAACTGTGTTCTGCAGTGTTAGGGAGTGATAGAGCCACAGCATATCATAATCACATTCCGTGAGCGTGGGGGAAAATATCTAGTAACACTTTACCTAAGGGTAGTGTCCATAACGCTTCATACACCCTTCAAGACAACTCACAAATCTATGTAGACATTTTTAAAAGCTGTGTCATGACAACTGACTTTATAGTTCCCTGCTGATTAAGACTGTCATCACAACTGACTTTATCGCTCCAGGCTATTAAAAATGTTATGACAACTGACTTTANTTACAGCTCCAGACTGACTAAGAGTGTCATGACAACTGACTTTACAGCTCCAGACTGACTAAGTGTCATGACAACTGACCTTACAGCTCCAGACTGACTGTCATGACAACTGACTTTACAGCTCCAGACTGACTAAGAGTGTCATGACAACTGACTTTACGGCTCCAGACTGACTGTCATGACAACTGACTTTACAGCTCCAGACTGACTAAGAGTGTCATGACAACTGACTTTACGGCTCCAGACTGACTAAGTGTCATGACAACTGACTTTACAGCTCCAGACTGACTAAGTGTCATGACAACTGACTTTACAGCTCCAGACTGACTAAGTGTCATGATAACTGACTTTACAGCTCCAGACTGACTAAGTGTCATGATAACTGACTTGATAACTAAGAATGCCATAAATACTGACCTTAGAGCTTCAGACTGATTAAGAATGTCATGGTGACTGACTTTATAGCTCTAAACTGAATAAGAGTCATGACAACTGACGTTATAATGCCAAGCTGACACTGCCAGAACTTTGTCATCAGCTGTCTTTCATCGCAATGGCAATAAATCAGCCAATGGTGGCCATGTCACATGTTCTAAGACTAAGAGAGTGAATTTGGTTTTGATGTTTGACTTCATCATCAGTATCATATGATTGATGTACAAGAAGTACACTTGAGTAGCAACGTCATCAACTGTTATGATGTTTAAACGTACCACAAATCTGTCACGTCTCTGGCTGTTCTCAAAATGAACAAAATATGGCTTTATAACAGCTGACACATTGAAACAAGCCTTTCTAAATGTTTATGAAGGCTCATGTACATGGACCTATGAACACTCTTCTTACCAAATATCCTGCGTCTGCCAACTAGCTGTGGAAGATAGATACAGTGTTTGCAAGACGTACTGGCTGACTACACACAAAAGCCAATGTTCCTTTGTGAGTTTCATGTGTGAGCACTGCTTGGCTGCTTCAGAGGGTTTCAGAGTCACTGTGGGATTTACTCGAACCCGCATCTCAGGATACATGCGCGCAAAGCAAATATCCATGGGCCTTGCTTTTCCAAACAACATGCTGGTCTCCTTTGTTCGTGGCCTGTCGGGTGAGACGAGCTCAACATCTGACTTCAGTGTAAAGAGGCTAAAATTCCCACAACATAAAAAGCTAAGGGAATTCAGTCTTCAGCAACCTTGGAAGAAAAAAAAAACAAAACAATATGATATTGGCAAAACTCCTCTATCAAAGTCACGATGTGTTAAAAAAAAAAAAAGGAGGAAAAATGTGCACAGTTAAAGCTGACAGGCAAATCCCATTAAGCCTGAGTACAACAGTGCTGATATTGGAAATAAGGAGGATGAAAAGACAGATCTATTATCCTAAGCTCTCTCTGAAATCTCTTTCGCGATCGATGGATCGGGCTCCCTGTAGAGCCGCAGGAGCCGGGATTCCTCCTCAGGGATTTGTCCCACCAGAAAAAAACACCGCAAACTTCTCTCAGGCTGTGTGTTATTCTGAATCCATTGAAGGCACTGCAGCACTAAGGCCTGCTGTTCTTTCTCTGTTCTCACTCCATACACACACACACACACACACACACACACACACACGCTAAAATCCTGCACAAGTCTATGAGATATGAGATGAATTATTTCAGACAGCAGCAAGTGACAGGTTACTCTAACGACTCTTACAGAAAACTCACACTTACATAATACATACATATAAATTTCACGTGCGAAATTTAAACACGTTTTTTAGACACTTCACACATTGTGTCACACATTATTTGGACTCATGGTTCATATATGCTCACGTGATTTATTCTTTTTTTTTCGTTCCATTTTCAACTGTGACTTTTTCACGATTATCTTATATTCCTGTTTTTAGTTTCCAAATGTTTTTGTTTTGATTTATTTTTGACACAGCTGCTTTATTTTCATATGATTTACTTATTTTCACGTTTTTTATGATTCCTTTATCTTCACGTTGGATTTTTTTATATACAAGATTCACTGTTTACATGTGATTTTTAATATTTGATTCCTTTATTTTGACGTTTTTTTCACTATTAGTTCATTTTCACGATTCATTTTTTTTTTACTTATTTTCACAACCTCTCATTTATTTATTTATTTATTTTTACACGTGATAGTTTACATGATTCATTCATTTTTTTTAATACAAATTCTGACACAATTTCTTTCACTATTCCATTATTATTTTCATTTGGATATTTACGGTATCTGTTCGTCTCGTGCACGATTTCTTGCACGATTCGTTTATTTTCAGTGAATTATTTCCTTTTTCGAAAGACATGACCACATTTTCCTCACACTATGTTATGGATGTGTTTTTGTCAGTAATTATGCATCAACACCACGCCGTAAAGAGCAAAAAAGCCCGTGGCAGCGAGACGTGAGCAAATCCAGGTCTCACACACAGCTCTGACAACTGCATGAGCAATACAAACGTAGTCCACACACACACACACACACACACGCACACACACACTCCGAGGAAAGCTAATTAGCAGTGATCTGTTTTTATATACGTCAATAAATTCCGTGTTAGCAAACTGTAATATGCAAACTGTAAAATCCTGCATCATGACTGTATATCAGGGGCTTTTACACCCGAGAGTGTTTCAGTGCTATAGAACACTGTACTTTCACTCAATTTTAAACAGCTCACCAAATATATATATATATAAATATATAAAAACACACACCTCAGGTCAATAAGATTTTAGTCAGGATATGGAAATCAATTTGAGTTGGTTTGATATGATTTAGTTGCGTAATCCAGAGCAATAAATGCAGCAGCATATCAAAAGGAAAATGAACTGCGGTGCTTTAAGCATTATAAAAAGCGTAATTATTTCCCTTGTCTACGTTCCTCTTT
This sequence comes from Pangasius macronema, assembly GCA_037577455.1. Taxonomy (NCBI): domain Eukaryota; kingdom Metazoa; phylum Chordata; class Actinopteri; order Siluriformes; family Pangasiidae; genus Pangasius; species Pangasius macronema. Next base: position 15,142,210 of record CM074962.1, read on the forward strand.
CACTGGATACGTTTCGCATACAGAGAAGAGAAGTGAAGGAAAAGGTGGGGAGAGAAAAATCTGGAACGCAATCACGTGCTTGTTGAAAACGTTTTATTACACCGGAATTCATTAGGATGTACAGTAAACGTGTAAGATCAACCCCAACCCCAACCCCAACCTCAACCCCAACCCCAAAATCAACCCCAACCCCAACCTCCTCAACCCCAACCCCAACCTCAACCCCAACCCCAACCTCAACCCCAACCTCAACCCCAACCCCAACCTCAACCCCAACCTCAACCTCAACCCCAACCCCAACCTCAACCCCGACCCCAACCTTAACGTGTGACCCCCAAACCCCCCCAAACCCCCCTTCAAAAAAAAAAATCATAAATATTTAACATTTATAATTATAATTTGTTCCAACATTCAAAGCTGTAAATTTGTTATAGCTACACTTTCTTTTAAAAACATTATATGTACAATAGAGAAGGTGTCGTATTTGGCATAATTACAAGGACATTATCGTATAATTTACAATTTTCTTTCAAGCACTGATTCGCGTCGAGATGTTTATCCAAAGTTCTCAAGAAACCCAAGTTTGAAAAGTGACTTACAAAATGTGAACGATGTTTAACTTTCCAAAAAATAGACAGGAAACAGAATGTAGCGGTGCGAGCGGTGATCAGTACGTTGCTTTAAATGTTCATTTGCAGGGCACAAAAACAGGCCCTGATATAGGACTGCTATAAACGCCCAGATCAGCAAAATCTCTGTCAGTGATTATGTATAGAAAAAATAGAGTAGATTAATATATAGATTAAATTAGACATAGGGCTGTGACAATATATAAACGTATACAATATGGTAATTCGGCAAATGCTTGATTTTTGATGCATTAAAAATAGACTTAAAAATCAAATGATCAAATTAAAAAAAAAAAAAAAAAACATCTCAACATATTTCATAAAAAAAAATCTATACTGTAATACCACAACGCTCTTGAATTCTCAAATTTGATTGGTCAGAAGGTGTTGATTAATTTCCAGCAGCTTTGGGCTCTAAGGCAGTAGACGAGTGTATAGATCTGCGACAAGCTCCTGCTAAGATCGAGAGGCTGGTGAGGGAATGACTGTGTAAAGCTGCTATAATGCAAAGCATAACAGGATCGAATCTGTTCGCCAAATGTACTTTTCGACATTAAAAGTAACTGTAAATGGATAAAACATAAACGCTGACGTGTTCTTTTCAGGGTGGGAACAGTAACCATCGATCGTTGATTATTGTTCCCTAACATCACACCCCATCGTGTGTTTTTCCCTTACGTAGTTCACACCTTAAGACCGTTTAACAGGCTAAAATGCAGAGTGTATCTGTGTGTTTAAAGGTAGAATCTCGGTGTAAGTAGAAATGGTCAAATCGTAATGTCCGACTCTGATATATTGTCACAGTCCACTACAGAGTCTTGTGTTTGAGACCTTCAAATGAACAATTCACTAGGTTTCGAGAGGGAGATACGGCACCTAGGGCAAATTTCGATGCTTTTAATTGGCGTAGTATGGGAGTCGTACATGTAATTGGTACAGCAGAATGCGAATACGAATACGAAGAATGGCAGGATTCAATTCTGTAAAGGCTCCAGTCACAGTCACTATGCGCTGCACCTTAATGAGGCTAGCTTCGGCTATGCCCATGGGCAGATGCTTCTGCCTTCAGCTCCTTTCCTAAATATTATTCAGGCAGTGCAACATGAGTACCAGTCATACCTGTCATGGTATACCCAGTCACGCCACATGACTGTCTTTCTAAACAGAAAAAAAAAACAAAAACAACCACAAAATAATAAGTGTAAAAATATGAAAACAGAGACTTAATGTGAATCTTGAGCTGGAGAATGAAAATACAACGTGACTATCACACTCTCCCTGTTCCTTTGGCACAATACCTGGTAAACGAACTCAAGCATTCGACCTGTGCGGTCAGACTTTAGCTCTGAAGCATCAGCTGTGAGTGCTGACCAGATCATGTAAACCGTAAACCTTATCATAACGAGTAGGTGGATGAATACTCTGTATAAGCGGATTGCTGTTCTACTACAGATGTGCTCAAAGCAACAAGACCCTGACCTCTGAAATCCTGTGAAACATGAAACATGCTCCTGCAGATGAATAAGAGAGTTTGGTGAATTGGCGACCTAAAAAAAAACGGCAGCCTCTTGTAGGAGTCCAAGTGTATCAACAAAGCCGTGGATATTATCTAGAGCCTACATGAAGAGCTGAATGGAGGCCATTAGCACCTCTGAGCCATTAAAAAAAAAAAAAAGTAGAATGTACACAAATTGTACTTAGAAACGTGCATTACCCAACGGTAAAATATTCTGATTTCAATACTTAAGGCAAAACATACGTTTCATAATCAGTATTTACAGAATGTAAAAATGCCCTGGTACTCAGAGCAAGAGCATCTTGATCTGTGATTGCTGAAAAGTGCAGGAATGAGCAGTAACACCCCTGCCATGTCCTCCTACATACCCCGTCTGTCTGTCATGTAAATTCAACGTTTGGGTTTATCAACTCAAAGAGAGAAAGTGCAATCGGTGGTGCATGGTGTTTTCTTCCAGCAGCACTAAAGCTGAGAGACTTTCCTGGGAAGGGGGCGGGGTCTGGGCAGGTGCTCCACTGGCTTAACGCTGCGAAGCTGGTGGGGTTTTGGTGGAATGGGCGGAGCATCAGCACTCATGGGAATGGAAAGGCTGTGAGGGAGGGGCACCGGTCGCCGCGGGTTGCTGCTGTAAGGAGGCGGAGTCTTGTTCTCGCGCCGAAAAAGCTCGTCCGAGCCACTGGAGGCGGAGGTGGGGAGGGCGTGGTCGGTTGAGGGCGTGGCTTCGGTGCCTGAGGCTTCAGAAACGCTGCAGCGGCTGAGAGAGGAGATGCCGCTGCTGTAGCTGCCGGAGAGCACTGGGGAGTTGGGTACGAGTCCTGCCGCCGGGCACTCCGTGGGTGAGGGCGTGAAAGGAGGCACAGAGTACTGCACACACACAGTAACAAAAAGTCACAAGAATGTAGACAATCAGATAATAGACAGTCAGGGCAATAATTACAAAAATGATTCATGAGTTCAGAGCATAAGTATTCATCCCTCCTGAATGTCTCCACATTTTGTAGTGTTACAACCTGGAACTTAGAGGGACCTAATGAGGATTATACATCATCGGTATATAATCATCGCGTCGATGTGTGTGTGTGTGTGTAATTAACCCTTTGGGGACGACGGCGGCTCCGTGTTTTTTGATCGTACACATTTGAGTGATACATCGTTCGAACCTGTAAAGGGTCTATTTTTACGTGCGTGCACTCACAATATCAATAAATCAATGTGCTTTTGTAAATCGCTACATGATCTCAGTACAAGTACACCTGATCGAGTTTGTTCGAGAACATAAACGAACAGCGTCGTGGTGAACAAAAAGCGATCAAAACGATTTGGAAAACTATCAATCAATCAGGTTTGATTGACTGATAGTTACCCACAGAGAACCATTATTAATTTATTAAAAGGCACAACTGCCACTCTGCCTAGGTCATCCTGGGCTTTAGTCAGAGAAGCAACTCTGTGTTCAAGGGGGCGAATACTTACGCAAGGCACTGTACGATCACGTTCTACCGCGACCTCCTGTAGGCTTTAGATTCAGACTACTGTAAGCTTACCTTAAGAGCACAGCATGGTGCTGCTATTCAATCAGCAATAAGTAACAAAAAAAGAACAAAAATAGTCCAGATTCGGTGCAGATTGTTAGTCTGCGGTAAAGCAACAAATGCAAACAACTGCTTTGAGTAAATGATAATACAGATCCTACAGCCTGTGTTGGCTGCTGTCCCCAGAAACCTCATTCATAACTAATTTCTGCCTGCAGCTCCAATTTCAGCTGAAAACTGAAACAAGAACTCGCACTATAAAACACATTCTGAGCTCTAGTAACTCTGATAAACACTCATTTAGTCTACCGTCACATCAGAAGTGCACGCCCACAAATCAGAGTGAGTGTAGGGTGAAGCATCCCACTCCGATATTAATAAAAACCTCACGTAGATGTGAGAATGTGAGATGAGACGGAGGTGATGTGGCTACTTTAAGATTTAATTAACGCTAGAGTGCAGCAGATTGGATCTACATTGGACCTGTCAGTGAACAATGCTGCACAGAGAACTGGTCCTTACTCATAAAGTAATACTTTCTGCCTAATTTTAGAGCAATACTAATTTTATTAGGCTTTTTATTAACATATTTCAGAGAAGTACGGAACACTCAATGTCACAATTAGACATTTAAAAGCAGTTCAGAAGAAATGAGCGGCGTTCAATTATCCACGCAACAGCTAGCACAGTCTGCTCTACAATTAAATTTAGCGAGTGTATACACAGACATCCTCGCAGACACCCACTCTTCGGACCTTAGAAATGATGCATATTGTATGAGATGCCTAATTTAAAACAAACGGCTAGCCAATCCATTTTCAAAGTGCTGTTCAGAGGTTTTCACGGCACTCCAGTACACTCGACGCTTTTGTCCTTTCGCAGTCTGCGACCTGCGAACTGACAGCTCGGTGAAGGGCTGTGTGTGGATTCTGCATATCGGTGTGTGTGTGTTTCGGGTGCTTGCGCGTGTTTGAATGTCAGTGTTCAGGTCTCAGCAGCTGTCTACCTGGCACCTGTCCATCAAACTCTGTATTTTATACAGGTTGAATTTTGCACACTGTATTCATACACTGTACTCTACGCCAAGCATAGAGCATGCGTAGATCTTTCATCGCTGCTTCTGAGTACCACATCACACACCTTTCAATCACTCTACATACGTTTTTAGGTAATGCGGGGTAATAGATGCATGATTAGTGATAATCTGACTTGCAGAAAGTCTGCTCTGGAATCGATATGCACCGACCGCTTGATGAAAACATGACGAAGGAGAAAAGGGCACAATTACTGGCTCTGGATCAAATGAATTCCGACATCAGGCGCATGAAAGTCTGATTAGTCAGAGAAGCAGAGGCTTACAGCCTTCTCACCTCTGATGGCAAATATACTCCTTTACACGATGAAAAGGAGTTATCGTCCTGCTCGTACAGCAGAAAGGATTTTAAAAATGGATGTACGGAGTCATGTGACCCATTGCGCCGTGCACAGGCAGTCGAAGACTGAAATCACTATTCGGTTATTCGTCATGCACGTGAAGTCAGCGAGAGAATAAGAAAAGAAAAGGTACGTCTAGTAATGTTTTAATGCACAGAGCACCACTGTCCTGATGTTCAAATGTGCATCCGGACTGGAAAAAGACTCACGTGCTTTACTCTTTACTCGGGGAACAAAAGAAAGAGAAAAGTCTTAGGCAGTCTCATGCACAGAGACGCTGGAGAGCAGAGATGCTGTTAAAAATAATGAAATTAAATGTTTTACATTTAAAAAAAATACTATAAAGAGCAGTAAACAGTAATAAATGAAACAAAATCGATATTTGGTGTGACGACCCAAATTTACTTTAAAAAATAATCAGTGTCTCAGGTGCAGTGTGTGCAGGTTTATAAGGAAATGAGCTGTAAGTGTTACTGAGCCTCTTGCAGAAGCAGCCGCAGTTCTTCTGGAGACTTCGACTGTCGACTCGCTTCTTATTTCTGCAGCGAAACC
>CM074962.1:15188542-15202347 GCA_037577455.1 Pangasius macronema
GCTACAAAACTGATAGGACGCCGCTTCACAGTGCAGGTGGATAATGACCCTAAACATACTGCGAAAGCAACTCAAGAGCTTCTTAAGGCAATGAAATTAAATGTTCTTAAATGGCTGAGGTAGTCAGCTCAACCTAATTGAGCATGTTTTTCACTTACTGAAGACAAAACTGAAGGCTGAAAGACCCACAAACAAGCAGCAACTGGGCAGCTGGCAGCTGCACTAAAGGCCTGGTAAAGCATCTCCAGGGAGGAAACTCAGCATTTGGTGATATCCATGGGTTTCAGACTTCAGGCAGTCATTGACCGCAAAGGATTTGCATCCACATAAAAATAATAATCCTTATATTCATAATTATGTTAGCTCGTCCAAATACTTCTGAGCCTGTGGAAATGGATGGACTCTGCAAAAATGGCTATAATTCCTAAGTGGTAAATGCCATATTTTTGTAAAACCTCCTTGAATTAAAGCTAAAAGAAGTCTACACTTCAATCACATCTTGACTGCTTCATTTCAAACCAACTGTGGTGGTGTAAAGCGGCAAAATCACACTGTCCAAATACTTATGGACCCGACGGTATATAAGTTGTAAAGTTGGAAACAAAATGACCAAACTATAAGAAGCATGGATTAAAACTCCAGAAATAAACCAGCACAGATACTCTGTAATTCATTTTTAATGACTTTTTCAAAGAAACTTCCTCAAGCGGATTTTGTTGCATGTAGGTAATATTTTATTTTTTATTTAAGTTACCACGCTATAGTTGTTCGGCCATATCGCATATTGTTAGTTTGTGCTGTCATCACAAACACTGTGGCTATAGAATAAACAAATTTCCTATTTTTGTGCATATATTTCTCAATTCGAGTGCAAGATTGACTATGCTGACACACACAGCGCACATCACATCATATTCTCTACACATGACGATTTCTCCACAGCGTGTGTTATTTGAAGGACAGACACACACACAGGCAATAAGAGGATGTGGTTGACACATGGGATGACGTCTGTATCAGCATTTAGAGGAACCAAGTGTATTTCTTTCTTTCTTTCTTTCTTTGTGCATTGTTAGTGTCTGAATGTACTGACTGCTGAATGTTTGCCTCCGCAGAGAAAGCACTTTATGTATCAAATCATATCAATTTCAAAGTCACTTGCATGCAAGTAAAACCGTTATTGCATATAAAGATAAGACAAAAAAAAAAAAGAGGCTCGCTCAAGGAAAACACAGACACATACTGTCTTCCCACAACAGTGTGGAAGTGATACTGATCGCATACTGATTGTTTTCCTCACGCAAACATGTCGCTCCTGGTGCACGACAGCGGTTTTACTCACGACAGAGGTTTTACTCACGACAGAGGTTATACTCACGACAGAGGTTTTACTCACGACAGTGCTTTTACTCACGACAGTGGTTATGCTTATGTGTCTGATTTGGTGCCATGTATAAGAAGATGGTCACAGATGTGTGCAATACACTGCCATCTGAGCCCACCTGGGGACAAATAGTGCTCATTTTTGTGTGTTTCTGTAAATTCATACTCTAATCCAAAACACTCCTTTGGCCAAAGACGCATTCAAACAGCAAAATGCACAGCTCTTGAATCCCAGGAGCTCCTCCAGCATACTCATTTGCATACAATCACTGCTTGAACCTGGCACACTGCTGGCAGGAATGGCATAACAAACAACTGACATTCAATGACGGAAAAAAAACTCAAAGTCATGAAAAACTTACATGACCATTTTATATATATATATATATGAGCTGAAAGGAAATACCTTATGGAGGATAAGCTCATGGGTGCCATCAGGCAGAGTTCGTCCATCGTCCTGCATTAAAGGGACAAATGAGAAGCCAAACAGCTTCTTCTCCCCCTTGTCTTTTGCTGAGGAATAGACACACACACACATACACATTTTCAGATTATATCAGGGGTGTCCAGTTTTACCTGCAAAAGGTGCAGCTTTTCATTCTAATCAAGCAGAAGCCACACCTGATTCCACCTGTTTCACCTTTCAATCAGCAGACCTTGCCTTTCATTACAGTATGAGGCGTAGCTTCAGAATGAAAGTCTGCACTTACACCAGCCCTTATATCTAATAGCAGCCACCCAGGCATTACATGGAGCTCTTATGTATGAAATGTCATCAGGATTTGAAATGAACTTTTGAATGACCAATCTGAAAATAGCCCAGGGAGCAACTACAGTCAATTTATATATAAACACACATTAAATCAAATTTATATATAAACACTAAACTAAAAACAAGCCAACATTCAACTGAACGTATCAGTGTTCAAGCTGTTAGACTGGCAAAGGTGATGGTTTCCTTTCTCTAAAAATAAAAACTATAAAATGCTAGAAACAAAGTAAAAAAAAAAATAATAAAAGCTGTAAGTAAGTACAATAAAAAATAACTATTTAAATGTATTCATTTGTTAATTAACCATAAATAAAATAAATAATAATGTATTAATTTATTTTAATTTTATTTATTAATATTTAATAAATCATTATTTGTTAAATATTAATAAATAATAGTTTATTAAATATTAATCAATTATTAATAATTAATAATTAATAATTTATTAAATAATGTATTTTATTTTTATTTGTTAATATTTAATAAATAATTATTTATTCAATATTAATAGATAATTTATTAAATTTATTAATGGTCAATAAATTATTATTTATTGATATTTAATAAATAAAAATAAAATAAATTAGCATTTTTTTCTGCAAAATTGGTACATTTTTCTGATACCACTAACATGGGAAAAAAAAACAAAAAAAAACATCCTACACTATTCAGCAAGGTATCAGCTGCAGCAACTGTACAAGTCGTTCTCCAGCTTGTATTCTGAAAATAAAGTGACTGCACAGAACAAAATTAGGTCTGGAAATCTGTACTGAGATTGCATGTCCATGCTGCGCCCACACTGTGTACAAGATTGTGTGTGTCAACACACCTTGACGTCACTATGTGAGGCTCTTAGCTTCTATAAGATCTCTGCCTGACTCTTAGCTGAGCGGATACTTTGGATATTTCGTACACTTCAGACATGATCTAGACAGACTGATGCGGAATTTACGTAATCATATCCAGTCAGTCATGTTTGTCCTAGACGTGTCAGCGTAAGAAAAGATCTAACAGGGCTTCTTACTGGAGCAGTGGCGAAACTCAAAGCGGACGTGGGAGCCGCGGAACATGTCCACGGGGATGGGAAGCTTGACCTGCTCAGCCCAGCGCGGGCTGTTGTTGTGGTACAGCACGAAGGAGTGGTACTCATCGGCCCCCGGCTCACCTGAACCTGCTGCAACATAGCCCTGCAAACCAACACACGCACACACACACACACACACACACAAGAACGAGCACGCACGTAAGCACACGCACGCACACACATACATACACACACACACAAAGTAAGCAGGTCGAAGTGATGCATGCTGCCCATCGGCTCTTATTTTCCACTGAACCAGGAAAACCACAAGCTAACAATAGCACCATCGGCGAGTGCGAAAAAAAAAAGCACAGCATGTTTGTTGAGATTGGCTGCACTGATGCATTGATGGTTGTGGTATTGCATGCTTGCAGTTACGTCTATTAAACACTTATCACACATTAATATGCAACAGAGGTGTTAAGCTACGAAAGTTTAATCAAAGCCTGTGTGCAAACGGATACCCTGAGAATCTGTCCATCGACATCCAGTGCATAAACGGTGATCTCCACATTTCTGGCTACTGTCTTCCCTCCTTTCTCAAACTCTCCTTTCTCCAGGGTAATGTACAGATCGTTCCTCATCTCCCCTAAGAGAAGGCAAACAGATGACAGGGGTTAATGCATGAAAGGCTATACAAAATACATGTTCGCTTCACTACTATTCAAAAGAGTAGATTATTGGAGGTACAATCGGTTAATGACACCAAGCTTAAATAGCAGCTCGTCTGAAATACGAGACAGTAGCTACATATCCATGCGCTCTACTAAGCTGCTATTAAGCCTACTCACGGCTCAGCTGGATTAAATCAAAGAGAATATTTTATTCCTTAAATAAAAGAATGAGCCCCATGTAAAATTTGAAGTCAAGTCAAGAGGCTTTTATTGTCATTTCAACTATATATAGCTGATGCAGTACACTATAGTAACAATTTTGGCATATATACTGTGCATGTGCATTTTAATAAATGAGGATATGAAGCTAGTGGGTATGAGTGTTGAGGATACAGAAGATAGGGATATGATCATGATCATGATCTCAGTTCCTATCAATCTGACATCCCGGGTATTTCGATTAGTTCTGCGGTTTGGAGATACGTTTGCTAGTTTGCAGTGTCTGTCGTGTACGATTTAGCTGATATCATGCTGCACGACATAATATTTCTTTATAATAAATATGCTGTTGTAAAGGGATTTTCACATGATGCTTATTCTTTGTTAATATGTATAAGGTGTGGACAAATGTTAATACTGTTGTTTGTACTGTTGGTCACTTTAACAGAGCTGCGTACTGGTCGGTGTTGTAGTCATTGTTCTGTCTTGTTCTGTCTTGTTCTGTCTTGTGCGTCTGCACTTGTGCACTTTAGGTAAAAATTTATGTCGTCCCCGTAGTTCTGTGTTGTTCTGTGTTTGTCTTATGTAGCACCTTGGTCCTGGAGAAACGTTGTTTCGTTTCACTGTGTACTTGTATGTACTGAAATGACAATAAACTCCACTTTGACTTTGACTTTTGACTAATATTAAATTCATTCAGCTAGCCCATTGGGCAAACGTGGGTGGAGAGTGATGACTCGCTGTGGCGACCCCTGAAGGGAAAAGCCGACTGAAGAAGAAGCCCATCGGGCAAATGAAAGCTGCAGTGTGATGCCTCGGGTCATGTTTTGGTTGCCCAGAAACCTCACTGACTATCATGTTTGTGACAAAAACTCCGCAGCCACTGACCATTGTCTGAGCTATGAGAGGTTTTCCGTCCAATCTATAGTGTCTTCTCTCTATATGTTTAACCGAAAGGTGACTGTGTGCAGAAAGCAGGAGATATATGACAGCTTTACACTGCACTTGATTTATTTCATCAGTGTTTCCACTGTCATCCATATACATTAATAAATCTGCTTAGTATAAACCATTTTACCATCAACGAGATGTGTGTAGTGCAGCAGGTGATGGGATTCATGAGGCCTACTACTGTGAAATCCNCCTACCGACTTGTCCACGCCTGTGAGGGCACGTTAGTGTAGATTCAAGAACTGATACACAAGAACTCTCACTGACATTACATCTCCGATTGCAAACACACCCAGGGCATGCACAGAAAACCACAATGACCTACAATAGTGCTGTCAACAGGTGCGTCCTGTGCCTCACTACAGACAGCACACACAGTGTTATTCATACAGACAGGAAGAAGGCCTCCGTTATCACACCTTCTCCAGTCTCATCGCTCATCCACCCCTAAACACACACAGCGAAAGCGCTGCACAAGCACTGTTAATCTTCTGGGTTACAAAAACACGATTAAAAACAAAAAAAAAGAGGCCAAAGGTTGAGTGTAAATCTGTAAGTATGTTACGCCACTGTGGCACAGAGCAGCAGTATCCCACTGAAGAGAAAGCACTGAGCAAGCATGCTGCTCTGACGGAGAAGTAATTATAGACCAGACAGCTCCATGCAATGGTGGCCAGTCTGCTTCATGCAGCTTGGGTTAAAGGGGACGATGGACGCTAAAGAAAAGGGAACTGTGCTAAACTTCCCTAAATAAATAGCTTCTGGAGAAGCATGGCACTGAGGCAACAGAAAATACTTCCGTTGCTCCTGTGTGTGTGTCCACGTACTCCGTGCTCTCTGCTCTCTCAACGACTCTGCTGCCATACCAACCATTGCTCAGGTAACGGCCAAATGCACACAGTAAATATATAAATTACATTAAACGTGTGCATTTTCGAGAGACATATCGAGAGACTCAGACAACCACCCAGGAGGTACTGACTCATTTCCTATGCACATAACTCAAATCAGCTCATATACAGTTCATATAAACTAGGCGTGACCTGCGTATTTGAAACACTGCTATGATTATTTTATCAGTGTGCCATACTGAACAGTGTGCTTATAACATGCGCATACCAGCTCTCTCAGTAGCAGAGAATTTGAGTTCTGCCAAGTAGTGGAAGTTACTGGAAAACATTAACATGGAACTGAGTACAGTGAAAAATGTGATTGTGATTTCAGGAGGCTTCAATTCCCCTTTTTTTTTTCTGTGTATATCTATATCTAGAGCTCTGTATAGTCCAACACTGATCTATTACTATCTATGACATCATGCGATAACACAGACAGATGTGGGGTTTCCTCACCTGGCATGATGACATCAGAGAAGCCCAGTTTCCTGGTGATGGACACACCCCGAGAGAAAATGGCCATGTACTCCCTCCGCAACTGCTCAATGTCCCCGTGGAGTAACTGTAGATTCACTGCTAGGCCTGGAGTCACACACACACACACACACACACACACACACACCAGGTATGTAGCATCTCAGGTTTCTAAACTTCTAGCTGCGCACGGAGCACGAAATAGCGTTTTTCGTGTTCTAACGTACATACTGTCACGCACAATTTGTCAGAAATGTACTCACATTATAACTATAATCCCTTTTAATATAATAACACATAACATAAAACTGGGTGATCTGGAACGTGAGAAGAACCACAGACGTAAATAAGTTGGCGTAGCATCGGCACTTACTCAGTTACTGTGATTTTAGAGCTTTTCTGTTTTTCTCTGGAGTGTTAATCAAGAAGTGGGAAATATATAACTCTGTGTAATAAATATCTATGGTATAACGTTAGAAAACAAAACAACATTGCTTCAGTATTATGTGCATTCAGCATTACGTAACTGCTAAAAGTAGCATTTGGCACCAAATTAGTGACACTACTGCTCAAGACTGAGTGTATGAGTACCAGGTTGGGTAAAATCAGGTTAAAAATGAGCATGATCAGAGCAGCTTAGCATCGCTGCTACACAGGAAGCTTGAGTGCCCCCTTTCCTGTCTGCTGCACTCCCTCTCCTGTGCTTTATTCACACTTTCGCTTCTCTTTTCTAACTTCGGTTCTATAAGCAAAGGCTCGCACATTTCAGCCATGTGTACACACAGCACTTGTGGATTAAAGCAGCTAATAGCTTTATGCTAATCGATGGTATAAGGGTCTGTAAGTTTCACATCCTGTAAGCACGATTTAACAGACAGAACCATGATACCTGGACTAACAAATATTTCATTAATTATTCATGGCGATCCAGTGACTGCACACGGCTGAAGAGGAAAGACACCTGCCATGACAGGACAAACAATCAGCCGTAATCCATAAACAATCATGCACATAGAAACACACACACACACATCTATAATTAGGTTATACATACAGACGCAGTCATACAGACAGGGTTCAAACACAAAGACACACCACACTAGACACACACAACCCCAGATAGATTTTAAACATGATGTCTTACTCGTGTGTGTGTGTGTGTGTGTGTGGTTTTTTCCCATTATACAAATATAAGATAAGATTCAACTTATTAAATCAAATAATGGCGTTAATAAGATCAAATTACGCCCCTTTCATTGTCTGGGACTATAATAAAGCATGTAATATGTTCGGAGATTAATGCAACAATGCAGAAATGATCGATAAGTAATTATCGTTCCATGCGCATTGATACGGTCTCACTAAGCTTTCCCAAGTCAATGATTAATTAAAACAAATTCACATTTGCTACTCATCAATTTCCATTGGAAGAAATCATATCTCTGTTTATTCAGAATGAATCAGTCAGCTGGGATGGTGCAGGACAGGAGTTATTGCTGCTTGCCAGGCGCAGGCTACACATCAGCGCTGATAAGACAGTCGAGTAAATGACTTCGTGTCAGTCAGTGGATTTAATGTATTCGCTCAGACTGCTTGTGATTATTCAAGATTCACGTTTTTTTTCTTGTGGTCAAAATAGCATGAAACTGCAGATCTTTGAGCTCCATTCTGCACACATCATATGGAAACCTTTAAATCTTTGAATCTGTCTGTGTGTGTGTGAACACAGCACTTGCATAGCTTTAATTAGCAGAAATAATTACACAATTAGAGCATGCATGAGTCATGCTTTATTCTAGCTCCCAACTGAAACCTTTAATCAAGCGAACCCGAGCTTGTGCGAGAGCCGCAGCACTACCTGTTACGCCATTAAATCCGACATGCCTCATGCTGTTGCTAGGTGAACTCTTTGCTGAGTAAATACTGCTCTATGAACTGCAGGAAGAAACTCCATAGCAACTCCGGAGGAAAGCTCGTCTGCTACAAGCCCTTCTAAGCTGATGCTGATATTGAGCTCAGACCGTTCCTACTGTATTTCTGGATCTTACCCGTGTTGGAGCCTATCAGGTTATATCTGGAGTTCACTTTCTTTATGATGTTGTCGTGGATTTGACTCCAATCACTCTCAGTGTTGCATCTGCAATACAGAGCATGGAGTAATAAATATTCACAATGGAATACATATTGCACCACTGCAAATATCGTACCACAAATGTGTGTGTTTGTGAGGATAAATAGCTTATTCTGTCCACTCCGGTGCAATGCAGGTCATGCTACTAATGTGTTTATAGTGATTTCAGCGTCACTGGGTGGTCATTAGGTGCGTTATATGGCTTCATATCTTCCCCAGACACAGATTAAAGCTGTAGTAAGCCATTTGGGCAGTTTTGAAACTCAAATTGTGAATATATCCATTTCTTCCAAAGCTGTATGCATGTATGTATGTGTTTCTGTCTGTATGTCTCTCTCTGTCTGTCTGTGTACAGTGTGTGTCTGTGTATATGTATTTCAATGTCAGTAGGTGTATGCGTGCATGTATGCCTGTGTGTCTGTCTGTATATATGTATATCTGTCTTTCTCTTCCTGTCTCTATGTGGATGTCTGTATATCGGTCTGTGTATATGTGTCCCTCTCTACGTCTGCCTGTATCAGTGGCTAGCGGTTTTTAAAACAGGGGAAGCCCAAATGTCTTATTTAAGCATACTGTATAGCTGTGTGGGTTCTGTTTTAGCCGTTTCATCTGTTGGTCTGGTCTGATGGCTAACCTGCTACTAACTGATTAAACTTCACTGAGAAAGGTAGCGATGCATTAAAGCGTTAATCTCTATTCGGATTAAAACACAGTGTGCTTGAATCTGCCACAGGAGCCCTGCCGTAGGAGTTCTGCGTGTCACGGGGTTTCAAAGAAGATATTAAACTGCATTAAGTGAACAAACAGTGAGATATTTGATCATTTGATTCAATAAATACTAGATTTTACCAAGAGTGGTGAATCATATAGAAACATTTTAATGAAATTTTAGGGGAAGCCGGGCTTCACATGTGTCTGTGTCTGTACGTGTGTCCATATGCCTGTATATGTGTATCCATCCATCCATCCATCGTGTCTATACCATGAACGAGGCAGTAGTGATGGTGTGCTACTCACGCATAGACTTTGAGGATCTGGTCATCTTTCGTGTCAGTAGTAAGTAGATCTGCGATGCTGACCAAACCACAGCCAAAGGGACGCCTATACTGCACGCTGCATGTGCTCTTTTTCTCACCGGCGCACATCCTCCCTACACACACACACACACACACACACACACACACACAAATTTACTCCCACCCCAACCCCTGCTAATGGGTATCTGATGGATATGCTTAGTTGAAAAAGCTGCATTAAATCATTAAAAGCACCTAAATAAATCAGCACTCTTACCTATCCTAATGATGTGAACAACAATATACACATCTTTTCTCAGGTCGCTGCTCCCCAAGTCCTAAACGAAAACAGAGCAATCTTTAATGGACAAATTGCTGCAAAGCTGCACAAGCCTTCTCTCAGTGCAATTAGCAGAATTGTTGTGACACTCTCTTTAACACTCACCACAAAAAGGGTACAGTGCGTCTCTGTCTTCTCTGGAGACTTTGGCACGCCGTTCTTATTTAGCTTCACAAAGAACCTTTCACTGGAGGGGAGGGAGGCAAAGCGGGGGAAATGAAAAGAGAGAATGAGAGACAAATAGCACAGGAGAGACAAAGAGAGACAATGAGGACCAATGAGGTCCCATGGCTTCACAAAGCATCGTGTTTTTCATCAGTGGAACGAACACAGAAAACCGATCGCTCCGTCATAACCCACATGCAAGAGGAATCGCTGCAGCTCAATCATCTACAAGCCAGAGATGCTGAAACCAAATCATTTCAGACGGATCTACAGCTACAGTATTCCTTGAGTTAATCTCACATCCTCAAGAGATGTTTCTGCGTAGATGTTGAGCCGTCAAGAACCTGGAAGAGACGTCAAGCCGAATAAAACCTTTTAAAACAGGCAGGAGAGGAGAGGAGAGGAGCAGAGAGCTCTGAATGTTATCAGAAGAACCAGTGCGAGTCCTCAGGCATCTTGCCAGCAGAAAACCGTTCTTTACGCATCACAGTTTTTAATATCTATCTGTTTTTCCCCAGTATGACCATTTGCTGCTTTTAAAGCATATCATAAAAGTCTAATGATAAGGTTTTGTGTCTTTAATCTAATGTGAGACATTCTAATAAAAATCTGAAAAGTTCATAACTCATCACAGTGATGGCAGAACTCATGACTTAAAACGGGAGAAAAACCGGAGTGTGTGCAGGACATCTGGCATGCAGCGCACAACAGTGCTGTCCAGATCTCCTTATTCACTACAGAATACTCCAGAGACAGACACGGACACCCAGGGACACACAGAGACACCCAGGGACACCCAGGGACACCCAGGGACACACAGGGACACCCAGAGACACCCAGGGACACACAGAGACACACAGAGACACACACAGACACCCAGGGACACCCAGGGACACCCAGGGACACACAGAGACACACACAGACACACAGAGACACACAGAGACACACACAGACACCCAGGGACACCCAGGGACACACAGACACCCAGGGACACACAGACACCCAGGGACACCCAGAGACACACAGGGACACCCAGGGACACCCAGAGACACACAGGGACACCCAGGGACACCCAGAGACACACAGAGACACACAGAGACACAGAGACACCCAGGGACACACAGAGACACACAGGGACACCCAGAGACACACAGGGACACACAGGGACACACAGAGACACCCAGAGACACCCAGGGACACACAGAGACACACAGGGACACACAGAGACACACAGGGACACACAGAGACACACAGGGACACACAGGGACACACAGAGACACACAGAGACACCCAGGGACACCCAGAGACACCCAGGGACACCCAGGGACACCCAGGGACACCCAGGGACACCCAGGGACACAGAGAGAGAGAGAGAGAGAGAGAGAGAGAGAGAGAGAGAGAGAGACACACACACAGACACCATCAGAGAGAGAGAGAGATAGTCAGCGACAATCACACACACACACACACACACACACACACACACACACACACACACACACACTCAGACACACAAACAAACACACAAACACATGCACAAAGACACTCACAGAGACAGATATACACCCAGACAAACACAGACACACACACACACACACACACACACACACGTGGACAGAAATGCACACAAAAGAGACACACAGAGAGACACACACTCTCCTGCCAAGTGGTCATGTAATCCGGTTACATGACTTTCACAGCAGTGTGATAAGCAGAGGAAAACAGTCTGCTCATGGAGTGGAGCATATTATAGTCTGTATTAGCCACCAATACAGCAATTACAGTTCTATAACACACACACACACACACACACACACACACACACACACACACACACACACAGCACGATTGTCTCTCACACACTGTACATAACTAAAGCAAACAGATACCATGTGCACCCATATACACAAATACACACAGCTGCTAATTAACTGTGCGTTATTGAATTCCCAGCTTTCAATTAAGTTGAAGTGCAGTGTGTGGGTTGTGTGTCCGGTGATAACGCTTCAGCATCACTTCCTGAACAGCAGCATGCGATCGCTGAAGGATTCTTATCACGCGATATCGACGGTCTGATTTCCATAACTGAAACGCATATTCCCCAAGCACTTCTGTCGGAACTTGATATTTACTCCCATGGTGTGTGTGATTGTCAGACGACGCGCTCAGACAGGAACTGTGAATTAATTGACCTCCCTGGACACGGCTCGGTAGATTAAGCATGCCCATGAGTGATCCCCATGCACCGTGCTGAAGATATACACCATGACAAAAACAGCCCCCTGGGAAAAGAGAGGGGAAGTCATTATCCTGAAGCCTGCCACTCAATGCTACTGATATATCCAGCTCTGTGCAAATGAGATGCAGGGCTCTTTAACACCAACACACACACACACACACACACACACACACAGGAGTACACCATGACATCTGTTCTTCCCTGTTGGTCTCTATATGAGAAGGCAGTGGCTCCACATCTTAATCTCCCTGTGGATGGAGAGAAAGTGCCTCTTCTTCCTTCTGTATACACACACACACACACACACACACAGCTGCATGTTGTGTGCGAGCCACGAGGAGATAGGATTAGGCTTGCAGCAACTCTCATCCAGAACAGATGATAACGTGTGTCTGAGTGTAAACACGCTGCTTTTCAGAGCTATGATACGAGTCAGAGGTGTATATCATTTCAGGATGAGGGTTAAGCCCTGGACAGCTCTTTGACTGAATTCCCAGCAACCTGCCCGGCTTGAACCGGAGTGTGTCTGGCAGCGGTAGGGAAAGATTGGGAGCTGTCATACCATCTGGACTTGAACGGCAAACTCACGCTATAGCCGAGAGAATAATGAGCTGGAAGCCAGCCAGCCGAGTAGCCATCCTGGAAGAGAGCCATTAGCAGATTCTCCTTGAAGGCAACAGCAGGGTGAGATACAAACCCCCCCCCCCAACACAGGGACACTCGGAGAAGAGCCGGGGCAGCCGTATCACTCCTGCAAATCTGCCAGAGTCAGTAATTAACAATAGCTGGGAGAGCTAAACCCACACACAAAGTATAAAAGATCCAGCTCTTCATAAGGAATAACTAATTCCTGTGGTTTTGACAACACTGTTTAGGCCATTAAGCAATAACCTGTTCGTTATCCGAAGAAAAGAAAAAGAAAGAATTCTCTAACAAGTGCTGTAGCGCCTTTCCTGACTCAAGCCACCAATTACTGGATTTCACCCTCTTATAAAATGGAAATTGCAAACTGATCCAAATGCCTGCGAGTCAGTAAACATTGGCCTGCTTAAATGTGAGGAGCTTGGGAAAGAGTTTCAGCGTAATGTGAAGTGACGTCGTAATTTCTTTCATTTTTAATTAGCTCTTTTTTATTATTATTATCCACAGGAAAAAGTGGCTAGATCTTTTTTTTTTTTTTTAAACGCAAGGCCGTGTAGTAAAATATCAAAATAGAATGTGCACTGGAGAAAGTGTGGAGCTGCCACTGAGCCATGGCACTGGATTTCAGGGTGTTTGATCATGAGACTGTAAGCTCCATCGGCTGAGGACGCACAACATTTATTCTAGTGTTAACCCTGTCATCTTCTGTGAGGCAGACAATCCTTAAAAAACATACTTAATCTGCTGTATTTTATACAAAGAGACAGTGATAAAGGAGCTCTCTAGTATAGCTGTAAAGGAACTCCTTCTTCTTCTTCTTCTTCTTTCGGGCTTTTCCCTTCAGGGGTCTCCACAGCGAATCATCACTCTCCACCTATCCCT
>CM074962.1:15211662-15225014 GCA_037577455.1 Pangasius macronema
TACAGGCCTCTCTCAGCTTTTTAAGTGGGAGAACTTGCACAATTGGTGGCTGACTAAATACTTTTTTGCCCCACTGTATATACACAACACTTTCACAAGCAAAATACTGAGACAGAGATGAGTCTGCCAGAGCAAATTTCATTATTTGAGTAGCATTTAAATATCCATAATATTTACAAAAAACGGCATTCTATGACCTCCATCAAAAAATGAGTTCTTAAACCTTTTGGCCAATCAAATCTTGTGCTTGATATAAGAAAAGGGCTCACAATAAATACACGCAATTTGTCATATAGCAAATTTTACCTTCTTTTATTTGATATAAAAAGAACATCATTTAATGTCACTCTTGTGATAGTCACTATAGTATCACTGAATCTCAGAGAATATTCTACTGGGCATGAAAAACTACAAAGTTATTATTATTATTATTTTTTTAACCGCTCCACTAATTTGATTGCATTCCAAGAGAGCCTGTACGTGTATAAACTTCATATTCGGAATACAGCTGCGACCCGAATATAGATGTTAAATTTAATGTGATGTGCATGTAAACGTAGCCAGTGTGAGCCAGCCAGCTAGCTAGCCAATGTGCTATCAGTGAGTGTAGCACCTTCAGGATCTGTTTCCAGTATATCGCACTCACAATTGAGCAGCTGTACTGAACATCAGATTACCCATGGCCTTGTGCCTGCGCAAATTCTAGCCTTCCTGATATTCAATATAACCACACTCTGTCTCGTACGATATTGCTTCTCCTCCTCCCACTTTTCTGTTCTGGCTACGATTCACTGATATTCAAAAGCATACACATTGTAAATCTTTTAATTCGAGTACATCAACTGGAGTGCAAAGTCTTAGTTTTTTGAATTTGACTGCACAAGAAATGAAATTGAGAGAGACCAAGAGGAAAGAGTTTAAGAGATAGACAGACTCCCTCACTCATTTCCCCAGTCCAAGCGTGCAGTGATGTGTTGTTTGACGTCCTTCATGCGATCGTGGGTCAGATGGCCGACCATAACCTGCCGCCGCAGATCCAAGATCTCATTCATCACATGCCACAACCTGTGGAACAGATCTCCCTCATTCTTCTGTGGGGGTAGAGACATACAGAGACTCAGTGACATCAGTGACAGATGAAGGGATCTAGTCCTGATGTGTCTTATCTTTACAAACACATCCTCTCGGTCATTTCCTCTTGGCTCATATGGTGCTATAAATGGGTTATAAATAACAATAAAGAAAACGCCATAAATCTTGCTGGCACTGGCAGCAGTTTATAGAGAGATATTAAAAAGAAAGACATTTCTCTCAGGATGTTTACCACATAAAGCTGCTTCCATATGGTGCCCCATTCCCGCAACGTGGACGTCATCTCTGTAATGACCGTGTCTTCCGTGGGCACCACAGTCTCAAACTGCCTGCAGGTCAAAACAGAAACAGCACCCAGTCACACAGCATTAGTGCCAGGGAGCTCTACCAGGTTAAATATGTTTCTTAGGAAAAGGAAGGAAGTTATGTTTTGAGCATCAGAAGACAAAGATGGAACTTCTAGACGTCTTTGAGTGACACCAAGCACATTCTCCCTAGATCCCCATTTAACAACTAGAAAACAGGAAGCGGAATCAGACCTAATGAAGCGGCACACAGACTTGCACATTTGGCCTATGACACGATTTAAATGCTTTGCTTTGCATAATAGTGTGAACTGTGGCAATTTTATTAAAAGCACTTCCTTCTTGAAATGGGACACATTCAGCATACTCACCCCTTGTTCTTGATTTGAGCATTTTTCAAATGAATGTAGCTGCATGGGAAAATCCCCTGCCAAAGACAGAAGGTGAGAGACAAGTGAGCAATGCTAATAATGAGGTCACAGAACACAACGCAATGTTTCCATCTTGAGGATGTAAGGACAGGCTATAAACTGAGAGGGTTTCGACAGATACATCTATATCTTAAAATAGACTTCAGACAAAGGCAGGCTGTATAAAAGCCAAATGTCTGTCTCTGGATTACCTTGGCATTTGGGTTCTTGAGCACGAAGCCTCTGTACCAGCCTACAGAGACAAAACACATTTACATTTTTTTACGCCATTTGGCAGACGCTCTTAACTGAGCCTAGCACTGCTAAGAACCCAACAAGGGCAGCTTAGCAGTGCTGGGATTTGAACTCACAACCTTCCAACGTCACCAATGACAGTGCTTTTATAAAGCCACAGTTTATAATTCACTGTAATTATAATATCCTCTAATTTCTTAAATCTGATTGGTCAGAAATTATTGTTAAGTTATTATTGTTGTTTTTTTTATTAATCTGATAGTAGTAATGTAATAATGATATGCTTATATTAATATTAACGAGCTTGTTCTAATACATTATGTTTTCTATAGTAACTCATTGTTGTTGATTTTAACAAATAAAATGAATAGCAGTTGATACGGTGAAGATTTCTGTAAGGAGATGTTTAAGTAAAACTTATTAAGTTCAAAAAAAAAAAAAAAAAAAGTGAGGGAATGTCTTGACAGCTGCTATAAAGTAAGTGATAAAAGAAACTAATTTGCTTCCGGTATGTTCCACAACATTAAACGCTGCAACATACAGATAAAAGCATGATGTTGTGATCTTTAGTAAATAAAAAAATTGTAATATTAACAATCTGCTGTGGTTTACGTGGAATACAACCACTTCAGACCATGCTCTCATAGGAAAACAATCAACCTATGTCACTGATTATTTTCCCAACAAACAGCACACTATTATATTTTACGCCTTATTTATTGTAAGTCAGTGGTCAATAATGTTTGCGCTTATGGCTCTCCATAACATGACTTCTCATCATGTGTTCAAGTACCATGCGATGATAACACTGCCATATCACTCATTCCAACTTCTGAGGGTGCGGCCATTTGACTTCTTCTTCTTCTTCTTCTTCTTTCGGCTTTTCCCTTCACGGGTCTCCACAGCGAATCATCACTCTCCACCTATCCCTATCTTCTGCATCCTCAACACTTGCACCCACTAGCTTCATCTCCTCATTTATTACCTCCATATACCTCCTCTTTGGCCTTCCTCTTCGCCTCGGTGCGGCCATTTGACTATTCAGGTATTTATGCGCATGTGCTCTTCTGATTTCCCACACTCTGGGTGGGATTGTGTGTGTAGGCCCTGGCTTGACTGACACTGCCCTCAAATCAATGAAGCTACTGTTACATGGCTGTGCTAAATACCAGTACACTTGCCTTCTTTGTGCAGAGGCAGCTGAGTGATCAACAAAGTGCACAAGGTCAACACTCAGTATATTATACACACATACACCCTCACACATCACTGTCAACAGTCCCACTGTCACCAGCTTAATAAAGTCAGGAACAAAAGTCAGTCTCAGAAGCCTGGATCTCTTCATTGTAAAGATAATGCGAAATGTAACTCGAAGTGGGAGAACATAAAACAAGTCTTTATAAGTCTTTTCAAGTCTTTTTCATACTTTTTTTTTCCCTGTCCATGTGTGCACAGTGATGTAATCTAAATCAGTTAATCGTCATTGCATAGTGAAGGACGATTACAGAAAAATAAATGAAATTAAAAATAATGGCTGGTGTTATTTCTGCACAACTAAAAAAAATTTAATTCTGTTCGTTTTTTTTTTTAAAAAAAGTGCAAAAAGTCAGTTTTGATTTGTCTTTACAGTCAGAGTTAAGACTGAATTCTGAATTTCACAGGACATCGATTCACATTTGCATAAGAATCAATAAATTTATCTCAAACACACATCTAGCGTGAGGCATTTCCTCTCTTTGTAATAGTAGTTATGCAGTCCAACCAAAAGCCGGCTTTCTATCACTCGAAAACAGGAAGTCAGACGTGTGCACCCTGAGCTTGGAGGAGTACGTCTTCAAAGAGTGGAAACAGGAAACAAGGACGAACAGTGGAGGCAAGATCATGCCACAAAGAAGTGCTGAACAGCTTGAACAGGTCCAACCCGAGTCTGTGAATGAGTGTGTGTGCGTGCGTGTGTGTGTGTGTGTGTGTGTGTGTGTGTGTTTTACCATATCAGTTCATCACATGCAGACATGTGCAATGAAGTCATCGAGTCATTTATTAAATTAGGCTCCACATTAGTCATCAATGCAGGCGGTAGAATGGAACAAATTTTCAAGTGTATAAAGAAATTATCACTGACTCAGGTGGATTTTTTTTTTTAATTTAATCACACAAAAATGTATTATATTGAGATGAATCTGACGATGTTATCTGTAGTGTCACGTGTCACATAAAATTAAAAGACTGTATAAAACGGGGAAATAATACAAGGTAGGAAAGTGCTGATCCAATCAGATAAAACGTATCAGTATTAAGGCTGATATTAGCCTGAAACACTGGATCAGTATCAGAGTGAAAATGCTCAGCTAATGCGTTTTGGGTTTTTTTGCCATGAACGTGATTTTTGACTGATAACACACAGTGTATAGGTGACTGTTGGGGACTGTCCTTGTGTCAGCTATACAGCTCACGAACGTGTGACGGTCTGGGAAAACCTGCTGAATGTCTCTGTGGCTGAATAAAAATGTTTTGATTCCATTAGTAGATTAGGTTTGAAACGCAGAAGAAGGCAGGGTGTGTTTCAGTGGAGTTGGAATGAAAACTTTTAATGCAATTTTCTCCCTTTTGACTGTTGGGGGTAACCAGAATTTTAAATACTAGGTGGAAGAGATGCATGCAGGCATGCAAGAAAAAACCCAGAAAAAAAACCCACATTTCAGTTCAGGAAAGCATGTAGTTTCAGAACTATACGGTAGAAAATGTCAAAGTTTCACAATGTGAAGCGTTTTCCCATGCCTTCACACTTTCAGTATGTGTATATATACTTATAAAGAAAAAAGCTAACTGCTGGGTAAGGCCTTGTATAGGATCATGTCGGCTTAAGCACCGCTCCCTTGATGTACCAGTGGATACAATGGTGCTCTAGCAGGTCTAATGCATTGTGGTACCTTCACATTTCTCCAGGATCTGCACCGTGTCACCGATCTCCAGAGGCAAGCCGTGCTGTACCGTCCCCCGAAAACTGGCCAGCACTGCAATACAAAAGCAGACACAGACAGAGAGGGTAAACAAACAGCTCATAAATCAGTCCACTCACCTCTGTAGAAAAGTAGGTTCCTGTAAACTCAATAACCCAGCTGCAGGGATGCACAGCAATCTCTGTGTGCTACTGGGCCCATGTGGACAGAGTCGGCGAGTCTGCAGCGCTCTCCCTACCATTAAATAGGCCAGGCAGCCTACACTGAAGAGCTGAGCTCTATGCACAGGGTCATACAGAGTTCCTCTTTTCAGCTTTTCACAGTCGTCTACAAGCCAATATCACCGGGCAGTGATTCTAAACGACTGCCGTTAACTCTCCTACTAATTACAAATAACAGCTAATCAGAAAAAAAATCTGCTCAACAAAAACAACTATCAACAACTTGTTAATACAGCACTTGATTAATATATACATATCATTGTCAAAATCTACAATCAAGAGACACCTTCATGAATGTAAGTACAGAGGGTTTACAACAAGGTGCAAACCACTGGNGAAAGGAACAGCTCATGATCCAAAGTATACCACATCATGTGTCATACATGGTGGAGGCAGTGTTATGGCATGGGCATATATGGATGCCAATGAAACGGGCTCACTGGTGTTTATTGATGATGTGACTGCTGTAATTCCTAAATGGTGAATGCCATATTTTTGTGGAACCTCTTAAAGTAAAGCTGAAAGTCTACACTTCGATCACATCTTGATTGTTTTATTTCNTTTGTGGAACCTCTTAAAATAAAGCTGAAAGTCTACACTTCGATCACATCTTGATTGTTTTATTTCAAATCCATTGCGGTGGTGTATAAAGGCAAAATCACAAAAACGCTGTCATTGTCCAAATACTTCCAGATCTGACTGTATATATATAGAGAGAGAGTTTAACATTTATATTGTCGTCTTCTTCCTCTTTCGGCTGCTCCCGTTAGGGGTCGCCACTGTGGATCATTGGTCCACGTATTTGATTTGGCACAGTTTTTACGCCGGATGCCCTTCTTGACACAACCCTCCCCAATTTTATCTGGGCTTGGGACCGGCACTGAGAGCGCACTGTTGCACGCAACCACTGGGGTTGGTTCCCTGACCAGGAATCAAAGCCGGGCCACAGCGGTGAGGGTGCTGTGGCCTAATTACTAGTCCACCAGGAACTGCTACTCTGCTACTTGGTCAATAAATAAGGAATAAAATACAACAGGGTGTACTGTAGATACGACTCAATGTGAAGTAGGGTTCCTGTTACCACTCCAAAGTTGTGCCAATGATTGCATTATTTAAATGTATTAATAAACAACATGTGTAGAATGTCTGCAAAACAAGCTAGTTCCTGTTATCACAACAGCAGCAAAGGGTCTGAAGGAAAATCCAAGGCAAACCACTGTGGATGTCTTTGAAAGAAAATTCAGTGTTCAGACTTCAACTTCTATAAGTGCTGTTGTGAGTTCAGACCCCAGGATCTCCAGCCTGCCAGTGTTCACCTCAACTGTGTGTTGATTTGGATTAAAAAAAGACTGCCAAATGAGTAAATGTAAATGTATATGTGATGCTGGCAGACATGAAAGAAGTCGTCAAACTTCTCTGACGTTCAAACAGTACAGCAGTCTGCTCTATAGTGCCTGGTATATATAGTGTTGTGAGAAATAAGATGGAGAAACAAAAAAAAGACACTGCAGCAAAAAGTACAGGCAAGCATCT
This sequence comes from Pangasius macronema, assembly GCA_037577455.1. NCBI lineage: Eukaryota > Metazoa > Chordata > Actinopteri > Siluriformes > Pangasiidae > Pangasius > Pangasius macronema. The sequence goes on from CM074962.1 coordinate 15,218,439, forward strand.
GGGTAAAAACAGAAGGGAAAAATAGACTACAGAGCAACAGAGAGAAGATCAGTTCTTACTGTACGAACTCTAAGCAGCATTCAGGCATAACCCATCTCTCTGCTCCACACAGATGATATGTTTAATCAGATTTCTTTATTTGAAGCAAATTACACTGCAGTTACAGCTTTTTAGCACGAGTCCCAATTTTGAGGACACAATGAGGCATACCTGTGCCATCATCACACTATTTTGATCATGCACTCTCTTTAGCGTGGATCATTAAGCGCAAATTTGCCATCAAGTTCAGCTACCATGCAATAAAACAGAGTGGCTGTAGGTCTCTCAAATCCGTAAACACATCAGTAAACACACTGGAGATAAAGTGCTCCCTGGGTAGTAAATGTTTATTTACACGGACGTTTGATTAGAACAGCAAGTTATTTTTCCACTAATTTGGTTGTTTGTTCACTACATTTTTACAGGTTTATTCTTCTCTGGTTTATTTAAGCAATTATTCATGTTTTTTAAGAAAGTTAAAAAAATATATATTTTTCACTAATTATTCATCTGATGCCCAACATTTCACTAGAGCGTTATTTAAAAGACTTGACTAACTTAAAAAAAATAAATAAATCGTGATTAATTCATGTGTGACGCTGTACAAAGCACACATACAAAAAAAAGTTTTCAAAAGTTACAAAAAAAAACAAACTTATTCGTTACAAAAATTATTATTCAAAATTATTCATGGCTGATGACTAAAATGCCACTAAAAGGCTATACTAACTTGAATACAATCTTATTCATGTCTGAAGTGAAGTGAAGTGACTTAAGTGACTTGTGGCCAAGTGTGGTGACCCATACTCGGAATTTGTGCTCTGCATTTAACCCATACAAGTGCACACACACAGTAGTGAACACACNNGGGTGGCAGAGAGCGCTGGTCATTCACTCCCCCACCTACAATCCCTGCCAGACCCGAGACTCGAACCCATGACCTTCAGGTTCACCTTCAGGTTACAAGTCCAACTTACACTTCACTTTTTCGTTTTTAGAAAGTAACTAAAGACTCGACGAACTTAAAGAATCTAAATTATTCATGTCTGATGCCTTGCATTTCACTAGAAAGTTACAAAAAGACTCCACTAATTTAAAACATCTGTTATGTATAAGGTATGTGTGAAACCTTATACATCACTAAAAAGTTACTTAAAAAAAAAGACTCCAAGAACTGAAAAAATAATCTAGACTAATGTCTAACGATTTACATTTCATTAGATTAAAATGCTACTACTGACTGTACTAACTAGTCAAGTTTCAGGTGAAATTCAAACAGGTCATGTTTAATTTGCTTTTCCACTGAACAATGTGCATAAAGTAATACACACCAATTGCATGTGTGTATATATAAAGGGATAATATTACTATAATTACAGTTAAAACTGTAGTATAATGTGATTTAACTGTAAAATGGGTTGTACACGGCTATTTCGAGCAGCAGCATGCTAAACCCATCAGCTGGGAGGTGATATTTTGACAGAGTTCCTTCCTGCTATTCCACATCCCAGCTGTTGTCTGGCTGCTAAGTGGACTGGCAAGCATCCAACCATGATGACACTTGAACAGTAGTCTCGCAACAGGGATTCTGGTTTGGTTTTTTTTTCTTTACCCAAGGGAGGAGGTTAGATACAGCCATGCAGAGGAAGTACAAGTCTAGCAAGACCTATGTATCAGACGAATATCAAATCACAGAAGCAGAACAACACAAACACACAAACCCTCAAGCAACAAGCTCGCTGCTGTGACAGTCACACACGTTCAGGACCTCCTGTTTCCATGTGACTCACTGTGAACCTGCAGCGTGACACCACTGGGATACTCAAACACACACACGATCAGACACACACACACACACACACACGCGATCAGACGCACACACACAGCTGATATGATGTGACACATTAACAAGGAACACTGACCCACTACGCAGAGCAGAGAGAGAGGGGGGAGAGACACACACACACACACACACACACACACACACACACAGAGGTCTATTGATCTGTAGTTATGCGAGTGAAGTTCTGTGTATTCAGACTCACACTACGCAGGTGCTTTTCGATTTTCTGTGCAACCCACAGAGATTAAATTACCTGGGAGCTGATCATGGCCCCACAGGTTGCTGGTTTCGTTGTTTTTTGGCTACTTTCTTCCTTTCTTTCTTATTTCTTTTTATTTATTTATGTTGTATAAAGATGTAGCATGAAGCCCAGTGATTAAACATACAGTTCTGACTCAATGATACACAAACCAGCAAGTAAATATTATATATATAAATAAAATGTAATAATGTAATAGACAGAAAGCAATACAGAGGTTCAGATAGAGAGAGATACATACAGACATAGAGGGAGGGGGAGAGAGAGAGAGGGAAAGAGAGAGAGAGGGAGGGAGGTCTCATTCCTCTCTCACTACAATAAGTAAGCCTACACTATTACTACAGTAAGCCTACATGAGCCTTAAAGCAGGACAGATGTTACAGAGCAAAAACCTTTCCGTTTCAGGTTTAGATTTGTTTTGCCGTGTCTTCCTCTCTATGCCACTTCGCTACTTTCACAGGCACACAAACACACCCCCACACCCCCTGGCACAAACAGGTGCCAAAGTCAAAGACGTGAAATTAAACTCCGCATGCTTATTAAACTTTCCTTCAACTGCCCTTCCTCCCTGAACGGCCATCCAAGACGAGCACTGCTAAGTCTTCAGCGCTTCGCTGCACCCCCCAGCTAAGATTCATGCTATGGTCAGAGCGCCCTTTCTCTCCCGTCAATACAGCACTAACTTCAGGTAAGCGAAAGCTCCAGAGCTCACCCAGTCTCATTTTTTGGTTGTATGGAATCTACAGTTAATACTCACACTTGGCAAGACACTACAGTAATATTTAACCACTTTATTATTACTTGGATATATGCATTTTACTGTCTTACTACAAGTCTAATTTACTGGCATACTTCAACTTCAATTCAATAGACGTATGCCAGTAAAGTTCTCCATCATCAGAGTCGCACGATGCAGACGCATTTTAATTTAATTGCCTGTGTGGCTGATTCAGAGGATTAAATTAGTTTTCATGCCCCTGAGATTTCAGGGGGTTTTTCTTGTGTAAAAAATGTGGAGATATCAGTTTAAAACAAGCGCATTCATCAATCCAGAAACACAAAAAAAACACATTCTGGCAAAGCAGACTGATTGACTGGTTTGACTGATTTCTCTTTCTGCCAAGTGTGAAAGGATGAGACATGAAGTTGAGGGTGAAATACTACAGACTTACATTATCGAAGCTCCAAAAAGCGCCAAAACGCACATAGCTAAGTCACGCCTGTTAAAGGAAATAAGTCTGGCCTTAAGTCTGTGATGTGAATGCCAATGTGTGCGATTTCTCTATTAACTTCTCAGTACAAGCGCTTCACTCGACTCTGAATACGGCCCAAAATGATCAGCTATTCCCCTGAAAGCATGACAGTACTAAGGAAAGTTCTAGCATGTCAGAATGAAAAACAAGTTTGTAATGCACTTAGCTGGCAAGGAATAGTATATTATAATCTCAGCTTTATTACTCAGTCATCTCCAGGATATCATTTAGTAACTACTATAAATTATTCAGTAACTAAACCACTAAACCTAACAGAAAAAGCTTGAAGTTATAAGTGAGTAATGTACATTTGGAACCACCAAAGGGTTCTGAATTGAACCAAACGAACACCACTAGTGGCTAACAGGTGGCGCTCTCACAGCCGCAGCCCAGGTTCGATTCACGGTTAGTAAGCGATAAAGTGTCCTATATGAACACCAATTTAAGTGAACTTAACAATTTAAGTACAGTCTACATGAGCACCAAGTTAAGTGAACTTAAATATACAAGTTTCGGGAGATCCCACTACTCAGTTAAACTAAAGGAACGTGTTTACTCAATCGATTGAGTACAGTCAACTCGATAGGGTTTTCAGCACAGCAGCAACTAAATAAAAAACTGTTTGTTCCAGTTAGGGGACCGAAATGTGTGTGACCAAAATGTGCAGTATCTTTCATCACATATGCAAAAATTTACTGTAGATTTTACAGTAATTTAGTGGCAACCTGGGTTGCCAGTAAAGTATTGTAATATTTAAAGTAAACGTAATGTAATGTAATATCATACACAGTATAAAATAACACATAGTCCAGTATGTTGGTGCAGGATACAGTTGAGCTGAAGGGTTTTGCTCAAGGCACTTTGATGGTGCTGGGATTTGAACACATGACCTTCTTATCTGCAGCTCACACAGCTAGCACAGTTAGCACAGCTAGCACAGTTAGCTTGCACTGATTCACTGCAACCTTTTAATGGGATTAATGCCATGCTAGAAGTAGTTCAATCAACGCAAGCTATTTGCAGTGATGTTGTAGTGTATTTGTGGTGGTCCAGTGGTTGATTAAAGTGGTTGACCACCTCAGAAGGTTCTGTGTTCAAATCCCAGTACAGCCAAGCTGCCATGGTTGGACAAGACCTGTAACCTGCAAGTGTGCTGGGTTGTGTGTCATTTTACACTACATTAAGATATTACAGTACTTTACTGTAAATATATTTTACAGTTATTTACTGTAACTTTTGCAGTACTTTACTGGCAACCCCAATTGCCATTAAATCACTGTAAAATTTATGCCAACTTATTACAGTGTATTCTTTCAAGCCTGAGAAGATTTACAGAATAAACAATGAACTGTGACTCAATGAATATGTGGCAAGCAACAATAAATGAGGGACTGAGGTGACAAGAGCAGAGCCAGTGGGAGGAAAGAGTGTGTTGGAAACTTTGTAAGGCATTAAGTCTTTCTTTAAATCAGAGAAACGGACAAAGAGGCAGAAAGAAGCATGAAAGTAGCTCAGGATTAGCTGTAAAGCAGAAGCAGTGTTCGGTCGAACACAACGCAGTGAGCAGGATGATGAGATTTAGCTGCTCGGGCCACAGGACAGGCCACATGTGTAACGCTTCCAGGGCTTTTTCTTCTTCTGAGCCATTCAGCAAAAACGGTTACAAACACAGAGCTGCATGTTGACAACTGAATGACCACCGCTACCATTTTGAACTGTTTTCATGCTAGAAGCGCATCGTATTTGCATCACCTCCAGGAGCAAAGGAGTCTCTCACACTCTCATTCTCTCTCTCTCTCTCTCTCACACACACACACACACTATCATGCAAACAAAATCGAAGATCTGAGTTTAAATAGACCTCTAAATGTGCTTTTAGCCTCATTAAAATCAAACACACACCCATTCCCTCTGATTTGTGACCTAACACGCACCCTCGCTAATCATCTGCCCTCCATCTCATTAAATATTCATGAGCTTATTAAAATGCATAGCAAGTGATGGGAGGATCTCTGACCCTCCTCTTAAATAGCCATAAATTATTAACACATTATTTGTAGGTATACACACCCCCCCTTACCCCTCTGGAATGTGCTAAGCCAGATAAATTATGCAACGTTTGGGAACAGTCCTGTACTCGCCCTGATTCAGAAGTTGTTAAACGATTAATCAGCAGTAAATGGTATTAGATGTGGGACGTGATGGCCTCCTCCTCCTCCTCACGCAAAGTAAAAACTATGGCAGTTTGTGCTCTGCCATCAGCAATCTAGGGAATTTGCATGTCAGCCCACAGCCATTTCAATCCTATAAACCTCAACCACACTGAGCAGCATTCATGTAACACGAGCTTTAAGATGTACGGCTTTGAATGAGCTGCCAGGAACACAAACCAGTGATTCATGTGGGCTTTCTAACAGGAGCTTGAGGATCTTTGGCATTTGGCTTGGCACGGCTGCGTCGATTGTGGAGACGGACAAAGTCGCGCACAGACATGTGCATGCTATAAAAGCCTCTTTCACAGATGCACGTTAAGCCATTAATTTACTGATAATTCATTAGAAAGTGGTCACAGAAGTGTCAATATTGCCAAGAAGTAAATCCTAGCAGGCAGAGAGAAATACAGAAATTTACCAGAAAAACCCTAGCGCATAACTTCGGATGACAGAGCTCCATGCTAACAGCATAAATGATATAACATGCTGGCTAAAATGTTACATAACTGCAATCTGCAGACATTTTGCAACCGGCTAAGTGTATAAGCTTACTTCACACAAAGGAGTCTTGTCCGCTCAAATAGGAACACAATATATTTAATCATATAAGATACATAATGAACGATGTGAAACTGCAACACAGCACCGTACTCCGTTTGCAGCACCTGATGACACAGAAATGCACAACAATTTTTTTTTTTTAGATAAAACAAATAAGGCATATTAAACCTACTTCCATACATTTAGCCGATTTTACATTCTCCCACTCAGTCTTTTTTAGGAGCCAGTAGACTCATTGATCACGTGATACCATCAAGCTGATCATAATCAATCTCTCAGGTAACCACCATCCCACATTTTTGCCACCTGCATTGTTTTACCAACCAGAGTGAAAGTGAAGTGAAGTGACTTGTGGCCAAGTGTGGTGACCCATACTCGGAATTTGTGCTCTGCATTTAACCCATCCAA
>CM074962.1:15269235-15280099 GCA_037577455.1 Pangasius macronema
ATATTATGTGGGATTAAATGTGTGTATGGTATGTTTTAGGAATGCATTTGGTTTCTATTAGTTTCCGGTCATTACATGGGGAACACTCAGTATAGTGTGTGAAACTGATGGCTAGACACACAGCAGATTAATAAGTGCATCGTCTGTCGAGTTGCCTCCTGAAGCGCACCGCGTGATGCGGCCTGTCTGTGGACACATGCCTCAGAGGGAGGCAGAAACGAAGAGAAAGAGGGAGGAAGTGCATGAGATGATGTAGCACGGCAGATGAAGGCAGTCATGTGAGCCAAAGCAAAGCTCAGTTAAAGATAGATACACCAGGGACAGGCCTGATTTGCACAATCTTTAGCCTGAATGGTTAAAATGACTAAGGCATCACATTTGATTACATCATTCAAGGCTAACGAGCTTAGCAGACTGTACCGCTTCAACGGAATCATAGTGTTAGAGCTTTTTAAGTGCTGTGCATGCAATAACACTTACTAATTTCACCTGATTGCTTTTTTTTCATAACTATCATCCAAATAAACCATTCAGTGGCCGTTGCTGCACATTTACAGAACAACCCTGCAACATTTCCCGGCTTCATTCATATTCCAGGTATTATATTGAACGAATTACTATTTTGTCATTAAAATCTTACACATACACCTAGAAAATAACTGTAGAACCCTGGAAATCAGACACACACACACACACACACACACACACACACACACACACACAGACTTGTATTCACATTTCTTCTTAGATTAGCTGTCTCATTTTGAGATGCTCTATTCTTTTTTTCTTCATTTTTTAATATAGTTACTGAGATGCAGTATCTAGCTTACTAAGACATGACAGACATGTCTGGTGTACATCTAGAAGCAAAAACATAAATGAGGCTATTATGGCTCAACAGTTTGCTTATTATATTGCTTTTGTTACCAGGAAGAAATGTAATTTGCTAGTGCACCCAGACTGCATTGCCTTGCATACAGAAGTATATTAAGCTCTGGACCAAGAAGAGGATGTTACCTCAGTGCTGTCTGACAGATAATGCAGTTTAATCGTGTCATCAGGTGATTAGGTGACTGTGGGAAAGTGAAATTTAGCGGTTTTAGCTCCAGAGGATGGACCAGTATGTCTAATGATGATAGTGAATGAAATCATTTCTTTTCTTGACCAGAGGTGCCATTAATCGAGCGATTTTAGAACAGAGTTCATTCATCCAGTTGCATGTTGATTAGCACTATTTCCATTGATAAGTACATGAAATGTTGTTAAAGCCATGAATTAATGATGTCAAACATAAGTGATGATGCTTAGATTTTACAAGAGCTTCTTTTCTCATTCACCGTTTTCCAGCGATGTTCAATGTAATATTTAGCTGGGAGTAGCTGATACCACTGCACACAGCACTGCTGAGAGCTATGGATTAACACATGGAGAAAGTAGACTAATAAGTAGCAGGTTGCTACAGGCAGTGACGCATTCTGGTTCAAGCATAAACTCATGTACACCAGGCCTCAAAGGAAAGCACACAAACTACACCAAGAGCCATCTGAGTTTCACACCCCAATATGGAAATAATGAATCAGCATCATGGACACTTCAGGCCAGCTTGGGGTTTGCTAACAGGAAGTTTGACAAACATGTATTGCAATTTTTAGAAAGTGTGCTGCAGCTCAAAAAATAGAATAAAAAAAAAAGAAGGTAAGTTACCGGGAACTGAGCTGCATGTTGCAGTAGTTGCTGAGGCTATAAATGTCTGGCCCATGTGAAAGAAAACGTGCTACACTAAGAGTTTTCTACATATAGCTAATTTATATCAGCATACTATTGTATTCATTGGTTAAACTAGATTTTATCTTTCTATCATTTTGTAATTGTTTGAAAGGAGTCTTCTACGTTATCAGAAGCTTTGGCAAATCGCCGTAGCATCCATCAGCACCCACTTCCTTTCCTTTCTTAGGTACACCATGCTGTGCCACGTGGTGAGTCGCCTCAGGCCATGTCATATGAATTATTGAACATAGTACAGCTCACATTTTCAGAGGCTGAACTCTTTCACAACCTGTTTTCTCTGTGTGTCATCTGCATTCACATGGCATGGGCCTGGCAAGGGCTACTCTCTCTTCGAGCGACGTGACCGGCACACAGAGCGCAACCACAAAGGAACTGTTCAGCCTTTCGTGTAAAACTCACCCTGCACTTCACACACAGCTAGCTTAGGTGCTAGTAGGTCTGCCTGTACTATAAGAACTACTCAAGGCCTAACTTCTTGACAAAAATTCACATTGATCCAGAAAACGCTCCATGAACGCTCCATTTCCGATTCTTAAACTTCAGCGCTTATTTTTGTATTTTATTTTCCTCAAATTGGCCCCAAATCCAAAACTAGTATCATAGTGGACATATCCACTCTGTTTTAGCTTAAATTAAATCTGATTGATTGCAGACTATCAAAGGAATCCTTTCATATATTCCAACAACGAGCACTATTGTCTTTATAAATTATTCATCAGCATGAATTTCCATAACAGGTAGCAGCAAGCTGATGGCAAGTATTTTAAAAGAAGGGCTCCCCCTAGTGTCCTCTACTCCCGCTTATTATTACGGCTAATAAATATTTAACACTCTGTGCTCAATTTAGTAAACTGCAACCTATAAACCTAGAGAGCTTGCATTTGCTCTAATTTCTTACTGCACACAGCAGTGCACATGTGAATAAAACATATGGTCCATTACTGCATCAGTATCGAATTCACATACCCCTGCAGCAAATAAACATTATTTAATGCACAAATTGTCAAAATATAATCATCTCTTGGGCACTATTAATCAAGCAAAGTGCAACTAGGAGCTTGTTTTAATAGTTGCATAATTATAAGAGGCTATAGACCAGTGTCATTACAAAATGGAAAGTACAGAATGTTCCTTTAGCATTGCACAGCTATCAAAGCACACCACAAAGGTGACAAGCTTTCATAAAAAGCAGCTTAAATCTTAAATTCTCTCATCCTTATTTGCTGCCAGGAGCTATGCCTCGACACTAAGCTGTCTGAATCGAGTGCAAACCAGACTTGAGCCCATCAAAACAAGTTCTCAGTGCAGCCATGCGGCCAAACACACTGTTACACTGAACTGGAAGTGAGATTTAAATGTGCTTACTGAGTGAGGCCACTGCAAAGGAAACTGTATACTAATAAAAGATAAAAGATACATAACACAAAGACATACATCACTAAAGCATGCATGTAAGATTAATGAATCTACGGTATCATCAGCTTCACTGGAATTGCCTTTATTAATGGACAAGGCACATTGAAGTTAGACATATGGCCTATTCATTTAAAGCATAATATACAAACCATTGTTCTAGTTCTGTTTCTATTATTGTGGCACAATCACAGCTTAGCCTAAATTGCTAGCACTGCCAAAGTATTACTAGACAATGTCACATTGCCTGAGAAATTAGGTACGTGTTAAAATCATAGGAAATATTACTAATGGAAATTGATCTAACTGGTTTCCATTAAACATTTTACCATTATGATCTAATGTCGGTACCAGTTTCTAAGAGCTATCCATCCATCCATCCATCCATCCATCCATCCATCCATTTCCTGTACTGCTTATCCTACACAGGATCACTGGGAGCCTGGAGCCTTTCTCATGGGACTCGGGGCACAAGGCAGGGGACACGCTGGACGGGGTGCCACCCCATCACAGGGCACAATCACACACACGATCACAATCGGTAAGTGTGTGATGCCTGTTAAATCTCTACGGTTAGTCGGATGTTGTGTACAGAAAAATATGACTCATGGACCTGGAAACTCGAAGCTCGAAGCACTTGGAGAACATGCAAACACCATGCACACAGGGTGGAGGTGGGAATCGAACACACAACCCTGCTAACCATGCTAACCACTAGATAAGTGAAATGTTGTATCTTACAGCAACTCCAGCCACCTGTTTCATTTTCAAACACCATCTGTGCCACTGAATCCATCAAGTCAAGTCCATTGAATCAACACATAACAGGTTAACACATGGTCAACATAGTAATAAGACCACTATAATCCTGTAGGTCACCTGTAAATTCCAATAGAAAGCAATGAAACCTGTAGAAAAATAACACAGGTTACCTAAAAAGGGGTGATCTTCCATTTAAAAAATATTTGCTTTTCCCTGGAAAGAAATGAGCTCAGGAAGCCCAAAGTCTCCTTATCCATCCTGACCCACTTCTAATTTCTTTTTTTTAAAGTATCCTCACTGCGTTTATCAGTTCTCCTCCATCAGTTCTCATCTTCGCCCAAAGCTGAGGTGGGGTGTGTCAGCTGAAAAGATTCCCTCGTTCAGGGCTTTGTGCTTGTCTATACAAAGGATTACTGTTGCTCAAATCCATACATTTTATTCACTGAAAGTTAAGTAAGGAATAAAACACACTGGGTGTCACGCACAGATCAGGAGGCAAACCAGAAGTATAAGGTAAACTCAGAATGTTTATTAACAGAACTTAGATAGATACTTCAAGAACTTCCAGCAGTGCTGGTGAGGTAACTAAGAGGAACACAAAGTCTTGGAAAGAGTTCCATAAACTTAGCTTTTCAATAAGCAGGTGTAGTCCAGAGCCACCGGGCTGATGAGGCTGCCAGGCAGACAGGGCTTCAGGANAACGTGAGTATGGAGTGTGATTGGGTGGTGACTGAGAGTGAGTGTGGGATGCTGAATTGGTAGAAGGCTCTGTGACACTGGGGATGTTGGTATAGAAAAATAATCTACAATGGCAATCTGCAATGCCCCAAAGCTAATTACTGTCAAATAACAGAACATCTCAAAGTGTTTTATTGCTGGGAGAATGCAACTTGTCAGCCCTCTGTCCTGACTTTACATTAGAGCTTTACGATGTACTGACACTGAAGACTCCTTCCAAAGATGCTAAATAAACGGCTCACAAAAAACTTATACCGTATCAACAATATCACTTACACCATATCAATAATTACACGTTTTGTAAGTAACATAGATGTACTGTAAGTTTTAATCTTTTCCACTCAGAAGCATTTGTGCATTCAACCGGATGCTATGCCTAATATTCTACGATCTCGCTTATCTGTTAGCTTTAGTCTAAGTTACCACACAATGACTTAGTTATATAACATATATTTGATTTACAACCTACTTACTGTATGTATCTATTATTCTTTATTCCTCCTGTTCTCTTTCAGTGTCAGCCCCAACAACATTTACACCACAAAAATGTCAACATAATCATAATATAATTTATTATAATTACAATGGAATTACACTCCTGTTCAAATGGCAGGTTTTTGTGAATTAAAAGAATGAATCTAAGATAAATCATGTCAGATCTTTTCCCACCTTTAATGTGAAATTGCCAAGTATACAAATAAAGTGAAAAACAGTGAGAAACTCTTTTAGGGAAAAAAAGGAAAAATAAAAAACTTACGATAGCTTAGTTGCATAAGTGTGCACACCCCTAAACTAATACTTTGTTGAAGCACCTTTTGATTTTATTACAGATTTTTCTTTCTTGCAGAAACATTTTAGATCCATCAAACTGAGAGGGAATCTCCTGTGCACAGCTCGCTTCAGGTCACGCCACAGATTTTTAGTTGGATTCAGGTCTGGGCTCTGGCTAGGTCATTCAAAAACATTGATCTTCTTTTGGTGAAGCCGTTCCTTGTTGATTTGGATGTACGCTTTGGGTCATTGTCATGCTGAAAGCTGAAATTCCTTTTCATCTTCAGCTTACTAGCAGACCCCTGAAGGTTTTGCACTAAAATCAGCTGGTATTTGTAGCTATGATTCCCTCCACCTTGATAAAAGCCCTAGCAGAAGAAAAGCAGCCCTAAAGCATGATGCTGCCACCACCATGCTTCACCCTGGGGATGGTGTTCTTTGGTGATGTGCTTTTTTTGCACCAAACATATCTTTTGGAATTATGGAATTATTATACCTTTTGGAATTGGTCTCATCAGACCAAAACACATTTGACCACATGGCTTGGATGTGTTTTTGTGAGAAAGAATTTCTGTCTAGCCGCCATCCCACAGCCCAGACATGTGAAGAATATGAGAGATTGTTGTCACATGCAGAGAGTAATCAGTACTTGTCAGATATTCCTGCAGCTCCTTTAATACTGCTGTTGGTTTCTTGGCAGCCTCCCTGGTAAGTTTTTGTCTTGTCCTTTTGTAAATTTTGGAGGGACGTCCTGCTCTTGGTGATGTCACTGTGGTGCTCAATTTTCTCCACTTGTTGGTGATGGACTTCACTGTGTGCACACTTATGCAACAAGGTTATTATAACTTCTCAATCCCTGCCATTAGTGGAAGCACAACATATTACACAGGCCCAAAAAAATCATCTTTTGTAAAATGTCTTTTTATTTGCACGTTGCCAAAGAAAGAAAATTCCTGGTACATTGTAACACTTGGAAATAAAGAGTTTCTGATTCTAATAATGATTTATATAGCTAAAACACCGACAGTGCTTAATCGTCTAAAAATTTTATTTTAGCTCAGATGATCAGTATTTGCCATCTGAAATTACATGGGCCGTGGGGGTGGTGGTGTTGGGGGGGGGATTGGGACCCATATCAGTGGATGACACCAGTAAGCAAAACTATAAACGGTACTTCACCCTATCCCTTTTACCCTGCAGCTCTTGTCAAATGTCTTTTTTCCTGACTCTGAAGGCATGACAGTTCATACTACTTCTCTTTAATAAGAATTTAGGTTTATTTCATTTCAGATTTTTGTTTTTCATTTTTCATTAGAAATTATCACGTGGTTATACCAAGTATATAAATACAGTTATATACTAGTGAAAAAAAAAAGTGTAGTACACAATAGTACACAAAGTTTGCATAGAAACAGAACAAACAGAAAATAGTCCTTTGTCAGCTGTTGTAATGCTCACCATGATGATGCTACCACCACCGATCTTCTGAGGCTTGGTGGTGGTAGTAGCATGGTGTTGAGCATTACCTTTAGCTTCTTGTGTGGTTGCTTCTCTGATTAATGCCCTTATAACTTTACTTCTTGTCCTTTTGTCAGGTTTTGGAGGGACGTCCTGTTCTTGGTAATGTCTCCATAGTGCCCCATTTTCTCCACTTGTTGATCATACAACAACGTACAACAAATGTTTTGGAAATTCTTTGGTACTCGTCTCTGGATCGATACCTTTTGGCAGTAAGATTTTTGCGGACCATGGCTTCAACAGTGGATCGAAACCAAGAAGATGTGAAGCAAATGCTAATCAGAATCACTTCCCTGAAGACAGCTGTATGATTACTTTTAAACATGAGCTTGAATGTGATTGGTTAATTCTGAGCACAGCCACATACCCTATTATAAAAGGGTGTGCACACGAATGCAACCATGTTATTGTGTGTTTTTTCTTTTTATTTCCGTAAAACGTTTCTGTTTTTCTGCTCGAAGTTTCACTTAAATTTGTGCTAATATATTTTCATTACAAATTCTTTACTACGTGTGTGATTGTAGGCGTAGTAGTATGAGATGTGGACGTAGCCCTTGACAACAACCGGAGTGCTCCAGTGACTGTCCAATCACATTCGAGCAGGCGCATTTACGTCACTTCTGCCTACACCTGATTGGTCAGACGGGTATCTGGAGCCACGTGAGAGACGTCCCTGTGACGCGTCAGCCATATAAAAGGATTTCCCGGCGCTGTTGTCACGCAGCCCTAGTTTTTTACAGGGAAAATGTATCGCTCTCGTTCACAGGCTTTCATCGGAATCGCTTTTAATTCTTTACTTTTCACGGCGCCATTGGAAGATTTTCAGTTTAATCGACGTTATAGTAAAAACTGGTCGTGTATTGGGTGATTTTAGGTTTAAATCTAGTATATTTATACAACAACAATGCCCAAATCCAAGAAGAGGAACAGCAAAGGTAAGTGAACTCCGAGTGTCTGGAACTGGCCGGTTGTTTTGGCGTGTTGCCCGAATGCCGCAACTGCTCATGGGATTTGTAGTTCTGTTGCGTCACTACAACAGTTAAACCTTTCCATGCAGCAGGTCCAGTAGAACTACAACACCCATGATAACCTCTTCTCGATGACATGTTGGCAAATTGTTGGCTCGTAAACGTTAAACAAAAGATTTTTTTTTACTCTAAAGATAGTGTCAATAGTTTGGAATGCTGATGAATTGGAAACTATTGCAATTTTTTTTTTTCGGTAATATTCAAATAAGGATAGCACCGAGCTAGCATAGATAAGGTTTGCTAACTAGCTTGCTAATATGCCTCGGGCTACTATCATGTAAATAACATGTAAATACACGGTATTTGCTCCAGCTGGTTGTCGCTACATTAAGTAATAGCCTGTAAAATTCGACGCAAAACTTTTTAAAGATGATTTCTTTAGATGGAGAAAAATGGTAATATGATGATATGATAACTAGCATGCTTCGTGTTGGCCTTTTTAGCTCTCAGCCTGCTCACGGAAGCTGGAAGACCAAGCCAGGAAGCTGTGCGTGTTTTATACAGGCCTTATCCTGGTCTTATCCTGTTCTCATTCATTCATTCATTCATTCATCTATCTTCAGTAACTGCTTTATTCTGGTCCAGGTTGTGGTGGTTAGGGAACCTATTCCTGGAACACTGGGTCTGTATCACATAGCAGCATACACACACACACACACACACACACACACAGTCACTATTTCATTCACATCTAGGAGTAGTTCAGCAAAGCCAGTCAACACCCTGGTATTTTTTTTTATTATTTTTGGGAGGAAACCTGAAGGGACACTCTGTGTCTTAGTGGTTATTACTGCTGCTACAAGGCAGGGGACACCCTGGATGGGTGGACACACACACACACACAATTTAGAGATGTCAATCAGCCTGCAACGCATGTCTTTGGACTGGGGGAGGGAGGAAACCCTCAAAACACAGTTAGAACATGCAAACTCTGGGCAGGAATCCTCTGGGTACTCTGGTTTCCTCCCCCAGTCCAAAGACATGTCATGATTGGCATCTCTAAACTGTCTATGGTGTGTGAGTGAGTGAGTGATTGTGCCTGTCCAGGGTGTCTCCTGCCTTGTGCCCCGAGGCCCCTGGAAAAGGCTCCAGGCTCCCTGTGACCCTGTGTAGGATAAACAGTACAGAAGATGGATGGCTGGAGGAAACCAGGGAACTGAGTTAAATCCCACAACAAGCTTCACACAGATTGTAACTCGAGCTCAGCCCCCCAGGAGCTCTTTCTGGTGGAAACTCGACCCCCTACAGCGGCACCGTACCACCCTCTGTTCTTTCACTAAAGTTGAACTGTATTTTTCTTGGGAATGTTTTCAGTTTTGCTTAACCACAGCTGGCTAGCTACTGCAGTCTGGCTCTGTCTCTGTGTGACAAGTTTTCTTCCTTCCTCACTGTGTTATTACAGTGGA
Source organism: Pangasius macronema (assembly GCA_037577455.1). Classification (NCBI taxonomy): domain Eukaryota; kingdom Metazoa; phylum Chordata; class Actinopteri; order Siluriformes; family Pangasiidae; genus Pangasius; species Pangasius macronema. The sequence goes on from CM074962.1 coordinate 15,278,660, forward strand.
AAAAAGTTTTATCTACAGTCTAATTGCCACCTAGCACAGTGTCCTTGACATGACCGACATAACGCCAAGCATTTTTTTTTTCACTCACACACACACACACACACACACACACACGTGCATTTCTGCATTTGAACAGATATCAGTAAGAACAGTAGATCAGCCTTATCACCTGCTGTTCCTGATCATGTGGTCAAAGGTTTTTCTAAATCTGTTTTTCGATCCACTCCTGCATACATCTTGCTCAATTCACTGTGGGAACTTGATTTGTTTTGCAGGTGTCCCAGGAGGACAGCATGGAGCTGTGCAGCCTTTCAGCGACGAGGACGCTTCAGTCGAGACGCTCAGCCACTGCAGCAGCTTTAGTGATGCCAACAGTGTGGCAGAGGAAGGTGCCTGTGTTTTTATCTATAAATCCTGACACGGTTCAGAAGATATGACTGTAAAACATACCATTACCCATCATTCAAATGACTGAATGGTGATATCTTTTCTCTGGTCTGGCAGGGGGAGAGGCTGAGGTTGCAGCTCAAGATGATTTTGAATTCAAGCTGAAGGTTTACATTGATTCCACGGTTGATAAAAGGTTTGTGTCAGTCACGCCTCTTGGTCTAGCTACATGTATGTGCTGTGAAACACGATTCATTCTTTCACTTGAAACGTCTCAATGGTGCATTGATCCAGTGCTCTGAATAGCTTTGTTTTTTTTTTTTTTCCTTTTTCTTCCAGTGCTAAAACCAGGCAAGGTGCCCTTGATGGATTGAAGACTGCCATGGCAACCAAAATCCTGCATGAGTTTATTTTGGAGAGGAGGATGACCATCACAGACAGCATTGAACGCTGCTTGAAAAAAGGTTTCTAACCAGCACGTTTAAAGATGCCATTGCGTAGATGGTGAATGCTGGCAGGGAACGTGAACTTATCTTCCTGTGCTTAGGTAAAGGAGAGGAGCAGCGTGCAGCCGCCTCACTGGCTTGCCTCTTGTGCATTCAGCTGGGTTCAGGGATCGAGAGTGAGGAAGTGTTTAAGACCCTCAAACCTATATTTAAGACCATCCTGACTGATGGATCAGCAAACATCCAGGCCAGACAGGCTGTGAGTAGCAGATCAGGGCCCGTATTCACAAAGCTTCTCTCAGAGTTCTCTCAGAGAGCACCTGTCTTAGCCTTAGCCTGAAAAGTCCTAGCTGCGAGTCCCAGACTAAAAGTGATTTAGGAAACTTCTCAGAGCAACTCTGAGTAAGGAAAGTAGAAAAACCTGTATCTTATTGAGGAGGTGTGGTCGACCCCGTTGCTAGGGATGACGCACCAATTCAGGGACTGTGATTGGTTGGAAAAAAACTCTGTAAAGGCCTTAAAATGCGCTCTTTGTGAGAATAGAATATATGATAATAGAATGGACAGAGAAATCATCAAATGTTTGTATTAAGAAATTGTATAATCA
>CM074962.1:15309731-15325980 GCA_037577455.1 Pangasius macronema
GTTTTGTAGCATTTGGCTGAATGTGAGCAGAGAGTAGAGCCCGATACACCTCAGAATTCATCCTGCTACTTCTGTCAGCAGTCACATCATCAATAAACAATGTAACGCAAAGTAAATAACTAAAGGAATGACACTGATGTCTATGAACACTTCAAATGTCATAATTCCAGGCCTGCCGTTCTTAATGACCAAAACTCTATCACTACTTGAAATTGAGAACTTAAAGATCTCAAGACATGTTTTGTTAAAAAAACGTTGTTTTATATCCTATATAGGTTGTAATGTCAGTTTTTGACAGCTGTTGCTGCCTCTACCCTGTAAGTGTAATTAAATGAAGTATGATCTAGAATCTGTCATTAAAATAGTTCAACCCTAGGAGGCTGCTTAGCAACATGGTCTTTGTGGTCACTAAGAGCTTATTCTACTTCCCAGAGAACACAGAGGAAGAAAAATGGCCCTGCCTCCTGAAATTAGGATACAAGGACTCTCGCTGTTTCAGAGCAATTTCTCTTAAGCTAATAGTCATTTGTGTCTCTGACGGGGGAAAGAAAAAAAATCAGAAACCAGTTGGACGTAAGTACATAGTGTTGTTATTTCCTCTTTGCCATGCAAACCCATCATCACAACTCAAACAGGCAGGAGACAAAAATCAAGAGGTACAGAAGCAACATATAGTGTAAAAAACTGCACCTTATTCAATATATATACGCAGTATTTTAGGAGTTAGGCCACATCTGAAGGCACTATAGCTCATAATATCCCACAATCCAAAGCTTAGCGTTAATGTTCAAATGATGTATCCTATAGATACCCATAATGCACTTTTAATGTAAACAGAAAGGGTAGGAAGGTATCACACCTTCAGTTACATATTTAGTGTGAGCCTGGTCTAATATTTCTCTTAGAAATGGAAATCAGCTTGTTTTTGTGGTACTGTGAATAAATTAGCGTCTATTAGAGATTCCCCAGTACCACTGTTGGTTAGCTTAAGCTTCACTGTGGGAGAGCTTTTGCTTTAAGACGGTCAATTTGTAGTTTGTCAATATTGTTACATCATAGTCAAGGGTAAATCCTGATCTTTTCTAAATGTGGCTCACATAGATGTGGTCTGTGCATTAGCCCCTGCACTTCATCATTCTGTTACCCCAAAGCACCCAGTGTAAAATCTTGCTGGTGCTGCCACTGAGCCGCAGGCTGCATGTAAGTCACCTGGGACATTTTCCTGCACTGTGCTCATTTGAATGTTGTGGATCATGATTCTCAGCATAGCTGTACTTATCTTCTCATCTCTGATTTCCCTGAAGTGCAAGGCATGTACAATTTGCAGATCACTGAACATGCACAAGGCACCTTCAAGCATGATCCTCATGAATGACATAGTTATAGGGATACCAGTAACTGCAGCTTGTACAGATTGTTCAGTTCTAACATCTGCATGTTGATTAATAATAAAAATAAGATGCAAGAAAATAGCAGCCCATTATAGATTTTGGTGGGGAAGGATGACATTAATTGAAGGATGACATCACACTTGACTTATCCTATAAGCTACTCTCTAGTGGATTTTTAGAGTAACCCTGTAAAAGGCAGGTGAGAGTCGACAACATACTGTCTTCCAGGATACCTTTGTCCAGCTGTGTTCAATACAGCAGATGTGTTTCCTGTTGCCACTGTGAGACACAGTAGAGCTAATATCACTAACCAGGATTACTCCACTACATAAAAAAAAAAAACACTAGACCCAAAACTAGCCCAGAAATTCAGATACTGGAAAAGGGACAAACATTTTCTTTTGCCTCAGCCTACGTATGATGCACATGCCTGATGTATGAACATTATCCACTCCAAAATCCCCCTTTCCCTTTCCCAAACTTTGCAGTATATATCTTACAATAGAAATGGTTCTGTTCATCATAGACACACTGTCTGACCTTACACTTTGCCTTTGTTTGCCAGAAATATTAGATTGAATTCAGATTATTTGCTATAACAGAAGATCTTGGCAGCCACATAGTGTTTTTAAACTAGCCCAATTTGGTGAAAAACAGCAACCCAGGCAACCCTATAACTAACTGTCCTGTCCACTATACCTGCTCCACTGAAAACGTTCACAGAGTGAGCATGGGACAGGGTGATTCCTGACCCAGTGGGCTTCTGTTAGCAGTAGTTGTACCACCGGCAGTAGTTTAACCACCAGGTGCACTAATAACTCTGTGGAATCTACAGGAAGTGGGGCAGTGACTGTGCTGCCCAACGAGCACACAAAGGCGATCAAATCAATGGGACATCATCTTATCTGTCAAATAGCAACATTTTTTTTTTTAAATCAGTCACTCAAAGGAAGTAATGAGTATTTCAATTGGATGTATGGAACTATGAATGGACAAAAAGCGAGATCCATGAAGACATGGTTTGCCAAGGATGGCGTAGAAGAACTCGAGGGTCCTGCACAGAGCCCTGACCTCAACCACACATATAAGTGTGATGAACAGGTGTCCACAAACATTTGGCCATATAGTGTGTTTATATGAATATATGTGTATACCGATCAGCCACAACATTAAAACCACCTGCCTAATATTGTGTTGGTCCCACTGTTAGCAGCAGATCCTTTAAGTCCTGTAAGCTGCAAGGTGGGGTCTCCATGGATTGGACTTGTTTGTCCAGAACATCTCACAGATGCTCAATTGGATTGAGATCTGGGGAACTTGGAGGGCAACTCAACACCTTGAACTCTCTGTCAGGTTCCTCAAACCATTCCTGAACAATTTTTACTGTGTGGCTGGGTGCACTGCGAATAGTGAAGTGGAGTGAAGAGAATTAGGGAATGCAGTTGCCATGAAGAGGTATACTTGGTCAGCAACAATGTTTAAGTAGGTGCTACGTGTCAATGTAACATCCACATGAATGCCAGGACCCAAAGTTTCCCACTAGATCATTGCCCAGAGCATCACACTACTTCTGCCGCTTACCTTCTTCCCACAGTGCTCTTCCCCAGGTAAGTGACGCACACACACCTGGCCATCCACATGATGTAAAAGAAACATGATTCATCAGACCAAGCCACCTTCTTCCATTGTTCCATAGACCAGTTCTGATGCTCACGTGCCCATTGTAGGCTCTTTTGGTGGTGGACAGGGGACAGCATGGGCACTCTGACTGCAGCTACGCAGTACTGTGTGTTCTGACACCTTTCTATCATAGCCAGCATTTTCAGCAGTTTGTGCTCTTCTGGGGGAGCAGACAGACTAGCCTTCACTACCCACACGCACCCATGACCCTGTCGCCAGTTCACCGGTTGTCCTTCCTTGGACCACTTTTGGTAGGTACTAACCACTGCACACCGGGAACACCCCACAAGTCCTGCTGTTTTGGAGATGCTCTGACCCAGTCATCTAGCCATCACAGTTTGGCCCAATTTCACTCAGATCCTTACGCATGCCCATTTTTCCTGCTTCCAACACATCAACTTTGAGAACTGACTGGTCACTTGCTGCATAATATATCCCACCCCTTGACAAGTGCTACTGCAATGAGATAATCAATGTATATGTAAGTGCGTGTGTGTGTGTGTGTATACAGTGAGGAAGATAGGGAATCATCAAGTGACAGTATAGAAGAGACAAAAAGATGAGACAAAAATTATGATTGTACATGTTAAAAGGTGTTAATGTGTAGTCTGTATGCATTTAATGATTGGGGACGTACTGTACTTAATGGCTCAGGGTGTGTGTGTTGGTGTATGTGTGTGTGTATATATGTAAGAGTGGGCAATTATAGAATATCTGTATCAAATAATAAAAAAAAAATAATCACTCCTAAACTTTCTGCTGTCTCTCTGATAGGTCTGTTTTTTTTTTTTTTTTTTACCCTAACGATGGCATCCTTCACTTGCATCGGCACCTCTTTAGGCCTCATATTGAGAGTTCCCATGAACAGCTACCAAATACAAATTCAGTGCTTGGAATCAACTCCAGACCTTTTATCTCCTTAATGCGGAAACAGGCCACACCCGGCCATGAAACTGTCAAGTGTCCGAGTACTTCTGAGCGTGAGAAAAGGTAGGGACTAAAAAAAGAAATGTCTATAATTCCTAAACTGTTAATGCAATATTTCCGTTAAACCCCTTGTATTAAATCTGAAAGTCAATTCATATCCATTGTAGTAGATTACAGAGGCAAAATTCTGAAAATTGTGTCCCTGTCCAAATACTTATACATACATAGCCTCGTTTATGTTGAACTAGGTTACGTTAACCTTCCACTGAAGAAAACTGACAAAAGCATGCTCACAAAAACATCTTTTAGGCGTCTGTGATTGACAGAACCTGATTCAGCATTCGTCGCCGTCTGGCAACGAGCTCTGTTTCATTACCTAATCTGTTTTAGGAGATAAAGCCATCTCTTAATATAAACTTCTCATAAATGATTTCAGCTGTATGCATGAGTCACTGACCTTAGCCAATACTGCTACAGTCTCCAGTCATGGATAATGAAAGAGAAAACACTGGCTTTATTTCACATGGGCGGCTGGGGACTGCCGCTAATAAAAACACACAGTGACAATCGACTCACGGGTATACATTCTAGATTTGCAGAAACCCCGACTCCCACCACGCTGTTTAAAAATAGAGCCTCCGGGGAATAGCTATTTGTAGACCTCTTGTCCTGAACTATAAAAAAAAGCATTAACAGGGCCCTTAAAAGCATTGCCTCAAGGCGTGTTTACATGCAGCTCTGAGCAGATAAACAAGTCTTCAGTCATTGTCCCTAAAAAAAATAATAATAAAAAAAACCCAATACACAGACTGAGGGTTTCATCAGTCCTGGCATCCAAACCTGAAATACTATATTTGCACTGCAACAACACTGCATGTGCTCCGTACTGCATTAGGACAAAATTTGCTCATGCATTAATGGAGAGGATGAACTGCTGATGTTTCTGCACCTATAAATAGTAGGCATGCAACACTGTAATTATCTTAATTCACTGGATGAACGATGTTTACATAAAACATTTATTCATGTCATAAGATAATACAAGAACTGAAATACCAAAACCTGTACAAAACATGTGTGTGTTTCTGTACCGTGAAAAACCCGCTGGCTCGGAGTTCGAGCCAGCACCCAATGCCGAAGATCATTCAGTGAAGAGAGCGCACTCAGAGATACACACTACGTGACACGCCAATCGCGTCTCGATTTCGGTTTTGCTAAATGTGGCATCGGAGAGGCAAAATAGGCTTCATGAATTAAATATAGGTTTCCTACAGCATAATTCAGAGTCCACAACTTCTCATTCAAAGAGGCACTTTAAACTCAAACAACCACCTTTTTTTAAAACCTGTTCACATGGAAGCAGAAATTCAAAGGCACTTAAAAAGGTAGCTTGAGAGAATAAAATTTGGCACTCTTAGAAAAACGATGATAATAGCATAAAATAACCACACAGTACAGACTCGATATTGTAACGTCGCTGACATTTAGTATGAATATAATGAATTGTTTTGTTCCAAATTAGTGGATACACTCGTAGTCATGAGCATAAAAGCTTCTGAATTAAAGTAAGCTACGCAAAACGCAGAGAGGAAATCTTTATCTTAACAATATTTAAAGTTACAAAGCCCGTTTCATTAATGTTTATTTTAACTAGGTAATAGATTTAAGCAATGTTGCTGGTAGACGAATTACCAGGACTGGCTCAGAATTTCCTTATCAGTGCATCCCTGGGTCCAGAAAAAGAGTACTGCAAGGGTAAAGGGCATGCAGGACACCGCACTCAGACCATGAAGTGCACAACAACCTCCAGAGCTGGCCAAGAAACCAAACCTAAGTCTACATAATGCGCAACAGAAGGGGTACATAAAATAAGGCGCGTGTTATGTCAGTATGTTGCAGAGATTGTAGTTCAGATCTATGATCGGACGAGTTTGATTCCCTGTCCTGTGTCGAGGACAGCAGGAGGAAACCAGCCCAGTTTGAGCCTCCTGAAGCAGCGCAGGCAGGCACCGCACAGCCATAACAGATTCAGCCCACAGCACCAGTTAGCCATAGCCACCAGCGGGTAAGTGACACGGGGGAAGTGGGTCTTCCAGTGCTTTTCCACGTCACTGCCAGTCGGCAAGTGGAGCCTGTAGTCACTCCAGCACTTGGACACGCCGTACATGGCTGTGAGGAGACGCCCTCGCTCCGCCCACTGCACGCCGCTCTCTGGTTCGCAGTTGTACTCCACCCACTCTGAGGTGAAGTCTCCCAGCCGGGGGGCATCTTGGCTCTCGGCGTCCCCCGCCGAATTCATTTCAGCTCCCTGCACAGCCACGTAAATTCCTTCCACCCTCCGCACAGCCTTTACCCAAGGCCCAGAGTTCTCTGTATCCAGCACCAGGATGAGGCGGGAGGAGAAGCCAACATTGCGCTCCTTCCACCAATCGAGGATCTGGACCAGGCGCAGACATTCCCCACCTGAAAGTCAGAGAGCTGTCAGTCAGAGGGACTAGGCTACCCTTATCAATAGATTTTAAGTTTTGAGAAGGTACAAACTGATACCGATGATCTTCCCCACTTCACGATCATGGGCTATTTTGTGTAGATTCATCACACATAATCCCATTTGAGGTGGGAAAAAAAACCCCAAACACACAGACAGAAAGTCCACACCAGACAGTTCTCAGATCAGACTGCACAGTGAATTCATGGAAATATACAGTATGTCCTGGCAGCACGTATGGAGTGAAAATCACATCTACAAGGTCAAAGCAGATGCTACTTACAGATATCGCTGATGGTAGTAATTATAACTCAAAATTGAGAAACAGTGTGAAGGGGAAAGAAAGGCAAATAAAAAGCAAGGCGAGACTGAGAAACAGGCCACGCAAGGCCAGTGATGGAGTGTGTAAGGCAGTGTGTCAGACACCGGGCCCAGCGTTCCGCAGTCAGACTTATGCAGCAGTGTGAGGCTGTTTCCCAGCCTGCCCGCTCTGATCAAACAGTGTGACATGGCCTCTGACTCTGTCTATCCCTCATAAGGATTAATAGCTTGAAGAGATACCTCACACACACACAAACAGGAAGATAAAGCATAGCAAAGACACTGAGCCAAGATAAGATATTTCTTTTACAGTTTGGAGGGCTTTCAGAAAGAAAATTAAAAGTGAAAAGGCCAGCTAAAACAAAACTGCCGAGGTTTTCTCAGCTGGCGAAGGCTCCTAGTGAGGTAAGTGTGTAGATATTAACAACATAGAAAAACATAAGGTGTATAATACACTTTCGGTATACGTGAGCTAAACGTTTTTAAAGCTTTTTACGTTTACACCTGATCTGAATTTTCTACTTCCCTACCCTGACTGACCTGAAAGAGCCCAGTCTCCTGTGGGCAAAGTGTGTCCGCTGTAGTAGATGAGGTAGTTGTCGTGCCGGGGGCCATCAGCAGTGCGCAGCTCCAGGAAGGAGCGCAGTTTGGCCTGTAGTGTGTCCAGGCTCAGTCCGCTGGTGGAGTAGTCACAGCCAAACGTCTGGATTAGGTGGTGCGAGAAAAGACGCTGGACGGCGTTGAGTGTTGAAGTGGAGCGCAGGTTCATCTCCTGCACCTGCTCCGGAGGAAGTAGTACCGGCTGACCGTCCGCACTGTTCAGCCAGAGAAGGAGAAGGAAGAGGAGGAGGAAGGGAAGGTGAAAGGGTGAAGGACATGAATGTGTATGAGCTCAGGAAGGGCTTAGAGGAAGGAAATGTGAACTGTAGAAAAATAAATATAACTTTAAAACAGACATGGGGAAGGTGGCAGAGTGTGTGTCAGATATTGACTTGCATACATGTGAACACACAGGTAAGTTCAATTATCCGTTCCACAAAGAGCGAAACAAACAAATTTCCCTCATAAACCTCATTCAGCATCTTGCACTACAAATACATTTAGGCTCAAGGCTCTTATGACCTTTCTGCCCCTGTTCACTTGGATACAGCGCAACTAAAAAAGCCCATTAACCCAGGAAACCTTCCCACGGAGCATAATGGAACTGCAGAACAGTGTGGCTGTACACGTGCCGAAGACTGAAATGGCAGACCTAAAACACGCTGACCCGTGAAAACTACCTGGCTACGTGTTTGGCTATTCAAGTGAAAATGGCTTTCCCCTCTTACTATTTTGTCCTCCCTTCTCTGTTTCATTCGTGAACTCTCTCCTGTGCTTTCCCTTCCTCTGTCCAATTTTAGTCTCGCTTGATCCTTTCCGCCGCTCATTCTCTACTCTCTAACGCTAATGAAACTCATTAATGAACACACTACAAGAGGCACTTAGGTGAATGTAGCCATACTGAATTGTGTTAGCTATATTAGTTTTAGATGAGGCTTAATCATGTGAGAAAAATTGCTTAAAAGAGCAGTGTGAATAGGCAAACTCAACAGGAGGAGGAAGAAAAAAAAAAGAATACTCCACCTTTCTACACTAGTCCAATGTATGAGGTGATACTTGAAATTTTATCTGTAATTAAAATGAATAAATAGGCTCCAATGTGGAATCTGCCAGAGATGAAAATGGCTAAAAGGAGCATATGCCAACATGGTCCTCTCTGTCTCTCATCATGCTACATCCATCTGTCTGTCTCACTCTCCATTTCGCTTCCTTTCTGCCTGTCTCAGCTCCCCGAGGAACCCTCTTGATTGTAAAAACATGATCTGCACCCATCAGACAGGAGATTACACCCCGCTATATTCCCCTCATGTGCCAGCTCCCTGCTGAGGCTTGGCTCTCAGTGTGCTGGAATACTGAGCGTGATGGAGCCGTAGGGCTGCATCCTAATCAGCCTCCTCACTCCTGAAGCTTCCCCTTATATTCAGGACACAGCCCTCCCTACACAGCCAGTATTAACCCATGTTTATTAAGAGCTATTTAGTTTATTTTGCACTCCATTTGCCATCACCTATTCAGGGACTTCCAGTCGTCAACCTCTCCATATGCTTTAAGATCCTGAGTGGGCTGCTCGACATGATTCAGCTGTCGTGAAAAGGGGAGAAGGAAGGACGCTGGCAGCGGCTGTATAAATATCAAGGACAAATTAGGCCTTGTGCTGCTAACTATGAGACCAAGGCAAAGGTGGACAAATCATAAATTCATTATCTAAACTACCTGACAATTAAAACCTCCACTGTGCTGCCCAGTCATATGTTTTGTTTGCCTGCAATCCCAATCGACTTGGTTAAGGAGTGGGAGCTAATATGTAAGGAATAACACATGATAGAGCAGGCTGTTAGACAAAAATGCATGAACATAATGCATGTTGGGGNGTGTGTGTGTGTGTGTGTCCATGAAGTGCATTATTTTCATATCACATCATGGCCTGGAGCGTGTTATTCTGCTTATACCACGACGACTCGTCGCACATTGTAACGGTTTATAGTTCGATTTATTGTTGTGGGATACAAGTTTGAGATACAGGCATAGGGGTAGGCATAGGGGTAGGCATAGGCGAAGGGGCAGGCGTAGGGTCAGGCATAGGGGCAAGGCGTAGGGGCAGGCGTAGGGGCAGGTGAAGAGGTAGGCATAGGGGCAGGCGTAGGGGTAGGCATAGGGGGCTGGCATAGGGGCAGGTGAAGGGGTAGGCCTAGGGGCAGGCGTAGGGGTAGGCGTAGGGGGCAGGCGTAGGGGCAGGTGAAGGGGTAGGCGTAGGGGCAGGCGTAGGGGTAGGCGTAGGGGGCAGGCGTAGGGGCAGGTGAAGGGGTAGGCGTAGGGGTAGGCGTAGGTGAAGGGGTAGGTGCTCGGGCTACTGATTTGTCCATTTAACTATCCAGAAGATGTATATGTACATATGAAGAATACATGTTGTGTACATGTGTGGTGTGCTTACCTGCAGTAACTGGTTGGAATAACCACTGCGTAGCCCACACAGGTCCCTCCCAGACAGGTGCCCAACTCATGGAAGAGCCCATGTGCTAGAGACTCCAGTGAGAGCACCACCAAGAACATGCTCAGGAAGAGTGCATTAGAGAGCTGCGGGAAAACGCATTCACACCATCGTAAGAAGAAAATAAGGCACATAAAATTATAATGCGCTTCTGTTTAACATTACTGGAAAAAATTGCTTCAAATGTCAAACAGGTGGCTTGGGCACACCGTAACTCACAATGAAATGGCAGCAAGGTGAGAAAAAAAATGAAGAAAACCTTACTCACAGGGAAAACTGCGTGATCTAGGTATGGATTAATCACAGTGCTCATAATTCTCCCGTGACGTAGGTGGTAACTCAAGAACTACGACTTCTCAGTTACACTCTGATGAACCCTAATCATCAGGTCCAAAACTCCATTTACGCCTGGATGTTTTTTTTTTTTGAGTCATGTATCTGGACTAAACTGAGAAGATTCCGACCACACGTATTTCATATGGAGGGAAAATGCGTCTCCTGTTCACCAGACCTGAAATCTGATTGTCGTATTTTGCATAATATGCAAATCAGATCAGGAAACTTCACCACCATCACCGTGCTACGTTGTTTCTCATTTGTACACGTTTATGCAAAATATGTTTGCCACAGTAAAAAATCATGACTTTAACATTTTTTTTTATTAAAGGGGCTGACTTTTTGAGAATCAGTCAAGAACCATTTGCACAAGTAAGGGTTATTGTTCTCAAAATGTGGAGAGGTGTAAACTCAAATGTAAATTACATGTGAATGACAAAAACGCTTCTCAGATTTCCAGAAGCGGGTTGAGCAACCGGTTTCGGGAATTCCAGCTCAATTTTCACCTGTTTCTTTACATCACTAATTCCTATCCAGATGTAATCCTCATGTGTGATGTAGAAAACAAACAAGTGTCAACTGAGGGGTCTACAACTGAGGAGTCCAAACTACAGCCTAATAATACTGTCTTTGGCAGTGGACAGCCAACAGCAAGGCCTGGGATGACTCATTTTACAGCACATTATCTTAGCGCTTAGTAGTTCTCTGCTTTTGTCAGAAAAGGTACTTCTGCCCGAGGTCTAACAGCCGGTTGTGCATGCTGTCCTCATTTCACACAAGAGAATCAGTAGGAAGAAGTGCACTACTCTGCCACTTACTCATCAACAACAGCAAGGATTAGTCATTATCCTCCTCATTATTCCTGTCATCAGTAAGCTGATGAAACTCTATGCATACAGTCAAAGACATTATCTGGGGTCCTATTTTCCAGTCATCACCATAACATTTTTCTAACCAAAGGAAATGTTAACTTAATACGAGGAACTTAAAATAAATTTAGACATGTGGTCCTGGTCAAAAACAGAAGCCCCAGAAAATGACTACTTAGTTGACTACTTAGCCTCTGAGAGTTTCCTCTAAGCATGTGATCAATACTACAACAATCCTGCAGCTATACACCTCTCATTTACCTGCCATGACACCGCCCCCAGAATAACAGTCGAGAGCAGGCAGAAAAACAGCAGGCGTTCTGAGATGAGGCAGAAATGGCGCACCCCCCTGGAGGCCATGATCCTGTCTAGACTGCGTCTGTCGGAGCGCTGGGCAGCCTGAACCTTCTGGGACTCGCTCAGCTTGGTGTGGAAGCCCCAAAGCGTGACGAGGAACACCATGTGGCAAAGCACCCAGAAGAGACCGAACACACAAAATCCGGGGATAACGAGATACCAGAACTCCAGATGTCCCAGTTTCAGGGCACAAAGCACAAAGAACATGAGCTCCACAATGCTCAGTGGGAAGAGAGAGAGCCTTCGCAACAGCCTGCCCGCTGACAAAAAGGGCATCCAGCGCTCAGTCACCGAAAGGCTGCTGAAGTACACGTCTAGCAGGGGTTCACAAATAAGCCGTCCCAGGTAACAGCCCAGGGCAAACGGGTTAGCCTGGATCTTTAGAGCCTGGAAGAAGGTGACGGAGGTGACTACAGAAAAGCACACGAGATTGGGAAGAGCCAAGAGAGACTTCATGCGCAGGTCTACAATAATGGCGCCTAGAGCTACCAGAAGGGCGATGATTGCCGCTGACTTGTAGAGGACCATAGTGGTGCTGGCTATGGCAAAACCCAGGAGCTCGAGAGCCTCGGCTGATGTGAGTACGACTCTGCGGTAGTTGGTGCTGCCACACAGGCGATCCGTCAACGCCCATAGAGAGCGCATGGCCACACTGGCCAGCAGCAGGTAGTTCGTCACTCGCTCCTTCACATCGTTCTCCAGAGAAGAGCTGTTCAGGAAGCACAGGAGGCCCTGCAGAAAGCCGAACCAGAGGTGGAACAGGCTCAGGCTGGCCCACTCCATGGAGAAGTAATAATAGAGGATGCTGGAGAGGCCCAAGACAAAGAGGCCTAGAATGAAGATGACCAGGATTGTAGGTTCGGAGGTGTGCTCCCATCGTACGTACATGCCCAGACACACAGCCACCAGCAAGTTTACGCTGGACAGGTAACCCAGGCAGCGGATGGAGGACCACACGTCCACCTCGTTGCCTGACTCCTCGGCAGTCATGGTGCCTTCTTCTGGAAAGGCTTCGATCCTCAGGCTTCAATCCTTCCTCACTTGTGTCAAAGATAGCAGTTTGCTGGAGCCTTCCACTTTAATTTCTGATGAAAACTCATCATCACTGCAAAAACACAGAAAGAAATGTAGTGTTTATCTTCGGTAATGCATCAGATAAAATGTAATATCACATATATCAGGTTCTTCTCAGTGTTTCTTCAGGTCAAGTTCAACTTGAAGGATATCATCTCAAGGATATTTTTCCTCGCCACTTTCACCTCTGGTTTTCTCATTAGAGATATTGATAATTATAATGATAACGATGATAATTTAATTGAATATCTGTAAAGCTGCTTTGTGATTGACTTGTATAAAAATAAAAACACGTACTTGTATACTCCTCATATCCTGTGTTAATAAACCTCTGTAGTCCAAGCAGCTAGAACACCTTCAACAAAACAATCCAAAAGTCTGTATTTATGGCTTGTTAATTGTTTTTTGGTTTGTTACATATAAATATCAAGAGTTATTATTTGTACTTTGATACGTCTGACTGCTCATTTGTTTGTATTATGTCGAAACTGAAACAAAATCAGCTTAACAAACTCCCCCTGACTGCCACATCAACTCCTTTACCAGCTAGCATTATGGCTAAATTTCAAACGGCTGTCTCTTACACAGAGAGTGCACTAGGCTTGGCGCAGAATCTATGACCTCATACCCTACGTAGTGCACTTGCGTAGTCAGCACTCAGCCGTTTAGGATACGGCCCATGCTAAGGTCTCGTACTGTTGTTAGCCGGCATAGCTAATCCGTCGCATTTTATTATTATTTTTTAAACATGACAGTCAAGAGGTTGACAGGATTTTATTTACTCTCTCCTGCATTAAGCAGTGATGTTTTTGGTCAGAAACAGTATCACATGTTGATAAACTTACCTTTACTTGTGAGGCAACTTTCTTCTCTTCCTGGGCTCCATATTTCCGGACACGTAACTATGGTGTCCGATGAGGGTCAAACTTAGTGAATACCGATTGAGATGACGCAGATGGCTGCTGTGACGCTGCGACTACTCTAGCTTAAGCCTTCATTCAAAATCACTTTATTTTTTATTTCTGATCGAGTTCAAATCACTCCTCTAATCCTTAAATCGTATTAAAAATGAATAAATCTACATCTATATTACACGTGAGCACAGTTAAAATTGTTACAACAAACCTAAAGCAGCTTCATGCTATTTTATTATTAGCTGACTATGCTATTTCCTAAAAAGTCATTATTTTATCTAGTTAATCAGTGATCATCCTAGAAACTATGGGTGCATATACAAACAAACAAACAAACAAAATAGATAGGAAAAGGGACCTTCAGACCTACTCAATGACATGATGTTACCCAGAATTCCATCCATCCATCATACAGCTTGTCCTACACCAGGTCATGGGGAGCATGGAGGACTTGGGGCACAAAGCGGGGGGACACCCTGGACGGGGTGCGAATACATCACAGGGCACAATCACACACACACACACACACACACACTTTAGAGATGCTAGTCAGCCTACAACACATGTCTTTGGCCTGGTGAGGAAACCCCCAAAGCACAGGGAGAACACACAAACTCCACACACACACAGGGTAGAAGCAGGAATCGAACCCCCAACCCTGGAGGTGTGAGGTAGTGGCGCTAACCACTAAGCCACCATGCCCCTGTTACCTAACTTTCTTATTAAATAATATTAAATAATAGGTAATAAATCAAAATGTATTATGTATAACATACATATAGAATCATTATGGCTCTATGGCTCCAGTAAATAGCCATAATATTATTGTACACATTTCAGTAATGAACCTAATATTTGGAAAGTTAAATAGGACTATTTTCATAAAACAGGATGCTGAAGATTCCCTATCCACCTCTCACTACTAAGCGACACCGTTGGGGACTTCCCTTTTCGGCTTTCTTCTTCTTCTTCTAGATATCTGTCCTGGTGAGGGCTATGGATTTTATTTTACAGTACCTGACTGCAAGATGTACCTGACTGCAAGAGGTTTGAAAAACCCTGACCAATGCCCTCTGCTAAACTGCAGGCCTGTAAGTTACATGAGGCTTCAAAAAGACAAGTTACCAGTGAGTATAATAGCTTCTACCAAGACAGCTAAATTATTAATATGCTCCAAACCGCGATGAATTTGATCTAATGTCATATTACATTTTGGTCTACTGTTCATTTATTCATTCTCAGTAACTGCTTTATTCTGGACAGGGTTATGGTGGATCTGGAGTCTATTCTGGGAAAAGTGAGCATATGGCAGGGATACACCCTAGTTGGGGCACCAGTCCATCTCACACACACACACACACACACACACACACACACACACACACACACACACACACACACACCCATTCACACACATCCATTCAGACACAGGACCAATTTAAAGTTGCCAGTCCACCTACTAGCATGTCTTTGGAAGGGAAACTGAAGAACGCTTTAATTTATTCGTCATCCTCCTCTTTTCGTTTTCTTGTTCCCTATTTCTCATTTGAATATGTAAGTACGGTACCACAAAAACATCAATTTAACTTCGTCATGGGCATGCTAACAAAGGGCCTCGGCAATCAATCTTTAGTAAAATTGTGTGTAAACGTTTGCGTAAACCAAACCGAACTACAAATTTACGCCAGATTTACAAGTTTTGGAAGCGCTGATTGTCTTTGTCCTTGCAGGTGTATATTGATGAATGCCAATCATCTGTAAAATGTGTTCACAGCACAACTGATTTGCATGTAATAACGGCCACATTGGAGGTATTTACAAGTTCACCTGTTTGCCGAGACTCGTGTTTTACTTTCTAGTCCCATTTCGGACTTTTTGTTTTCCAAAAAAAAGAAGTAGAAATTATTTTAAATCACTACGATGCCAGTTAAAATGTTCCTTCACGGTTTACGGCTGTGGCCCGTCCTCCGGTTATACGGTGGCATTTCTTTTGTCATAATTAAATTGTTAGTTTTGTTGGTCTAAATTTATGGGCTTGTAATATAATATAAAATGACTGTTTTGCACAAAGTGTTCTTGATGGTACACTTAGTTCCTGACCTAGTGAAGGAGCATCAAGATGTGTTTTTGATAGAGACTCCAAATCCCTTCTCTATACCTCGACAGTATATTCCATATTTAAAAGTGCAGTAATCCATGCAAGTATCATGATTTGAAGTCGATCAAGTTGAGGTTTATATTAGTTAGTTACTGACCATTTACACATAAATCCGTTTGTATCCTATTCGATAAGTGAGGCCCGATATGGGGATTTTGACTGGGGGGTGGAGTTGACCTGGAGGTATTAGGGGCGTTTTCACATTATAACATTTGACATTTTTCTGATTTTGTTTTCAATTGCTTCACCTCTGTAGCTAATACAAACAATCTGTACACACATAGCGTATTTTTACTTACACATTTGGATCCTGAATCCATCACAGGGCACTGTGCACACGCATTTACACACTTATTCACACCAGTGGGCAATTTAGAGAATGCAATCCACCGACCTGCATGTTTTTGGGAGTTGGGAAGTAATGGGAGGAAACCCATGCCTGAGTTTAGGATCAAACCGGGGAGCAAACCTGGAGCTGTGAGACAGCAAGTCTACCCGCTGACCCTCAAACTCCACAAGCGTGATATAATCGCAATGCGAATTCTACTGCAAAGAACCATTAACCAAAAAGTGAAGTGAAGTGAAGTGAATTTGTGGCCAAGTGTGGTGACCCATACTTGGAATTTGTGCTCTGCATTTAACCCAT
>CM074962.1:15342575-15367589 GCA_037577455.1 Pangasius macronema
GGCCAGGCCAAGTGATTAGGACACCTGATTCTGATCATTTGGATGGGTGACCGAATACTTTTGATAATATAGTGTATTAATGCTCCTGACTGTTCCACCATGCCACCCATCGACTGCATTAATTAGGCAAATTTACAAAAACATCAAAGTTGGATCAGAGCAAGATGAAAAACATTCTGCTTTCTACACCACAAGTCCATTTATATTGTTTGGTTATGATTTCCATGGAGCAGTTCTTATTACTCTAATCTGAAGGGTGCATGCTGCACAAGGAACGCTGCTTCATAGAAGTGATAACTGCATTAATGGGCATAATGTTTATACTGACAGCCCCCTCAGTAGTCCTCATTATTATGGTGCAACCAGTGGAGCAGAGCTTTGGCACACATATGGGTGATATGCTTCACCATGTGCTGCTCTCTATAGGGTGTAGCTCTGATGCACAAAGCCTGCCGTCACTCTCTTTAAATCAGTCGGGATCAGCGATGGAGCAGCTTGATTTCAGTAATGTACTTTTTTAAATATTATTCGTTCTTCCAATATTATTTCAGATTCTTTACTTGTTTGTTATGTTGCATGAATGCTGGTAGAGACATGTAAAAAGTACGAACAGAAGGGATTCATAAGGCAATAGTAGTTACTTTTACAGCAATTAGTGAATTAGTGTAGCACTTTAAAATGGGATCTCTATCCTCAGCGTTCAGTAGAGAGTACTGACTGGGATTTACTGAGCACAATGTGAAAACTGCTGAAAATGGCTATATTTCTCAGATCTGTTCAGTACAGCGCTAATTATAAGATCTGCGTTTTTCCAGTCGCTGTTTGGATAACGCAGAAAGGTGGAAAAAGCTATAATCTGTGTAAATAAAAAGCTTTCTATGTGGTGAGTGTAACCCGTTTTATCTACCAATTATTTATTTGATTCATTTCTTTCCAGATGTTGACTTAAGTGACATCAGTATGGGTGAAATGACTACAACCTGGATGAGTACAGATGCTATTCTGACCTCCATGTCTGCACTGTTGAAGCGAAAACTCATTACATTCTTTCAAAACAGCACACTCGATTCCCAGTGTGTGCTGATGAAATTAAAAACTCTATATTCAAGCCATCTAATTATAACAAACAATTATAATTGGAGTGTTCCTGCCAATCATACTCGCAGTGATTCATATTCTGATGTCTGTTGTGCATTTCAACTTTTTTTTTGATCAGGTAGGAGGGCGATCAGTGAGCCACCTGAGTGGAGTTGGAATGAGGTTTTGGAAACAGACAAGCAGCAGCACACAATGTTTTTAACCACAATACTGAATTTATTATTTTAACGGTTAACATTTTTCATTTATTCATCTTCAGTAACTCTTTTATCCTAGTCAGGGTTGCATTGGATTCAGAGCCTATGAGGAGCCAGGAACCCTGTGAAAGAGGTGGACATGCACCCTGGATGAGATGAGAGTTCATTTAGCGTAGTCAGTTCACCCTTCAGGAGGAAACCAGGGAATGAAGAGGAAGCATAAACAGACACAGGGAGAACATGCAAAACTCCACACTGACAGTAACCTGAGCTCTGGATCTGACCAAGGGGCCTTCAAGCTGTGAGGCAGCAATGCTACTTACTGCACTACTGGATAAAGGTGTTTGTTTTGCACATTTTTAATTAAAAGGAAGGAAGGAAGGAAGGAAGGAAGGAAGGAAGGAAAAACACCTTTATCCAGTAGGGAGGAAGGAAGGAAGGAAGGAAGGAAGGAAAGTTGCCATCCTTCTCTGCATAATAAGCCACTCACCCAGTGAGAAGTGAGGGATGACCTCCAGTGTTGAATTTACAAATTCAATATAGATTCAATTTGTATTTTTATTTATTTATTTATTTATTTATTTTTCAACACAAATGTATGTAACAAAACGAATGAACAAAGTGTGTCTTTTGAAGCAAGTGGATGTTGATTTAAGCTTTCTATCAGGACAATGCTACAAAGCTTCTTTTAAATCTTAGATCCATTACATGCTAAAGAAGCAAACTTCACACACCAAACATGTCTTAGATGATGAACTACACAGTGTTCAAGTTCAAGTTCAAGTTCAAGTGGAGTTTATTGTCATTTCAGCCATATACAAGTACAGAGTGAAACGAAACCACGTTTCTCCAGGACTGAGGTGCTACACAAGACGACACAGAACAACACAGAACTACACAACTTATACACTGTATGGGATAAGTGAGGAGTGTGTATGGTTTACTTTAACATTTTTCCCAAAGTTTTTCTTTAATATAAAAATATGCAGACAAATGACTACTAATACTAATAAAATATCAAGTGTTCTTCTTTCTGCTATTTTTTTTTTTTTAGCTTTAAGGTATTTAGTTGCTTTTGTGTCATAATTTTTTCTTTTTTTTTTCTTTGTGTTTCTTTCTTTCTTTTTTCTTTCGGTTTAAAGCAGAGTGGAAGAAAACCAAAGAGTGGTGCACTGTGATATCGGGCTTGCTTATGCTCAGAGAGAGAGAGGGAGAGAGAGAGTGAGAGAAAGAGGGAGAGAGAGAGAGAGAGAGAGAAAGAGAGAGAGAGAGAGAAAGAGGGAGAGAGAGAGAGAGAGGGAGGGAGAGATGGAGCAATCTGCAGCTATCTGGCAGTCTTCCAAGGGCACTGTTACTTCAAGCGAACAAACAAAATACTGGTCAGCTAAATATAACATTTCCCTTCATGAGCAGGCCTCGGGTAAAGGAGGGAGGCAGCGAGAGAGAGAGAGAGAGAGAGAGAGAGAGAAAGAGCGAGAGAGAGAGAGAGAGATGGAAAAGCTAGAGAACGCAAAGAAGAGCACTATAGCATCACTGCAATACCAACGTGTCATTATGAGATGTGTGTGTGTGTGTGTGTGTGTGTGTGTGTGTGTGTGTGTGTGTGTGTGTGTGTGTGTGTGTGAATATTGCAGAAACTCAACCGAGGTAAATCTGCATCATCCTCTTCTCACCTTCTGTTGGACCTCTTTATAAAAAAACACACTCTTTTCCATTCATTGAGACTTTACTCGTTGTTCATTGTATTCTCTTTCCCTTATTTTTTCAAATGCAGAGTGTATATGAGCACCACCACTGCAAATGAGTAACACCCTGAAATCAAGGCTTTATAAAATGAATTACTAGTCAACCCGTCTTTGAAGCTTTAGCCAGAGTCATGCACAGCATCAGAGAATCTGTTAGGAACAGGCTTTGCACAAAGCTTGCTGTTTTATAATATGTGCTCCTCATTTAAAAGCACTCCAGAGATTCTCCGGGCATTGCACACAGCAAAGCAAATGTGGAAATTGTGGAATTATATATAATAAATCGTCTAAATACACACAAGGTTATCATTATTCCTGAACCTCCCAGAAGTGGATTTGAACCAATTTTATTTAGAGCTTTACAGGAGATGCTTTACAGAGTCTCAGAGGGAGGATGTCATGGGGGAATGAGCAGCGTGGTGCAGGAGACAGACAGCACTGTCAAAAACAGAGTCTAGATGACTGTACCAAATCCGGTGAAACTTTATGGCAGGCACTTCTGAGATTTGGATATGAAGCTAATGACACTTCAGTGCTGTCTTCGAGGTCTCCGGGTCAGTCTAGTCTCAGAGTGAAGCACTGTCTCACTCTGACAGGATCAGTCTCCAGGTGCTGGTTACTGGCCTGATTGGGCGAGCACAAGCGCAGTATGGCTGTATGGCTGTATGGAGTCCAGAAAAGCTTGGTGATTCGCCTGCTTTAAAAAAATCTAAGCTTTTCAAATTTCTCTTTGAGTGTGATGTGCCTTGCTAAATACAGAAATATAGTTGGATAATTGAAAGGTTAATTAATTGTGTGCAAATTGTTTTAATCAAACTATCTGCTTTTACGGCTTCTTCAGCACGATTAATGGTAAAATTACCATAGCCTTCATATTACATCCACTTTTAAAATGAATTAAGCTCTAACCAAATTACTCTTCCAGGGCATTTGGGCTTTTTAAAAGCTGCTTTGGTGCCACTCATATCCACTCTGAGCTTCCATTTTTTTTCAGACCTAGCGTGAAGCAGTGTCACTAAGAAACCTGGAGAAACCTGGGGTTATGTTACGTTCGAATAAAGCTTGCAACTCAGAATTTCTGACCTCTGACTAGTAAAAAAAAAACAGAGAAAATGCCCACTTGGATTTCATGCTTGAAAAGTTGGGAAGGTATCCTCACTCCTGAGCTCACACCGTCAGTACAGTTCACTGTTCTGAGAAAGTAAATACATCATAAACACATGAACGCTAATGTTAGCTAGTAAGCTAGTTGCTAATAAAATACATGCTTTCGTTGAGGGCATCCATGTTTTTATTTTTTTCCCCAGACTTTGTAAATGCGCTGAGCTCAAAAATGATGTAATTTCGGGTTCAGACGTCCGAGTTGAATGCAGCATATGAGCAGATGTGCTTGAGTTCTTAGAAATCATTAATTAAACGTGTTATTCAATAAGAATCAGCTTCATATTACTTTAGCGTATTAATCATGTTATGGTTAAAAGGGTAGTTGAATATATTTATGGTTACAAAGGCTGATGTTACAAGACATTTGTTGATGTCAGAGTGACATATGAATTGATGCCTGCTGATACTCTAAAAGGCCAAAAGTATGTGGACACCTGCATATTGATGCATACACATGCATAACCATACACAGTACGACTTGCAGTTCAGTTCAGTTCAGTTTTATTTGTATAGCACTTTTAACAATGGACATTGTCACAAAGCAGCTTTACAGAAATAANAGGAAAAACTCCCTGAGATGATATGAGGAAGAAACCTTGAGAGGAACCAGACTCAAAAGGGAAACCCATCCTCATCTAAAATTATCTAAAATAAATAAATCCCTTCTATTATTGTGTGCTATAAGGACAAGTAGTGCAAATGTGCAACCAGGAAATTCATCAGTGAAATGCTTTGTACAACTGTTCCTACATAAAAAGAAAATATAGAAAAATATTAAATATAAAGGAAAATATATACATAAAAATATATGAAGGGATTTCTATAAAAAATGTGTAAGAATATGAATATATATAAGTTTTAGATTTGCTTTTTTTAGACTTTTTGGAGATTTTTAAGGACATTTTTGGTCCAAACAAGATTTCTTTGTGCACAGCAACAATTCAGTTTAAATGCTTATATTGAGCTGTTTTTTTTTGTTTTTTTTTTAAAGCTGATTGTCTTTTCACATAAATTTAACAACCTCAGCTAATGATAATACAATTGTCGCATTTTATTTTTATGAGCAGTCTGCATATATTTAGTGAGGCTGGCTGCTGTTCATATGGCGACTGTGTCTTTCTCAGCTAATCTGTTTTTCACATTTGCTAAGCTCGGCACTTCATTTATCTGCTGTGTTAAATTGCCAAAATAAATAAGTAGCAAACTCTATTGCTCTAACGTCGCACAGCTTGAGCACACGGGGAAATCGAAGTGCAGAATTTACTAGCAGGAGCACGTAAACACAAATTCAAGAACATTAATGCAAAGGTCAAGAACAGGAGCAAGCAGAGTAATGTAGAGAATCCAAAAAAATCATTAAATTACTGAGTGGAAAGGAGGTCAAAGGTCAAACCATTAGGAAAATGTCCAAAAAGAAAAGCAAGGCAAAAACATGAAGTGGGTTAAGCACTGATTGTACACACACTGAGAAATCTGGCTGAAAGGTCAACTCTGCCCTGCTGTGTGTAAGGTAGCGGAGATCAAGGTGATCACATGCCAGTTTGTCACTCTATAAAATATGCAAATTATAACATATACTATAACAAATTGACATAAAATATAACAAATTGTGAGACGTTTGAGCCCTGCAAGATTTCAGATTCACAGTTCAACACATAAATAATACATAAACACATCATGTCTGCATAGGATGCCTGGAGGACTAGCACCTTCACCACTGTGGCCCGGGTTCGATTCCCAGATCGGGAACCGACCCCAGCCACTGGGTTTGCATGCAACAGTGCGCTGTCAGTGCCGATCCCAAGCCTGGGGAAGGCTGCGCCAGGAAGGGCATCCGGCGTAAAGCTGTGTCAGATTAAATATGTTGACCAATGATCCACTGTAGCGACCCCTAACGGGAGCAGCTGAAAGAGGAACAACAACATAATGTCTGTATAATCACACCTATAATCTTGTTGCAAATACATAACACAAAGCACAGGTGTATAGCTCTTAAACAAACACATCCCATTTTAAATTCCACCTCCAGCTTCCCCCCCCGGAGATCAAAATATATACAATGGTAATGTAAACCACATCACGGAGCATAATAACTGTGTTAATCTAGCGTGCCTTTCAGAAGTATACTGGGACTTCATGGCAGCAAAGGTATTAACTGCATCGTCTGTTTCAATTCCGTCTGTGCCAGTTCATGCTCTGTGGCAAATGTAGCCAGGCCATTGAACCTGTCCTGTTTCATTGTACTGCATAGGTAGTTTTTCTTGATCAGTCTCAGATTTGAGAAGTCACTTTCTGATAAGGCTGCTGAGGTGGGACAAGCTGCCGGTTGAGGCTACTGATTGGAAGGTCATGAGTCCAAATGTTGGGCCCTTGAGCAAAGCTCGTAATCCCTAAACTGCTCAGTTGTAAGTCGCTTTGTACAAAATCATGAGACAGATGTATAACGAGAAAAAAGTCTTAATGCTATAACTGCACTTGATTGAGAAAAAAAGAGAGAGAGAACGAGAGAGAACTGGCACAATTTTCTTCTCCTTGAGTGCTGAAATGTGCAACCTAAAAATATTCCTATGATCTGCCAGTTGGGGAACATGGTTTCCGACAGTCCAGGAACTGTTTAAAGGAACACACATTGGTTTTGGGTCCATCCTGGTGCAGATTAATACACAGGCTATTTTAATTTAAAAAAAATTAAGCAGCTGGTTGTGTAGATGAGGTTCATAAGGACAATTTGGTTTTCAAATAATATGTCACTGCTACTGGAGAGCATAGAGACAGCCTAGACAACAGCCAAGCTGACCGTGACCATTCTTCAGATCCATCTTACTCAGATAAGGAGCCTGAGGCAGAGAGACTGACACTTCAACCACCTGAAACACCAGTATGTTGTACCACCAACATCCCGGGAATCCCTCCACCACGAATTCCTCCACGATGGCCTCAGCTGTTGCTGCGCAGAGGGCACAAGAGCCCACAAATCCTGCTACCTTCACCTCAGATCCTGCATGCTGGGATAAAATTACTGAACATATGAGCACCTACTGGGTTATTGCTGCAACCTATAAGAAGAAGGAAACTACACTGAAATGATGATATAGCACTCCAGCTATTTATGAGCGTTCTTTTTCAAAACTGGGACTAGTTAAAAATAGACCGAGATCCACAATGGGCCAAAACAGACTGAATCGCATGTCTCTGATGTCCATTGAAAGTGATATTCTGCGCAAATTGGATTTTACCAGCCTCATTAAGGATGACTCTGTCAGAAAAAACAATGAAGAAAAACTTCTAAAGGTAGGAATATGTAGCCATGATTGTGCTGCTATTGCATTATTGTTGTTATCATGTGCTGCCGCTGTGTTTATTATATTTTTATGGCTTTTTTTTTTATTATTTGAGTATTGCACAGTGGTTCGATTTGTGTCTTTTTAAGGACATTGTGATGTTGCCTCAGTAAAACAGGGTGTTCTGTACTGCTGCAGATGTCGTACCTGCTGATTTAGAAAGCTAAACGCTGCTCCCAGCTTGCAGATGCACTGTGAATGCCTCTTTCTTTAGCACTGTTTTTATAGTAAAGGCTGTCTCAATGGGTGTGTGTGTGTGTATATATGCCAGTGCACCCCGAGTGTGTGTGTGTGTGTGTGGGCCGTGTAATATTCCTAGCACGCTTTTACACACGGCACAAAATTCTTTACTTTTTTTTCTGGTAAAGCATGATGAGTAAATGGGGGGCACACAAAGAGTAGCCTAGGGCCCCATGACCACCTCAATCCACCACTGGGTCCATCACGTGTTTGGCATCTCTACAAATCTGTCTTTCATAGCTGCTTTCTACATTGTAAAGAGCTTTACCAATTATAGAGAGCTTTCAATTGCATTGAACAGCACTCTCTTAAAATTACTATCAGTCTGGGAGTCTAGGAAAAGTTGTCTCATCATGACACTACCACTACATGAATAAGTCTAAAGTTTTAGACTTCCTACCATGCTATGATGGAACCCATATGGACAGCTTTTGATTTTAGCTGCAAATCCCCTCACTTTGCATTTATTTCAACTTGACAACTGCCACTTTCCACTACTGACACTGTCTACTCTATTTTTCTATTTTCTGTCATGTAGAGATTTCACTGTAAAGTCACATTCAGCCATACACTGAAATGAAAGCAGAGAAAACAGTTGTAAAGTCGCTTTACAATTGCAGATGTTTGATCAAAACCAGTCAAATGATAAGGATGCATCGACTCCTACCATCATAATTATATAAATCAAATGGATTTATATTTCACACTCACCTTTTGTATACCACATGGCTTACTTTCCAATGTTGTCCAAATCCACATGCACAAGTCACATGTTCTACTGCTGCTACTATAGAAGTGTTTACATTATTATTATTATATAGAGTATATAGTTTATTGTCGAGTCTTTTGTCTGCATTGACTTTCACTGTCTGTTAGTGTGTTATTTATCTTCTTGTCTGAAGTTGTTAGCCCAGACGTCTCATATCCAAAATGTCAATAACTAGCTAATCAACTTTCTCGATAAGGAGCTCATTCATGACGGTTTAGAGACTGTTACCTCTTGGAAATGTCCATATTATTTTGGTTTACGTCTACTGGAACTCTACTGGAACCTAAACCAGAGGGTTTTCTTTTCAAAGAGGGTTCCAGACCTTTTTAGCATGAGGTTAACTATCCAAATCACCCTTCATTTTTTTAAACTGTGTGCTTTGCAAAGCAACAGAAGAGCAGAGAAACATTTGCCCTGTTATTAGCAGATTGCGAGTTCAAATCTCAACGATGTCACGGTAATCCATGGCGTGTTCTCTGGATGGGACGGCTGGCATACTCTCTCGCCAGCCAATCACAGGTGTCCGTTAGATCATGTATGTAGAAGAGGGAAGATAGCGCTTTCCTCTGAGTGTGTTATGCTGCCTTCTGCTGCATCATGAACAGTAGATATAATAAAAAGATGCAGTTGGCTGGCTTCAAGTGTCTCAGAGGAAAAATGTGTTAGCCTTCATGCTCCACAGTTGGTAGCTGTGGTATGATAGAGGGGAGCAGGCGAGTGGGTGGAAATTGGCAGTTGAACAAATTGGGAAGAAAATAGGAAGAAAATCCAAATTAAAATAAGGGGTACTTTACTTTGTTGTAACAAAGTGTCTGATCATGGTCATCTGTTCAGGTGTACGATCCAAGAGAACTGATTAGTATTAGTATACACTGCTGACTTGAGCACTGTGAGAATTGCAGCTGCGTTACACTGCAACATCTGCTGCCAGCGCACAGCAAACTTTTTCCATCGATTTTTTTTTACACCCATAATGTTTCGAGAGGTTGACCTTCTACCTAGTTCTTTCCATTTTTGAAAATATTCAGCATTCTCAGTTGACCTGTCATGAGCGCTAAGGACTCTTGACGTATTTTTCCTGTATTTGACATTACTTCTTGTCAGGGCTTATTTTATCTCACTTCTACATCCTTGCTTACTGAATAAACAAACCCTGGCCTTTTCAGTCTCTAACATTTGCAGAAGTCTGACTACAATAATACACAGAAAAGCTTCTGTATTTGCTGTCCCTAAGAAAATCAAAGATGGTATTTTCTCTATTATACTGTCTTGAAATCGTTGGGTAATTGTTAATGGAAAGGTTGCAGATCCCCGTTCTTTTTTTCCCCACAAAGGATGGGCGAGTATGTCCATTATATATTTACCCATGGCTTGGGATTCAGACAGAGATTGTGGGCACTCTCACCGAGGCATTGTGCCAGGCTGTAAATCCATGCTGCAATCCCAGGGTGAATGAAGGGTAGACAGGTGGCACTGGTTTTATTAAACACCTTCGTGACATTTAGGTTTTCAGTGGGAATTATTCCTGCAAGCCAGCTCTAAAGCTTTTGCGAGAGAGACTCTTACATTTCGTTACTAAACACCATCAAGAGCAGCCTTCTTTCACAGGAAGACATCATTTGACTGGCACTGCAACTGACCAGTGAAGATATCATTTGACTGCACATTAACGTCTTCAAACTAAACTCGTGAATAAATTTCAAAGATGTGATGATGTAAGTTTTTTTGTTGTTGTTGTTTGCTTGTTTTTAATTCAGTGACTTTGAATAGTGGCTCTGAATGGATATTATTGAGAGGTGGTACAAAATTGTAGACTGGAATTTGCAGATAGTTGATCAGACCTTCATATATGAGTCTTTTAGAGAAGTAGCAAAAAATATGAAGGGCAAGAGCACCAAAGCAATATTACTGTTATTTGCTCAGGGGGGTCACACTGGGGAGGTTATTCTGAAGTGCCTGCACTTTCTTTCCTACAGACTGAGCCGAAGTTCTACATCTTCATATATAATCTATAGATTATAGCCTAGTGTGCCTCAATTTGATGGGTCTACAATATCAGATGGAACTGTTTACTTGTGTACTATAGTCACACAGCTCTTGAAGGGATTGAAAGTTGTCTGGGTTGTGTGTCTTCAAGACCTGAGGGGGTTATCTACGTGAACATGCTAGTTTGGATTAGAATGAAAAGGTAAAGCACTTGATGAAACATTTTAAACAGGGGATAGTTGGCTCCAGAAAGTGTAAGTGTACTGCTGATTTATATCCTCGATTTAAATTTCCCCTTAATGCTTTTTACCATCAGAAAGATGACTAAACAAGCCTGAGAAATGTTCCATGGATTGGTCTACAATTAAATAATCAGATCTTGTTGGTCCCAAATTGCTGATTTCAAATTAAGTTTAAGTTTATTTGCCAGGAAACATGTACGAAAACATCAATCTCAAATGTTTATCTGGACAGAAAGTATATTAGGAAGGTGATTTTTAAGGTGTATTACGAAATGTAACCAGGTGGTCAACAAACACCTTTTGGAAAGAAAGCCTTCCCAGGTTTCAGGTGGTCCATTAAATCTTTTCGGGCCATATGATTGGTTTCCTTGCTCGTCTTCACTTCCTCTTTGGTTGGCACTTCGGGGAAGACAGGCAGATTCACCTGAGCTAGAATGGAGTCATCAGGAACATGAATAAAAAAATCCCTATGATGCCAAACCTGCTTGTAGATGGACTAACCCCAAATTCACACCACACAAACACATTAGCAGCATGACATCATACTTACAAATATACCCAAATATACAACCATGCCACTGTAAGTCAGGGGATAGGGTCAGCTGTAGTTACAACACAGCTCAATAAAATGTGATATGAGGCACAATGAGTGGATAAACAGCGTATGTATCTTTTTCTGGTTATCCATGAGTGTCACTGTACCATACAAACACTTTTCTGTGAAACTACAGGTTGTGCAATTGTGCCATGCTTGTAGATTATGGCTGTAATTAAAGGTAGTATGCAGAAAGTATGATTGTGGCATTTCAGTGGATTTCTATGGAGTTTACACTTCACGTAGATGTGCGGGTGAAAAAAATAGAGAAAGTTAGCACAAGTTTTACACGCATGTAAGATGCTTCGGATGCAACATAATTGCCGCACGTATTATTGCCTTTCACGTGCATCTAAACAAAATCTTCGTCTGGTGTGACCTGCCCTTAGTCTGCTGGCTCTTCTGGGATCATGGTGAAGTTTCCTGCAATGCATGAACACACAGAGTACAACCTGTGTCTGATCAGAGTCTACACAATAAAAAAGACACAAAAACACAGACAAAGGTCAAAAACAATGTAATCCAAAGATTATGATAGTGAGAAATATGATGTAAAAAAAAAACAGGCAAGCATACAAAAGGAAAAGCAAGGCAATAGCAAGAATTCCCAAATTGTGATCTTAAATATACTTACGAGCAACAGGTGTGTGTGTGTGTGTGTGTGTGTGTGTGTGTGTGTGTGTGTGTGTGTGTGTGTGTGTGTGCAGTATTGAAAGCCAAGATGGTCAAATCAGGGGAGTTGGAAACAAGCAGCGTTTGTTGTTGTTGTTGTTGTTGTTGCTGTTGTTGTTGTTGTTGTTGTTGTTGTTGTCCATATGTTGAATTAGCGCAGGCTTAACTGTCACAGAAAAAAAAAACTTTTTCAGAACATGTCCTTGGTAAATGATTACTCAGAAATTTGGTTTAAAAAAAAACCCACACAATTCTTTTCAGACAACAACATCACAATATTGCAATGATAAAGGCTTTTGTAATTCTCTTGCTAAACGTTGTAGGATGCATTAATAACATTCTCAACACTCACAGCAGTTGTTCGGCCATCGTGGTAGCTTCACTGTAGGGGGATTTAGCCGTTTGATCCCACTTATATTGATGGTAGGAGGTGATGAACAAATTGTGATCGTTTAGTTTGATATTATCAGCGGGATGAGATCTGTAATAGAGTAGGTGTTGTTTGTGTGTCATCATCAGAGCGGCGAGTGCTGTCTGACCAGAACATCAGGGGAAGTTCATTATCGGGCCAGTTTGCTCTGATTCAATTGGGTAATAAAAAATATATCATTATTCTTTTAAGTCCATATTTCAGTGTAACATAATAACAGCATACCTTCGTATGTCAAACGTAATTGTATTGTAAACAAAACAAACATCTTGCAACGAGATTCTAGATAATATGAAGATACACAGCAGCAGCATCTGTAAAGCAAAGCCTCATTAATAAGACTGTTAGAGTATATATTAGGGTAAATCTGTAGACTAGCCACATGGGAAGTAGAGCCCAGTTTATATTGTATTTGATTTGGAGGTGTGTAAGTGAAAATTGTCTGAGCCACTGCCGGCCAAAACCTTTCCAAATTGCTATGACCTTAAATGCCTCATTACACTGGCTCATCAGTTACTCCCACCAGTAAACATGGCTTGCGTAGTTGTGGCGCACACAACAAATGCGGTATTAATGCTTTTTATTCAAATACACATCAACATGTTTGCCTAAATTACACCTCATAGGGATCTGGAGGGATCAGGCAATGCTTTTACTTTGCATTTATTTACTCTCCCACAGCTGAACGCTGCATGCAGCTTTTTTTTGCCATTAGCGCTGGTACAATGGCCTGCCCATGGGGTGCAACTGTAGGTGCATCATTTAGTTAAAATGTTTTCATTTCTCATTGGAAAATATTACAATGCCAGCGGTGCATTGTTAGTGACAGTGATAGAACTCTAACAGAGCTTACATTTTTATGGATCATAGCTTTATTTGTGGAAGGACAGTTCAGTATTAAACCTGCTGTCCTCCTGTTTTCTTTAAGAACATTTTTACAGATTACAGATTAAACTGTCTTGATGCCCTGTTAGCTATCACTAAAATCGATTATCTAGTTGATACTTTATAATCTCCAAGAAGTAGATAAGCCTGTGATTATACTGATATACCGAGGATGTACAAATTAAATGAAAATGTTACGCAGTTGAGGGCATTTTGCTGACATTGTTTTGGTTCACTTGTCATTCATCTTTCTCCTATGATGAAACAATTCTATCCTGATGGGAGTGGTCTCTTCCAGGATGACCCCACCCCATCCACGGAGCAAAGGGCTTAATGAATGTTTTGATGAGAATGAAAATAATGATAAATCAAATGTCCTTCGTTGTCACAAACTGAGTCGGATGCAGTAGCAAGTATAATCTTTTTTAATAACAAATCCAAGTCCTCACACTGAAAACGTGGACATAAACTCAAAGTCAAAACAAAGGGGTATAAACAAAGGTGTGACCAACAGGCAGGTGAGCGGATACTGTTCAGTGCACAGGCCCGGAGTCCAGAGCAGCGTAGAACATGGAAATGTAGCTGGACGTGACAGTACACCTCCAGGATGATCAGCTCTGGGGTGTTGGAACCTGAAGGCAAGGCAAAAGGAGGTCCTGGATCCATTGGCAGAATGTCCCTCGATGTCCTCTGCCAAGCTAAGAGGTGAAGCGATGTCGACTGCAGAGCCAGGAGGCGGAGCAACATCCTCCACATGGACAAAGGCTGCAGCGATGTCCTCAGTGGACTCAGGAGGCAGAACGTCATCCTCAGTGGAACCAGGAGACTGAGCAAAGTCCTCAAAGGGTCAACAGCACATCTGCACTCTCCAGATGCTTTGTGCTCATTATAGCACTGCATTTTAGAGCAGTGTCTGGTTTGCAGTCATATTAAAGAATTAAATGATCACTGGCGGTGGCCTATTTTTCCAACGTGGTGTCTTCTGTCTAAGGTTATAATGTAAATCCAGCATTAATTCTAGTTTATACTTGTCTGTTGAAGCCTTTTTTGCATATTTGCATGACAACACGGAGAAGAGGTTAATGGGTAAGAATAGCATGCAGAGGCACACTGACGTTAAAACTCTACATGGTGCATTAACGAGCCTTCAGGGGAATGCTGATCGCTTGATGCAAGGAGGTGTGTCCAGTTGCATACTCCAGAAACATTGCAATGAGACGTTGTGCCTTGCTTTCTATCAGTTTTATGGATCATCAAGGGTTTCACAGAAATATTCCCAATGGCAGTGTACCACAACAGACCATCTAATCATGAGTTCTCGAAATATGCCGTAAAGTGATGGAATAACACTAATATTTCGACACACAGGTGACTTTTCTACAGAAAAAAAATGAAAACAAAGGCTACTGAAATAAGGTGAAATAACATCAAATCACACTGAACATGAAGAGGACTACAGTATCTTCTTTTGCGGTAGCCTACTCCGTAAGAGCATTACTCCATAGCCATCATTAACAGTGAGTACCTGAGGAAGCGAAGGCTTTGCGATACAGAGTGTTATTTCATCAGCCTGGCGTGATCAGTTTGAACACCCACTTCACACCCACTGCCTCTCATTCATATAGACTCAGCTCTCTCATGCACTCAGCTACCTGCTTCTTGCACAGATTAAAGCAGATCCATGCATTCATACAAGGCAGGAGAGGCAAGTCTTGCTGTTTAATACATGCTAATACATGCTAATGAAGCAGGGCTCAGAAATCTGAACTCACAGTGGCTCTGGCCTTTTGGATACTTGTATATAAGAAATGTTGTTGTTGTTGTTGTTGTTGTTTTTTTGTAATTTCATTGGAAGGATATGTAGTAATTGTGAGTTGTGCTGTCCCAAACCATATGCTACACACTAAGGCCTTTATTTACTAAAGGTTTGTGTGTGCACAAACATGAAAATGTGATGACACTAGCAAAAAGGCTGATTTACTAACTGGGTCTTTGGAGGATTTTGTGAGCAAAATGGGCAAAACAACACTTTTCGTATGTTTGCCTTAATAAATACGCAGTTTAGGGCATTTCTATCTAAGTGTGTGTAATATAGGGGGATGATTGCACTCTCAATAAGATTTACCACCACTTGAAAATCACTTCAGGAACAACGCTTGTGTGTGCAAATTAGTATGGATTCATTAATCAGAGATATACTTGAGTTGAAATTTTAGTTTACTCTCCTGTGATTGGCATCGACATCCAAATTGCCACAACTATCGAAAATCAGCACTCTCAAACGCCTCATTTTAAATGTGGTTTCGTCCCCTCTGCTTTAAACATGTTTTCATTTGCGCAGTTCTTCTTTGTCAGCCGTAACACCCCTCCTAACCCCTGCGTGCGTAAAATTAGCCTCTTTATTTGGCATCTTAGTAAATCAAAGCCTAAGGAAAGCATAACCATTTGGTATAATAACTACCAGTCACTTCTCCTAGAGAGTAAATACGTAGTTGTCGTTTTCAGGGAGACAAATACAGAGACGGCTGTCAAATACTTTTTGTTTTCGTGAATGCGTAATAGAGTCATGACGATGAGAAGAAGTGCATAAAAAGTAGTGCTGTAGTGAAGTCTGAGGTAATCTACTCTTGAGCAGAGGAGACTTTTAAATGCACTACTCTCCACACATTAGCCCTGAGGCACTGGACAGAGGAGTGTCAAATTCTCTCTCCCTGCTGCTATCTTCTGTCTTTTTCTCCTGGCTATCTCCTCCACATGACTGCATCTTTCACTTGCAATAAGTATAATGGCTGCTCCTGGCTATGTATATATATATATTTTTTTTTGCTCTGCATAAGAAAAACAATTGCTGTTCTTATCCACAACAGTGTTAGCATAACTGCCTGCATTGTACTCGTCACTCTATCCACACATTCATTGTGTTGCTTCATTCATTCTGTTTTTTTTTTAATACAGGGACAAAAAGCTTTTTATCATTTATATTGCAGCCCCATAATAAAAAAATAATCAAACATACACTCAGTGGCAAGTTTAATAGGAAATCTTCCTCTTCACCTGCGCATTCATGCAATTATCCAATCTGCCAATCATGTGGAAGCATCCAGGTTTGATGTGCTGTGCATTCTGAGATGCTTTTCTGCTCATCACGGTTGTAAAAGGTGTTTAGTTATCTTGGGCCACCCGTCGTTTTGAACCAGTCTGGCCTTTCTCCTGTGATCTGTCTAACCAATATTGTGCTTCTGCCCACAGGACTGCTGCTCAGTGGATGTTTTTTGTTTTTTCGCACCACCTGCGTAATCTCTAGACTGTGCATGAAAATCCCCAGAGATCAGCAGTTTCCTAAACCAACCTATCAGGCACAAACCCAAACCTCAGTCAAAGTTACTGAGATCACACTTTTATCCCCCAATTTTATGTCGATGTGAACTGAAGCTCTTGACCTGTACCTTTGTGATTTTATGCATTGTGCTGCTGCCGTGTGATTGGCCGATTGAATAATTGCTTGAAAGTGTAGGTATACAGGTGTTCCTAATAAAGTGGACAGTGAGTGTATGTTCTAAGACTTATAAAATCTTTAAATATTTCCAAAGTGCAAAGCCATTTAAAACCTTGGGCCGATGAAAGCAGTGCTTAAGGGACCCAGCTATATATCTAAATTCCAAGAAACATTCAATGCTTCAAAGCTATTGGAGTGAAAATAAAAGAAACTGACAACACTCGGGCGTGCAGAAGCCTTTAGCGGAACAGCAAGTATTCAAACACAAGAACATGATTTTTTTTTCTTTTTTCCACGAACGCCTGTAATGTCTCTAAGATTTTCAATGCCAAACCCTATAACTAATATGATGAAGCTAAATCGCCATGTTCCGCTCGGCTCTAAAGGGCATCTTTAATGTCACGTGTATGAACTGCAGTTTCAGGGGCTTGTTCTCAAACAGCATCATTTGCATACCGGCTTTGACCAAACCTGGCCATGAGGCAGAGATTAACCTCAGCAGGGAGCAAACAGTTCCCATGAAAATGGCAGTTTAGCTCACTGCATTCAGCATGCAGACTGATAGTGCTGCATAAACTATGCCTGTAATTATGTGCTTATATAAGACACTGCAATGTTTTTCTCCCAGCTACAGTAGGAGCAGGTCAGCAGCAGAGATAAAGCGTGACTGCATGCGTGTTATCACGTTCATATGCTTCTCTATTAGCAGGGCTCATGAGAGATGCCAGCTACCACATTTCATAAAGAATGAATGGTCACGATTTGTCAAAAACGGCCTCTCCAGAAGAGAGAGGGTGTGAGTGATGGATGCAGTGAGACTCTCTCTGGCTCAAGGTAGCTGCTGGTGAACACAGAGCACATATGGATCCTGTGCTATTTACAGCGTACTGGGACAAGCCAAAGGAAGCTCTGTGCCACTGTATGTAGGTTAAACTGTGATTAAGTGAGCTTGAAAACAGAGAGGCCTCACACTGTGGACATATGTGTTTGTGTCATACAGAAATATATAACATATGTCTAAGTGAGACCAGCAGAAATCAGCAGAAAGAAGAATATTTTACTGTAGTCCATGCAGAGCATCTTACAGCTTTAAGAAGAGCTTTTAGGAGACATGAAGTGATGTAATTGTGAACTTTTTAGTTCGATTTCGTGTGTCTTTAACTAGCAGAAATATTCTAGCAGTGTATAGAATATAGTTAGCTCAGAGAGTGGAATCTGACTACACACAATAAATGTATTTAGTTTATATTGCATATATTTTTTCAGATAGCCTTTCAGATAGCCATCCACTGACGAAGGCACAACTGACATGATGCTGGTGAACACAGTTCCCTACGTATGGAGACTTTTGAGACTCTCTGTAGTTTATTATCTTCGTTTATTCTGCACTCTAGGCTTCCATATCAGGTTAAACTCAGTCATGTAGAAGAAAGCATGGAGCCTTTATTTTTGGGCTTTCTCACCATGCATAACTATATCATGTGAATGTCTGTAAAGCTGTCTGTAAAGCATAATAAAAACTTGGCCTTAATTCTACTACTAGAACAGCAAGCCATGACCTGTCATGCTGAAAACAAAAACGCAGTAGACTCATAATGTCTTTTCCTCATATGATTTCTGCTGAAATGATCAAAATGCACATCCCTTATACTGTATATAGCCATTTCTTTTGACTGTTTTTCAGTAAGGTTTAAAATAGTCCAGTGACTGTCAACTGCATGGAAAATAACAGCACATCGCTGACACTGTGTATTTGCACACATCAGGGTACCTGTGTTGCCAGCCTCTCGTACTTCTCACAGGGCCTCATGGGGACTCTTCTTAAAATATTTTTCAGTACTCACAACTTGGAATTCTTTCTAAATAAGAGAAAACAAATTCTAGTCACACTTTTGCTAGTTACGTGTAGTATCTAGCTAATATTATGCAAGTGTGCTATTGCTCCAAGTACAGCACCTAACAAAGATAACTTTTAACTTTTACTTATAGGGTATAGGGTCCTTTTTTGTCTTACCATTTTTTAAATATGTACTGTACATGATAAGATAATGAGGAAGGGAAGAGGAACAGTAATAATAGTAATAGTCGCCTCATTATGTCATGTGATATGAATGCTAATATCAGTGTGGAGTGCTTTGGGCCACAGTCCTTCATCAATATAGCAGCCATGTAAACTGGCATGTGGTCTCTCCAGAACAATATTCATCTCCATCACTTTCCCTCAGTCAGTCATCGTATAGAGGGATATATCACATTTGGCACAGAGTCAAAAGTAAGCCTGAGAAAGCTCATGCTAAGCATTCAGGGTTGCAAGGCAGTTGATTAGATAGGATAGTAAAAATTTCATTTCATTTTATATGGTGAAAAATAAAGCATAATAGGCAGCATGTGACCTTTTGTTTTATTTTAAGTGCTATTGTACAGTGCATGGTCTTGGTAAATACCCATGTCACCAGTGTTACAGATCACAGTTCCTGCACAAAGCAAGCCGTATAGGACTATCTCCTCATGCGCCATCAGACTGAGAAACAGCATTTTCATGAAAAGCCATCACCTTAATCAATCAGACCGACCCAGTGGAACTGCATCTGCTTTAACTGGCTCAAACCTTTAATTACACGGACTCACTGCACTGATAAACACCAGCAACTCTAAACATGATGGTACTCTGTCATGATAAGCTGTTCTTGTCATATGATATTCACAGCTGTGACTTTGCACATTGACATACCCTGCTACTTTAAATGGCAGCAGCAGTCTACTGCACTATTATACCATTAACTATGATGTCTACTTCAGTATTTATAACATTACTACAGTGTTTCAAATGGCACAGCAGTGTTTGAAATGTCATTACAGTGTTGGAAACATCCCTACAGTATTTGTAAAGTCGCTACAATATCTGTAACTTTACTACAATCCTTGTAATGTCACTACACTGTTTGTAAAGTTGCTACAGATTTTGCCGCTGCAGTGTTTGTACCTCCACTACATCATTTATAACGTCAACACTATTTATACTGTCATTACAGAGTATTTGTAACATCACTACAGTAGTGTACAGTGCAGTCATTACAGTAATATTTTTATTATTATGTACAGTATTCTATTATTTTATTACATACACATTCTCTGTTCATATAACAGGAGATGCAACCCTAATTTCATTGTGCTCTTACAATGACAAAGTTATTCTATTCTATTCTGTTCTTATGGATTTGAGCATAAGCATGACCTGTTTTAACTACAGTAAAATTTTAAGAAACAGTTCACCTAGTTTTGACAATCTGTACTTTGTGCTGAGCCTCTTATCTTGTGCCAAAAAAGCAGCTTGTTTCAATAAAACTCTAAACTAAAGTCAGAAGCTCAGTCGCATTGCTTTAAAAGCTTAAAGCATCATTACCAGGTAAGAGCATGTTCAGCAGCAGGGGGTCACAAGAGACTTGAAAAAGAGCTGTGTACTGCTCCAAGCTTTAATGTTCAGTGTGCTGTGCATTAAGCAGATGGATCAGAGCCCTGTGAGGTACCATTAAGACCCCTCTGCTGACTGCCTGGGCTTGTCTACATCATCTAATTCACTGAGACACAGGCGTATGGATTATGCCTGCGCGCCAGCCTTTTCCCTGCATACAGCTTAACTGAGTTCAGCTTGTGATGCTCAAAGACAGGTAAGTGATCACTGATGTGACGAGGGGCCACCGTGTGGATGTGTGTGTTGGGGGTGTTAACGTGCCACTGTGGGCACGCAGAAAACCACATAAGGGTGAGAATAACTATTGGGCTGATCCTTGAGCCGCAGGGTCAATAGGAAAATCAATTTAATCTCCAGAGGGTTCGAATAGAAGTAAGACATTTTCTTATCCAAACCATGGGTGTCATGGTCGCCTAAGCAGCAAAGCCTCTATCATGGCTGCAGCTTGACATTTATGTATCCATTAGTGCTTGGTCTTTCCCTTTCTCCCCTGTGTCCGGCTGAAGCCAGGGACACATCGAGTCTATTTTTAGCTATATCTTGAAGTGAGGACCAACACAAATGAGGTCCTCGAGGGCTTGCTACTGCAGATAAGAGAAACACAGCTGCAGTAACCCATGTGTACGGACAGGGTGGGAGTGACATTGACTCATTCTTTGTCCAATCTGTTCTTCTTGCTCCAGTCAGCTCTTATGTTAGCCTTATGTTGGCCATGTCTACATGCTTTTTGCTGGTGGAAGAAGTTCATCCAAACATCCATCCATCTATCATACACAGGGTCACAGGGAGACTGGAGCCTATCCCATGGGACTTTAGAGATGCCAATCAGCCTATAACGCATGTCATGATAAAGTAGTGAATTATCAAAACAGCTGAACTGTAACAAGAATAGTGCAGTGAGCCTTCTTAGTGTGGCTCGCTCTTTTTGCTTTTGTGCTTGATCACATCACAGCTTCAAGGTCCCTGGTTTCGTCCCGAGCTTAGGTTCCTGTCTGTACAGAGTTTCATTTGTTCCCCTCAAGTCTGCATGGGTTTCCTCTGGGTTCTCGGGTTTCCTAACCTACACTAAATTGGCCCTGCATGTGAATGAGTGTGTGAATGTGTGTGTGAATGTGTGTGCGTGGTGCCCTGCAATAATCCATGGTATATTCCTGTCTCACCCAGTGTTCCCAGCATAGGCTACAGATCCACCACAACCCTGACAAGGTTAAAGCGGTTCTGAAGAAGAATGAATAATCTTTTGCTTCTTATTAAGAGTGGTTTGCAATAAAAATAATAATAAAGAAAAAGCTATTGCTTATGACATACCCTGTACAAAGCATGCAAATTTTTATTTTGTGCAATAAAGTAGTTGCACAAGAAGCTTCAAAGTGGTTAGCTTATTTTTTAGCAGCTTGTAGCTTGGCTGTAGCTAAGCTATTTTAAATCATGAGTACCTTGTAGTTACAACTGCATAGTAGCTTCCCCAGCACTGAATATTAGATATGAAAGACAAAAAGAGAACAGATTTACGATGTGCTTTTGAGGAAGTACAAAGAAATTCAGGCTTGAGTATCCCCGAGGCTAGTAAAACAGCAAGAAATGGAAATGGAAAGGCCATCTCACATGAATATCAGTAAAAGACAGTTACACTGATGCACAAACCAAGCTCTTACCTTTTCTTCATATTAAGCATAAATTCCAGACAATGTAAACAGCAATCAATTCCCATTCAGGTGCAGCCACTTTATGACTGAGCCATTTCCACTTTCCAGGCAGCTGTGAATTACGAAGTGAACTAAAGCAGTAAGGCAGATCACTGCAACCTCCCATGAAAAACCTGGATGAGAAATTCTCCGGGCTAGAGGGATGCGCCAAGTGTTCGTTTGTCACCTTGGTGTTTTTATGTTGTCATCCTGTGAAATGATGTATTGTACAGTAGTCTAATGCATCAACACCATCCAACGCTTTATTTGTCTCTCTCATGTACCCCTCCATGCACTGACAGCACATTGCGGCTGCATCCGAATCTCTCTACTTCCCATAAACACAGATAATGAGAGATGGGGTATTCTGCCTCAGCTAGGTGGGTCCATGATTAAACTAAACCTCATCATGGTAGATATTTCGAATGTCAGAGTGACTCTGGAGCATTGTAGCAGGTGGGGGTGTGCTTTAGTAGGAGTCTGAAGTGGAAGGGTGTGTTTTTGGGGTGATGGTTTTTATGACACGTGGTTGAACTCAGATGCCCTATTTTTGTTTTCTCTCTCTCTTTCTGTCTGTGTGTAGCCATGAGCTGAGCAAAGCAGAACCAGTAAGAGAGCTGCACCTTTGTTCGTTTTAAGTTTTATATTACTGTCTGTTGACAGTGACAAGGGACATGAGCACCAATAAATAAAGGGTAAGAACATGTGTGTACCGTTGGTCTGCTATATACTCTGAGCAGCATGCTGTTAAAATTGTTACAGGCATATTGACTAGACAACCTCGGGGAGATAAAATATACATTCATGCAATACAGTAAAGACTTTTTAGACTCTGACATAATGTACACACTGTCAAACAGTAGTCTGTAGTCAAAGACATGTGTCTGTATATTAGAGCTTGTGATACAATTAAAGACTCATTACTAAAGAATGCAGCCCATGGTGGACTGGAGGCAATTAAATTAATTCACTATCAAGTAGAGATGCACTAATCCAGTACTGGCCTGAAACTCTGTATTGATATCAGATCCAAACTGACGTGTGTGATGGCCAGCATATTGGTATAGCAGGTAACACTGTCATCTCGCATCTCCAGGATCTCTGGTTCAATCTTGACTTTGTTTTCCTGTCTGTGTGGAGTTTCACACGTCTTCTCAATGTCTGCATGGGTTTCCTCCAGGTTTTCCAGTTTCCTCCCACCTCTTAAAAACATGCTGGTAAGTGTAACTGTGCTAAGGTGTGATTGATTGTGTGAATGCCTCCATTGCAGGTGCATCACGCAGGACAGGGTCTGGGTCCACAGCAACCCTGAGCAGAATAAAGCAGTTACTGACTGAATAAATGACTGAATGAATGAACGTGTGTTGTGACTTTGACAGGACAGCAATCCTGCATGTGATTATAGGATGCAACTTGTCTTAAAGCGTTCTGCCATTATGCCTTACATTATGATGTTTTTTTCACAGCTTGTGTTATAGAAAAGCTCAGTGTCATTGTTTGAAAGTTTACATTGGCGTGCAATATTTTGAAGCTTGTGGCTAAGTAAGTGCATAAAAGCATGTCAGTATTGGATCAGTAACAAGCATCTAGCTTGAATCAGAGCTGTACTATTAATGTATCTATACTATTAATAACAAATGAAATGGCCAGATATGTTCTGAACCTTGTCCAAGCCCTTCACCTCAGGCATAGTCATGTGTGTAGTAGTGTAATGCAGTTTTATTACATTATTTACATAAATTGATGAGGGAGGCTAAAAACAACCCTTTAGACAGGTTTTACTGCAATAATTGTAGGATAGTTGTTATCCCTTGGACTGTGGGTAGCTCTGGAGCAGAACAATGTGATTTCAGGGCCTATTAAGTTTAAGAGCTGGCAGGGTTTGTGAGAAAGGGAATGCAACAGCAGTGTGAAGCAGCTCTCTGTCCAGAAGCCTGCAACATGGTAATAAACTCTGACAGAATGACAGCTCCAAAACTACGAGCAGGAATACAGTGTACCTGCACAGACCCGCATTAGTTTTGCATGGCCAGGATGAGTTAAAACCCAAGGGCTTCATGTAGAAGGCAACACCAGAACAAAGAAGGGCTATTTAGTTAATCTCATTCTCTTACCCTCCTACTTCCTGGTATGTGTCTCCACTGATTATGTAAACCACCTCCACTGCATGAGACACAGTCGGTTTAGGTATAGAACTTTAAGCATGAAGCTCACTCACAAGAACCATGTAACACTGATAGTGTATGTGATTACAAAGGCACAATGAGGTCTAAATTTGCTTCTCATATACAAAGTCAGTACAAGATTTAAGAAAATATATTCACATTCTCTTTATGTGTAAGCTATTTAATGCACGAATGTGTCGCTGATGTGTTCGAGCCACATTTGCATGCAGGGCCTGACGGGCTGCATATGATCACAGCATTTATATAGAGTAGGTCGGGTTGCTTCTTCCTCTTCTTTAAAAATACAAATAAAGCATCACATTCTGGGAATAGGTGTATTTATTATATTATAAACCATCCTTCTATAAGAAGTGCATGTTGTACACAATGTTAGAGTAGGCTGCTAATTTCTGTAAAAAAAAGTCCTCACTGATGTATTTATCCAAACTTATGTATGTATGTATGTATGTATCTATCTATCTATCTATCTATCTAGCTAGCTAGCTAGCTAGTCTTTTGTACTTCTTTTGTAGCATGTACATTGTTATGCTTTTTAATTCACTCTTGTCCTTGTTTTTACCCAAAAACTTTAAAGTATTAGGGCTAGTCCGGTCAGCCACATTACGGCTTTACCAATTAAGCATGTTCAAACAAACAAACAAACAAACAAATAAATAAATAAGTGATGACATATAATTATGATTATGCCCTAGCAAGCCTTACGGAAGTATATTAAGAAGAACTTTACATTAGTAAGAGTTTTTTTCATTAAATCTCTGTTAATGAGGGCTTTCAGGAAACACTCGCAAGACAGACTGATATGTAACATTTA
>CM074962.1:15381191-15392101 GCA_037577455.1 Pangasius macronema
AAATTGCCAATCTCTGTTTTTTTGTCTCTTGCTCCTTTTTCTTCTTTTGACATTTTGAAGAAGTTCTTACAACCTGGGTATGATCCACCACTGCGAAGTGTGAATACTTGGACTGTTTTCCCTGGTCTTAAGATTTTGTTCAGGAGTGTGTATATATATATATATGCTGAGTATGGTCTGGGAATTCTTCAACTAGGGGAAGATTGCGATGGTGTATATGGAGGGATGGCTGGTGTTAAGGGCATGTGGAGAGATGATGTCAAGTACAGTGTGAACATTTCTTCTTCAGCATCAGAGAGGTACAGTATCACCACATCACCATTCATTACACATGAAATGAGTAATCCATGCTGTTAATTAAGTCATCATCCCCACATCCTGAAATATGGTCAGACACAATGCATACTGAAATTCTACAATGTCATTCAAAAATAAAACAGATGAAAATCATAATGTAAATTACATACAAAACAATCACAATTGCATGATACAGTACAAAGAGTTCAAAAGCAGTAGACAATACAGTGATAATCCCCCTTAAACATGCAGAAATTATATCACAAATCCACAGTCTTATTGGCTTAGACATCTTTTTTTATGAAGGAATATTAGGAAAAAGAGTTCCACATGGTTCTTTTATCTGTATTAATGCCCTCTATATTCTGCTAGCGAGGTAAACAAAGAGAAAAAAAAAAATACAATCTCAGTTCACACACTATGACTATTATCCTTCACTATCAAATGTTTAAAAAAAAAAGTGAACTGACTACAATAGTATACATGTTGCAGTCTATGGGGTGGAGTCGGACCTGACCCAGCTCCTCCTACCTGGGCCTCCAAAAGTCCACTGGGTGAACACAACTCGGCGTGTTTTAGGCTGGATAAGTGTGTTAAGTGTATTGTTTCATTTTGTATAGTACTGTGTGAGTTAGTGTTAAGGGTTAGTTTTAGTGGTTAAGCTTATAGGAGGAGTTAGATCAGGTCCAGCTCCACCCCCTGGACTTTTGGTTCTGCAGCAAGGACTTTCTCGATTAAACAAGTGGAATCAGGTTTAACAAACCAAAACCTGAACAAATCAGAAAACACAGTAACAGCATCAAAAACACAATAGCAAATTCAGAAAACATAACGACAGGATCAGAAACACAACGACAGGATCAGAAACACAACTCAGGAAGGGTAAATCCTTGTTCAACATGCTCATTGCTGATTGGACATCGTGTCTGACAATCACAAGGAAACATCACAAGCACTTTATAAGCTAAGCCAGTTATCTAGTTAGCCTAGTGAATGTCCTTGATAAAAATCATAGGATGTTCAATAAGGGCCTGCCCTTTCTGTTATGAGTTAATATTGATGTCTTTATGAATTTGTTATTGTGTTTTTATTCTGTTCCACCATAGTGGCTTGTGATTGGTTGGAATGAAAAGCCTGCTGCTACAGATAAGACTGGACTCTCCTGTTATGGCGGCTTTCTCTGAGCTAGTGCTGACATTTGGGACAGTTCATGCAAAATATGCAGACACCCGGTAGCAGGGAATGAACATGACGTGTATTCATGTGATGACTAGTCACTCTTGAAGCAATGAAGGAGGCAAAAAATAGACAGAGTTCAAAGGGCAGTTGGTAGCCCAGTCTGTCTAACCAGGGGGCTGCATGTCTAATTCAGTGTGGAAGTGGACAGCGGGGCAGAGAGCTGCAGTGCAGTGCAGTGATTTCTTAACAAATGTGCACTCAAACAAGGCATTTTACACCAGGCTGCTCGAGGGGCGCAAACACTGTCATTAAATTTCCTTCTCTTCATGGTAAGATTGAAAAAGAGAATATGTACTAACTTGGTATTCCAGAAAGCAAGACACAATGTACAGGATT
Source organism: Pangasius macronema (assembly GCA_037577455.1). Taxonomy (NCBI): domain Eukaryota; kingdom Metazoa; phylum Chordata; class Actinopteri; order Siluriformes; family Pangasiidae; genus Pangasius; species Pangasius macronema. The sequence goes on from CM074962.1 coordinate 15,383,064, forward strand.
CTGGCATCCTACAGCAGGTCTTGTACTTATCTTGTGAACAAGCATAAGCACTCAGCATGGATAGTATCTTTGGTATATCCAACAGACTGTTTTTATAGTGTCTAAAAGATAGTTGCATTGAAACAGAAAACCTTCCAGCCAACATACAAAACAAAACATGATTATATATGCAAGAGTTAAAAAGAAAAATCCACCCTATGAAACATTAAAGGTGTTTATACTGAAATATTTGTCATGTGCTTTAGTGATTCTGGTCCTAATTCATCGGTTCGTGATGTATTTTCATTATTCCCCTGAGGAAGTCAGTAGCTGTGATCCGCACTGACGTCACAGGAGGACATTGCTAGTGGTGTTTAATAGAAAAAAAAACAAAACAAAAAAACAGCCATCATCTCCAAAAAATAAAGGATAATAGTCAGGTTTCAGTGTTAGCTCCAAAAGACCAAAAATATATTCAATGTATTAATGAGAAAACAACAAACTTTGGACTCGAAGTTCCAGAAAGCAATGCAGCTCTACGACACATCTATGACATGACAAGCATGATGGCATTGACAACATTATTAGCATGAAAGCATGAAGCTTTCAAAGCTGACCTGTTAGAGCGGAGTGTAAGATGATGAGATGGGAAAGCTGGACAGACTAAAAGCCTAAAGCACTGCTGCATCAGTCTCTTCACCAGAGAGGAAGCAAGGATTAAATCTCACTGGCACCTCTATCAGCAGGTAGGCATTGTGGGTAATGACTTCATTAATAATAGTGATAATAAACCAAGATATAGACGAAAAGTCAGAAAAAACTCAGAATTTCATTACAAAATAAATCGATAAAACTGATTTAAAAGAAATAAACTGATCGCACGATAATGATAAAGATTATGCATATTAGATTCGATATGCGTATGTGGTTCAGGGTGGATTTTTCCTTTAACCTTCTAACCAGTTCCTAAAAAGCACAGCATAACACACAGAAGTGCAGGAATCGGTCAAAGACAAACATCTTCCGTCCAAATCTAAATAGTTGAAAGCCTGTGCCTGATCATTTGTATTCCAAGACCAGCTAATGAGAAATACAGGAACATTTTGTTGAGGCAGACCTCAAGGGACTACCGATCATCATCTTGCTTTTTATTGGGCTTTAACTCAAGCATCCCTGTCTTCCTTCCTCCACACTCTGGCGTGCATATCATACAGATAAAGCATATTCGAGCATAATCACACTTTTTTTTTTTCAGAGGAACAGAGAGCGACAGATTGTCAACAAACACATTGGAAAGCTGTTTATGCACTGCAGGCGCAGCGACACAGCTGGACACGTGTTTTACCTTCCCCTTATTCCTCCTCCCACTGCCTCTCATCACAGCATCACAACATTATCACTAATATTTCATCACCATTAAAGCATCCGACTGGGGATTGATTACAGCTATGGCACATATTGGATCCTGCCGGTGTAGTTAGCATCGATTCTGGGTTTATATAACTGTTTTTACTGTGCATATATAAACAATGGTTAGAAAAGATTTCTGCATTACGGTTCACTTTAGTTATCGATCTGCTGCTGTGCTTCAGCGATGGCAAGGTACCCCCTGGCTACCCACAATAACCCCCTGCTGTTCCAGTCCTGCCTTGACAACACTGTCCTGCTCCAGGAACATCGATATCTGTTAGCTGCCTCTGTGATATTTCACCTGGGAATGCTGAGGGAAGCATGGACCTTGTGGCCCCAATCCTGCTTTACTGCCCAGGCTAACATAGTAGTAATGAACACCCCCACTACATACACAAACACACACACACACACACACACACACACACACACACACACACACACACCGCCACCATCTCCATCACCACCACCTGCCTGAAGCTCGTTCTACTGCACAGACAGAGCAATAACCTGCAAGATGCTGCTATATTGCATTCGCATACCAGAGAGCAGTCTATAAAAGAATGTCTGCCCTGTAAACAAAAGAGAAAGGCCTGACTCTTCAAGCATTTGCTGGACATTTTTTTGAGGACACTGCCTTCATCAGCTAGGAATCCGGAAGTGAAGCTTGCATTAAGAAAACTGAATTTAATTTAAGGAGACTTTGGCATGACTTTGGCATGACATGGGAGCAAACATGAAAATCCTTTTCATCTACATCTGCATACTAATATTCAGATACACTGTCACATGATGTCATTCTGAGGTGAGAGTAACAAGGTCAGTTTCATATTTTTGCAAATTGAAAGATGATTTCCCTTCCCACATGCATGCCATCAGGAGCATTGCTGAGCATGTGTACCTCTACAAATACCTCGATGCCTGGAGTCTATATACTGTATTGCTTTGTATTTTTATGCATTAAGGCTATACATTGGTTTATATCTATGCACAAGTCTATGCTATTAAGTCTATGGTTTATATATGTCTATGCATTGAGTCTATACATTGGCATGTATCTCTATGCACTGAAATAATGATAACATATTGCATTTTTAAAAACATTTGATAGTTGCATTTCCATAGAGAACGATCTATGTCAATAAAGCATCCAGTGCTAAACAGTGAACAGGAAATGACACGTCTTTAGCAGAAGATGAAGGAAGGATCTCTGTTTCATGTTTTCACTCAAGGGACATCGGGCAAACTTATGTCTCACTTCAGAGTCTGCCATGTTATATAAAAATGGACACAAAATCAATATACTCATTTATCATTGGGAGAGAACACAGGCTGGTGAAATAAAGCAAAAAGCATAACCTTGAAACAAGTACAACACTACAACCCGCTAACGTCTTTCCATCCATTTCCCCTTGTAATATAATTGGGAAATTTGTGAACAGGTACAAATTTCGCACAAACCTGCCTTCAGGCAAATGTTTCCATCACAACAGTGAAACACAGAAATAATCAAATCATCAATAAACTGAATGCTTGCTCGTCATCAACCAACATTGTACAACTTGTGCATTATTAAAGCAAAAAATGGTGAGGAGGTTTATCTTTCTAAAAGGGCTCCTTTCCTGAAAAGAAAATCTTTTTTTGTAAAAGCCTAAAACTCCCAAGTAATTGTTCAGTTATTCACCTCAGTGAAGATCATACAGTGACTACAACAACCTTCTAAATGAATATTGTATATATACTACAGTACTGGGCAAAGATCTTAGCCACATGTAAAGGAATTCTGTAATGCAACAATGCCTTGAGCGATAATTAAAGAAAATGGTTCTGCATATAAAGAATGGGAAGAGCAGAAAACTAAACCAAGTCGATATCTGGCATTTGTTCTCTTGGGTTCACTGTTTAATAAGAAATTTGGCTGGTAGATTTTTCAGGCTTTTGGAGAATTTGGCTGTTGCACTTGCTTGTCTTTCTGCCCATAATCTCTGAAAGCCCCTGCTTTTAATCTTAAAAAAAAAAAAGTGGTCTATTAATTAATATGATACTTTTAATATATATGATTTAATAGCATTACATTTCTCTGTAATATTTAACTGTGACTGTTTGGAAACAATTGGCTAGTTTCTGTTCATTTAGAAGACAGAAAGGTATAAAATAAACATCAAACACAAAAAATTGTATAAAACAATATAGAGTGTCTGAGAGTTTTGCCAAGAACGTGGCCAAACACAGGATCTTTCCATACAAAGCACTCCAGTCTTTCTCTTTATCCAGAGCTATTCTTCATGGTTTTTCCTTACTAAGGAGTAATAGGCTTACTGATAGAGTACACACGGCAGAGTGGGCCACACTTCAGTCACATGGGAGCCTTTTAGAAAATGTTATTGCATGACATTTGTACAGGTTTGAACCACGTACAGCATGTACTCCAACACAAACATGTAGAATAATCAGACCAACGGCAGACATTTTTGATTTCATATCCATGCAGACTTGGGCAACGTTTCACTGACAAGAAATTCGATGATTAAAAGGATCTGCTTGTGTAAGAACAAAGTTCATGTCACTTTAGCTTTCATGGAAAAAAAAAAAAACGTGAACAAATAGGGAACTCGGTCGAACCGGCTGATTTTCAATCAGAAGAACGTTCGCATTTTGCAAAATGTAAAATTTTATTTTCAAAAATGTAAGCAACAGATTACACAGTTAACTTTCAGCAAATGCAATCCTAACTTAAACAGTACTCACATCCGGGACTCTAAAATGAAAGACTCACAAACTTACACACTATTTATCTATAATATACAAAAAAATACATAATAAATATTAAAATGGCCACAAGAGAAAAAAGTTAATCAAAACAATCAGTAAAGAGCAAATGTTGGGTATAAACAAGACGCTGTGCCTTAAATACAATGTTTTTTGTTGTTTTCCAGTACATTTTTTACAAATTGTGCAAGATTTTATACTAAGGCTCTGGTCTTGGAGTGACAGCTGTCCAGCTTACACACACACACACACACGCAAGCGCTTCTCTGCTTCTTGCACTCTGTGCACTCAGTGGAGTGTAGGTGTACAGCGAAACTGCTTCAGGAGAAGAAATGGGGCGTCTGGTGCATTTCCAGTGGCGACGCTTACGAGAAGTGGATATGCTTTTAAAATGAACATGCACTTTACTTCGATGTGAAAACGCTCCTCGTAAGCCTGGAGGCATTTCAGAGGAGCACGTTGGAAAATCGGACCCAAAATAACAAATATCAGAACAATTAAGGCAAGAACATCTGGAGTGGTATCAGCAATACTGTAACAATGTCAGTGGCTGGGTAACATGGATATGAAACATTGAACTGGTTCTCCATGTTCATTTTAGCACAAGGTTCTCAAAAGCAACTTTTTTAAAACCCAAAAATTGTTTTAAGACCATTAGAAACTGAGATAAGAAAAAAGAATACTGCCAGACGAAGACATACTGCATGGATCATAAAACTACAGGAAATAATTTAAAGTTGGAATTGGAAAACCACACATCAGTACCCCCTTTAGTCCCAAAATCCTCCCCACCCATCCCCCAAAAACTGAAAAAAAGATATCACTTACATTTAAACCAATTTAATCCTCCAGTGAAGGGATATTCCAATAGAGTTTGTCACCTCACATGTTTTGTTTACTTACAGTAAATTAGTAGTCTGTTGCAAAAGAAAGCATTCGTATGTCAGTTTGGGGGAAAAAAATGAGACATCCTTGCAATGCAAACCAGGAAAAAAGCAACTTTATCTTTTTTTTTTTTTTTTTTTTAATCTTAGTGCAACTTTTAAACAAAAAAACCATTCCAGTGATTCTGTCATGTACAACGTTAGTCTTCGACTTATCCAAAGTGAAGGCATGAGTCCATTATTAAAATCGCATTTTGTTTCCATCTTTCCTTTTTTTTTCTTTCTTTCTTTTTTATTCTTTTTTTTTTTTTTTTTTTTTTGCTTATCTGCTTTAAAACGGCCTTCCGCAGCAGTTGTTTACTAGAACATAAACACAGGAGGGGCTCCTCCACTCCCTGATTATTTTATTCCCTTCAAGCTTTGCATCCGACGCTGATTCACATCGAGAGGTGTGTTTGATTGACAGTTTGACACCAGGCCTACAGGGTGAGGGCAGGGCTGTGTACAGGGGTTATACTGAAGAAGATGAAGAAAAGGAGAGCTATACAACAAGGATGTACCCCTGGCCACCCGGGGGGAGCCAAAAGATTTACCCAAGACCCAAAAAATGTAGCCTTCATATAACACAGTAGGGTTCCCTGGGTAACCTGGACTTTCTGCAGTAGAGGAGCGTGGTGCTGAAGCAACGTCTGAGCTCACGGTTGGAGAAGATGCAGATGAAGGGATTGACGGCAGCCTGGGCGAAGCTCATCCATACAGCTGCTGTGAGATAGCCTCCTGGAACGGCAGGGCCGCGGGCGAACACTCTCCAGTAGCACGCCACTAGGTAGGGCCCCCACAGACTAAGGAAGAAGAAAGTCATGACGTAGAACATTCTGCTTATCCTCTTCTCAGTCTTAAACTCATCCAACACCAGGAGGCGCCGCCGGCCTGCCGCATTGCCGTTCTGCCGGATGCCCAGCAAGGTTGGAGGCGTCGGGCCTCGGCCGAAACCAGCCAGCCAGTTAGCCGCTGCTTGCCCGCTGGCCCCTGGTCCGTGGAAGGTCCAGTTTTGGCTGACAGCGGGCACGAACTGGACCGGTTTCATCTTGCGCCGGTCGTGTACGAAGAATATGAGCTTGAGGTAGACAAGCTGGGTGGCCAGTAGGATCAGGGCGAGCAGCAGCATGAAGCCCAGCGAGTCATTGGCGCGGAATGAGCGGTGCTGAAACGTGCACTGGTCCTCCTCGCGGATGAACGAGTACGTGCCCACGTCCAGCACAGGCGGAAAGGCCATGGCCACTGACAGTGTCCACACCATGCACACCACAGCCAAGCACGTCCACAGGGTCAGCCGCTTGGTATAGAAGCGGTGATGTGCGATAGCTAGGTAGCGTGTCACACTGACACAGAACAGCATGAAGGCTGTGTGGAAGCAGGAGAGCACACCCAGGAAGGCGATCACTTTGCACGTGAGGGTGCCGTACGTCCACGCCGAGCCGTTCTTCACCGAGGTGAATACAAAGGGGAAGCAGATGGCTGAGCGCAGGATGTCTGAGGCGCACAGGTCCAACAAGAAGTAGTAGGGCGCACGGTGCAGGCTCTTGTCTTTGACTAGCAGGATAGAGATCAGGAGGTTTCCCACAACACCGACGCCGATGATGAAGCCCAGGGAGGTTAGTTTGAGGAATGTGGCGAGGGGAGAGACATTCTGCAAGATGTTGTGGTCCCCTGCATGGCTATAGTTCGCCATAGATGGAGGAGGGATCATAAAGATGATTAAAGCTTTAAGCCAAGTATCATGATCTGGATGCAAGGAGAAGAGATAGATCCATCTGGTGTGCTTTGAAGCAGATTCCAGCCTTGCTCTCTGCCTCTCTTCTAAGGCATCCTTTGTTCCTTTGTCTCATCACACCTAAAAAAAATCCCAGAGAAATACGATCCACCCATCAGGATTTGCTAACATAAAACAAACATGCTGCTCTTTATGCCATTGCTCCCTCTATGTCAGGTTTGGAGAGGCACTTAATGTCTTTTTCTTATATTTTTTCTGCCCCATATTTTTTTTCTGTCCATCACATTTCAGCTGTAATGGTATGCAGCTAGTGCAAAGCCACAGAGGTTGTTCAACTCGACATGATGGAGTCATTATTACTGCTAACGATTAGATTCCTTTTAAAAGGAGATGTCATATCAACAGAAAACCATCATTATGATAAGATCCCTCATTAGGCTGAAGAATATGAATATTACTGTTAGGACTATTATGGGTTAGGAAATACGCAGAACAGAGAAGAAAAAGGCATTAAGTGCAGGTTTGGTCGCTGTTCTGGCGCAGATGGAGTGAAACATTTATAGAAATGCAGCAGAAAGCTGTTGCTCCCACCCAGGGATCCTGCAGAATAGGTGTCTGGTCTCTATTTAACAGGAACAATCCCTGCCAGCCTTCAAGTGTCGGGCAAAATTAGAGAAGGGCTGACGGAGCTAACCCAGTGCTAACATCACTCACAGTCACCTGGCACTGAAAACAAATACTAATAATAATAATAATAATAATAATAATAATAATAATAATGATGCTTCTTAGGAAAGCAGTCACTGAAAAAGGATAATGGTGCACTACAGCCTCTTGTCACACAGCCTACATATGGGTTTGTGGAAAAAAATCGAGAAGATTCTGTCTTTTTTTGGTTGTACATCCATATAAAAAAAACCGTTAATAAATTGCAGGATTATGATTTTTTTTTTATTTTAGAAAATAACTTACTCTTTTTTTTTCAAGCCTATATTTAGGTTATTAATCTGGGATGATTTCATGCTGTCATATTTCGATGAATATAAACGAATGATGAAAACACCCCTAGACCAAATGATAATGTGTTTTCATTATGGAAGAAGAAGCAGCAGCAAGACCCATTCGACATCATCTCCCCTTTTTTCTCTCTTTAGAATAAGCATTTCTCGGCATGTCCTAGGGTTTTCTACACATCGAATGGCTTAAATGTGGGCTTTATCTCCCGAGTGTTATATCGCATGCTTGTATGATTTCTCAGCCTCAGTCAGAAGCGCATCGTCCATGAAGATGAAGCAGTTTGTAACTAGAGCCGCTATATGAATCGGTGCCATTCCCAGCTGCATGTGAACCGCGACTGGCACACAAACAACAACAATGAGATTAATTAAAACATACCTGTTGCTATTCCGCCTTGCCTCCTGGATGTTATTTACATGTTAGAGTCCACTTCGCCGTATTAAAAAAAAAAACAGGGCTTGGTTTTGTCGTCTGCCCCTATTCCCCCCACTGTGAATATACAGTAAACGGTGCAGACGGCGCATGCGCACTGAGGCTCTTCGTGATCCGGAGCCGCGTCTGGTCTCCGGTTGCAGCAGCAGCAGCAGAAGCGCCGTCTCCATTGGCAACATCTGCACAATGGGGGGCAGCATCACTGTTCCTTTCCTCCCATTCTCATATACACACAGGCGGACAAAGGATGTGCTCGGTTATAGGCCAGTGTGAGATGATCAGTGGTCTGTAAATTTCCATTTCAAGTCTCAATGGACAATTTAGAAAATTAAGCAATAAAGTCAGACATAATTATATATATATATGTGTGTGTGTGTGTGTGTGTGTGTACTGTATATAAACACACACATATATTTCCATTTCAAGTCTAAATGGACAGTTAAGAAAATTAAGCAATAAAGATAGACATAATTATAGATATATGGTAGTATATATACCCATTGCATACCCACTGCCTCTATATATATACAGTTAGGTCTGGAAGTATTTGGACAATGACATACTTTTAGTGATTTGGCCTTTATACACCACCACAATGGATTTGAAATCAAGATGTGATGGAAGTGTAGACTTTCAGCTTTATTGTAAGAGCTTCCACAAAAATATGGCATTTACCATTTAGGAATTACAGCCGTTTTCAACAAAGTACCTCCATTTTCAGAGGCTCAAAGGTATTTGGACAATTGACTGACAAGAAGTTAATTGACCAGGTG
>CM074962.1:15405066-15433564 GCA_037577455.1 Pangasius macronema
CGGCGCCCTGTAGGTCAACGGCGCCGATGGCGGTCGTTGTTAACCCGGGCCTCGACCGATCCGGTATGAAATTCGAATATGTAAAGTGCTTTATAAATAAAATGTATTATTATTATTATTATTAAATTCGGAGTACTGACAATTCGCATGATTAAATTTGGCAACGTTTTACGTCGGATGCCCTTCCTGACGCAACCCTCNATTAAATTTGGCAACGTTTTACGCCGGATGCCCTTCCTGACGCAACCCTCTCTATTTATCCGGGCTTGGGACTGGCATAGAAGTCACTGGACTGTGACCCCCATGGCTAGATTCAGCAAACACTAAACAACTTATAAAATCCAGATTTAAACAATAGAGCATCTCTGACTTAACTGAGAGATTTTTACTGATATATCCCGTTTATGTTATATGAGCTTGCACACTAGACTTGCTGTGTTTAGACTCTAGATATACACTTATGGACCAGCAGCACAGTACATTAAATCAGTGTGGAAGCAGCACAATGCATGCAAAAAATGCAGATATAGGTTTTTGTTTGTTTGTTTGTTTGTTTTTGTTTTGTTTTTCACACCAATCTGTGCAAAGCAGTTGTGCATGGAAACCCATGGAGATCAGCCATTAGTGAAATACACAAACCAGCCCATCTGACACCAACAACCACACTAGAGTCAAATTCACCAAGAACACATTTGATGTTTGATGTGAACATTAACTAAAGCTCTTGACCTGTATCTGCATGATTTTATGCATTGTGCTGCTGCTTGGATAGTTGCATGAATGTACAGGTGTACCTAATAAAGTGGTTGGAGAGTTTATAAGCAAGGAAGAAAATTAAATTCAAAGTAGGAATCAGTGCACAAATAAATATGGAGTTAGGCATACTCATCCTGATGGACTTGTACTTATATCCACATAGACAAGAAGCATAATCATCTCTTTGTCTGTCAGATTGTGGTCGTTTTCAAATGATGCATTAGAAAGGCACTCATGCTCAACCTTGTCCTCCGTTTCTATGGTCCATTGTGCACATGGAGGTCTTATACAGCTCTTCACCGATTCTTTTTTTTTAAATACCAGCCAGCTGTCATACCTTACTGCCTGAACAAGATATCCAATTACATCTTGTGTACATGTCCAGTTGTAGAGGCCAGGTATGATTTAAAATATTGGAACAAGATCAGGCGATATATAGGGCATTATCTGGTGAGAGATCAGACAATTAAGCTTATAATTTAGCTTGTTTACACCACTAGGGAGTCTGTGCTGAAAATCAGTTGTGATCAAGCTCTCAAAATTTGAAGATTTGTCAGAAAAAGCGTACAGGTAAAATCAATATAAGAATACTGTAGTGTATACCCATTCCCATCATATTCAGGGGACCTTGCCTTCCAGAGCAGACTTTTAAATACTTGAGTACATTTAATTATGGACACTGTTGACCTTTTTCTTCAGTATATGTTAGACAAGCTACGTGCACTCTTAATTGAGTTAAAAAGCATTTGACACATTCCCCATACTTTCTCTAAAGATCATTTTTCTACACTTGTCTCACAGCAGCCTAATCGGCAACCCACGAGGGAGCAGTAAGTCTCACTGCTTCTGCTTCTGCTTCTTTTATTTGGTGTTTTGAATATGACTGACAGAGAAGATTGTGCCAGAGAGGACGCAAGGCCGAAGAAAATCCAACGTTCATGTAAGAATCTGTGCGATTTACCAAGAAACAGAAATACAGCGTGTCCCAAAAGTCTTCACGTGTCTAAAACTGTCTCCAATTTTTAAGCAAATGTCTTCCAGAATTCATTCATTCATTCAGATAGCCTTTAAGAATCATTCTCATGGCTGGATCGGGAAGCTGTCACAAGGTTGCGATGGACTTTAACAGGAAACATGGCGAGCACATCACACACGACACTGTCGCCAAACTTATTAACAGATTCAAAAAGACTGGAAGTGTTGCAGACCAACCGAGAAGTGAACGTCCACGAGCATCCACTGACGAAGGCACAACTGACGTGGTGCTGGCAAACACAGTCCCCTACGTACGGAGACTTTGAGAACGCCCTGTACAGACAATAAAGCTATTGCATTTGTGTGATGGAGAGCGCTTTGAAAATAGCAAAAATCCTGAAAATGTGAAAGAATTAAAATTCATAATTAAGTTTTCAGCATGGGTGTTGAGTCTGAAAATTTGTCAGAAATAAGTTTACATGTAAAATTGGGCTGTAAATAGCACATAGTACAATGTAGTACACGGGTTCTCAAGCTATTTGAGCCACTAATCTCTTCCAGAATAAACAATTCCTAAGGACCCCTTTAATTTTAAGAACAATAAGGGCAAATATTTACATATTCATTTATTAAATATCATATTATTTATTCAAGTCAGTAGATTTTTTAATTCCTGGATTTTCCACTCATCCACACTGTGTATCATAATAACATCACTTCCTAACATTATTTATGATACTAGTTTATAGTCTCCACTTTTAAAAAAAAAAAAAAGTGACACTCAGGGACCCCTTGGATCTACACAGACCCCTGGGGGACCCCAGATCCCACTTTGATAACCACTGCTGTACATTACATGCATTAACATGCTGGTTCAAGGAACCTCACCAATGCATAACAGCCTTCTAAATCAAGTCATCATGTTTGTGTGTGACTTCGATGGGGTCGTGTCACACTGGACCGCACTTGCAGGAAAAGTAATCCCTGGATTTAATAAAGAAATCCTGACCGCCTCATGAGGACAGGTGATGTCTTCAGACATTAATTTAGTCATACAGTTGGGTGAATATGATGCACTGCTTTCCGTCTTTCATTCTTCCTGACTCACTCTTTGTGTAATTGATTTTAGTTACAGCAGGCTCTGTTTTTAATGGACAGAGAGTTGCCAGCTGCCAGACAGGTTCGGGATGGAAAGAATTAGAATAGCAAACAGCTCTGGTGAATTATAAGTGTGACTTTGCTTCATTTGTTTGTCAGCTCCCAACTTAATCTATACATGATTTTTGTACACAAGGCTTACATAGATTTTCCCAACATGGCTATCGATTCTGCCTCTACTGAACAGCTTGTTGGCTATATCGTATGATAAGTGCTGTGACCATTATAGGAAGTTAAACCAAAAAAGGCCTGAGAACAGCAAATTCGTAATGGCTCTCCTCCCAGGCTCAGCTGCTGCAGTGCATTCAGGCTGTGCTGGAAAAATACGAGAAACATTAAGCGATACACGGTATGTGATTACACCTTGAGGAGCAAGTATAGTTTGTGTATTTCTTAGGAAAATCTAGACCATTATCATTATGCCATTAACAAAAGAATCATTATTTTATAAAAGCATGAATATGTTCTCTCCCTGCGACAATTCAGCAATGAGCGAAAATGGTGTTGTATTGAATATTCAGTACAACAGCACGGTTGTGAGGTTGATATAAATTTTATACACTTTTATAAACAAGAAATATTGATTGACTCACATTTCAGGCACAATATGGCCAAATGGTTTTGCTTTTTTAATTTGGTCTGTCAGTGAAAATAGCTCCCAAAGAAGCCACAGCTGGAAAGGTTGTGTGTTGCAGTGCAGTGCTCAGGCTGACTGACAGCCCGTAGTAAGGGTAGTAATGGCTTCAGTGTAACTCAATATCACTAGAATTGGAGTTATATGCTGTGAAACAGTGCTGTTATACTAAATATCAGTGCTCTTGGAAAGCTGTTTTTCCAAACAAAGTAGTGGACCAGAACCAACTGCTGTATAAGAGCAGTTATTGCACGTAGCATTTTATGTTGCAAATTACACAAATCTCATGGTTCAGGATTATCATGTGTATCATCTTTGGCAAAGATATCAAAGATATGTGATACAGGAAAGCCTTTAAATTATTGCAAAATTATTATTTTAAATTAAATAAGTCACTATTAAACTTTAATTATTGGTCTGATTAACAAGTTTATCTACAGGGTGTCCCAAAAGTCTCCGTACGTAGGGGACTGTGTTTGCCAGCACCACGTCGGTTGTGCCTTCGTCAGTGGATGCTCGTGGACGTTCACTTCCCGGTTGATCTGCAACACTTCCAGTCTTTTTGAATTTGTTAATAAGTTTGGCGGCAGTGTCGTGTGTGATGTGCTCGCCATGTTTCCTGTTAAAGTCCATCGCGACCTTGTGACAGCTTCCCGATCCAGCCATGAGAATGAGTTCTTCTTTCTTAAAGGCTATCTAAAAAAAAAAAAAAACATATGATATAAATTAAGTATGAAAAATTTTGGAAGACATGTTGCTAAAAAGTGTTAATCTCCCCTATGTATGGAGACTTTTGGGGCTCCCTGTAGTTAAGGATGGTGCAATGGTGCAGCGAGTACCATTGGAACCTCACAGCTCCAGGGTCCTGGGTTTGAACCTCAGGTTGTGTTACTGACTGTGTGGAGTTTTGCATGTTCTCCCGGTATCTGTATAGGTCTCCAAGTAGTCTAGAGGGTGGTGCGAGACACATTGTCTAAGTGTGCTGGTGTGAGATGCACTGGAATGGACTGGCATACAAGAGGCCCAGTGTGCCCTAGGTAGCTAGTAGCTGTCTACGGATTGTTTATCAAAATCATTTCCCTAAATAGGTAAATGGATTTCATAAAGATTTTCTACTAAATAAAAATTCGTAAACTATAGGTTTTTCTGAACTGGAATATGTTTCTCTTTTGCACAATAGAAATAAGTAATCACTTTGATGATAATCATAATCATAATATCCCTGCATACACGGTTGTTGTAAGTATACCTGAGTTGCCATTCCTAAATCCCTAGCCTACAGCTAAGCTACTGTTAGCACCCACAAAAATTCCTTGTGGATTTTTATTAGCATTTAAATATTACAACTTTGCCAGTTTGTCACTACAGTTTACAACCTGAATCTATTAGGCTTATATCCATTTCATTACAGTATGTAACCAAGAGCATAATGTTCCCTGAGTAAGGAAAGCACATTTTGCTAGCAAGCTAGCAATTACAGCACTTTTAAGCAGATAAGCCATTTTTACAGCAGCGTTTGTTAAACTTCCTCCTTATTTACCCAATGTAGGCTTTTCTTTCCAGAAAGTCTAATAAAAGAAAAAAAAGTACATCATTTTGGTGACATATATTTGTTTTCTTAAGGTGTCAAAGCCTGTTACAGTCCAAAAAACAACATATACATACTATTGCATACTACAAAACCCATCTTTGGGCAGTTTTCCAGAATTCAACCACAGCAACATCTGACGAGAATTCCCAGACCAACTCACTTTTATATTTCCATCGCCAAGCTCAGCTCCACTTGCCATTCACATCAGCCAGAGATGTGGGAGCTTTGGTCCAGTGTGTGAACCTGTGTCTTGAACCATTAAAAAACTTTTACAAAGGAAAAATGTATTTAAAAACAGATCTGTTCCATACCAATGCAGCTGTCAGAATGTCAGAAAGGTTTTACACAGCAGTAAGGTATTGCGTATGGTTTCATTTTCAGTTTTTGCCAAGTCTGGCACATATTTTGAACTATGCTTGTCAAAGCCCGTCCTTCATCCTCTTTTTGGGTGACAGTGATATTAGTAATTAGAGGGCACACACACACAGAGAGATGTATCCTAATTAGAACATAATTAGATATGTTGATGGGGAAGCAGGTTTGATATGGAAAAAAAAAAAACCCAAGGGAATTGCTGTGAGTTTCTTCTTCCTGTTGTGTGGGTCAGAGCTCTTCTTCATCTCTCTACTTCCCTCTCTCCATGGTACAGCAAAGTGCTTTTATTTACTTTTTTTTTTTTTGCAAATGAAGAAGACACTGAACAAGAACAGCTACTTTTTTCTCTTCAGAGCTTAACTCAGCCATATCTTAACCTTTCCTCTCATTTCAGTCCCAGTCACAGCAATATGCTCAGTGACCAATTACAGTCACAAATCAGTTGAAATCGATTCTCACGTTGAATAAATAAGACGATAGCTGAGGCGGTACTCATTGGTGTCTCGTCGTGTAGAAAATAAGAACATTTGCATGCATTATTGCTCCTCCAGACTGGCACCCTGCTGGGCTGAATAGTGTGATTAATAAAAAGAACTTGAAGCAATCCACAGCTAAGGCACGCTTGCATAGAACAGTGTGTGTCACATATGACTGCACAGCTCCAGCAAGTCCTGCTTAAGATCAAGAATAGGGTTTTCATTATCACTAGAGAATGATATATGTTGTAATAATTAGGGATTTCTTACTATTAAACCCCTTTTGAAAATTCTGGAGACTAATAGTAATATTAAAACTAATAAGATTTGTTATTTTGGATTATTTACTGACAGATATATGCTAAAATATTTCTGATCTTTCACCTAAGTGGCACAATTTGGTGGAAAATGTGTTCCTATTCATATGTACACTATCAAAAATGAATGGAAAACATAATACACATGCTGGGGAAGTGAGATCGCAATATATTCTGGGCAAGACTTGAATTAACAATAAGACGAATCATCTGTTTAGATGAAACCTATAAAAATAATGATACCATTTTTGTATTGAAACATTATTCAGCTAAGACTTGAGATGAGTAAGACACATAATCATCTGTGAAAGAGCATAGTTTGGGATGGGATATAGTAATATTTGTCTCATTTATTATTATGATAGAAGTACATACAGGAAAAGAAATAACCTAGAGAAGACCGGTTAGAGAAGATAGAGAAGAATAGCGATTAGACAATTCAAGAGTTGTTTCTCATGTCATTGACATATGAAGCATAATTAAATGGGATTAGTAAGAGCTCTAATTTAGATCTTTATTAAAATATGAATTTCTCCTCTATGAAGTTCTCTTTCTTTGTCAGATGTGATGTGTGGAAGAGGATTTCATCTCTCATGTATACATATAATTCCTATCTTCCTAACATGGAGCTTTATGGCCCAGCACCAGAGGCACAAGTGATAACTTTGCATCCAGTGGTCAGTTTTTTATATTTTTAAACATTCTCCATTATTAATGTCATATTTCTATACTAGATTTGCCTTATTCACATGTTGACCTCATGTACAGTACACCTGGAGCTGTCTCTGTAACAACTTGGGACTGCGTTCAGAGCTATAGGTATCCTGTCCTCCAAATATGGTAATAGATTCCTGTCACTTTCTATCAGCTTCTTTCATTTGGCACCATCAGTCAGGTTACCTATGCCTGTGGGTTTGGCCCCTTAGAGTGAAGTGCAGGTTGAAGACTGTGACCCAGAAGACAAAAGTACAGTCCCAGTACACAGGCCTCATATGCTGTCAGGAAACTGGACCACTTGCTGTGCACCCCATCATCTGGATCTGGTGCAATGCAGGATGCTGAACTAAAATATGTCTTAAAGACTGCCTTTGTGCTAGTGACCACTACAGCAAAAAGTGTGGGAGAGCTACATTCTTGGTGAAAAGCTTGCCTTCCATGCATTGGTGGCCATATGACTCAAAGTCATATTACCTACTTTTGTTATTCTATCTATTGATCTCACAGCATTCCACAGCATGCTGAGCATTCCTTGTTATACCCAGTATGCATCCTATGGTACTATTTGGACCTGACAGCAGTGAGTCGATCATCAGGTTAACTGTGAATGAAGAACGATACAAGGACCTCCCCAGCCTAAGCAGAGATTGGCCTACTAAGTGATCAATGTCACATTGGCGTACAGACAGGCTGGACACTTATCCCCTACTGTGACTTGGTATCAAAAACTATTCCATACTTCATGTCTTTGTTGAAGTTTTTCATAACTAGCATTATGACACAATGCTTCGATCAAAAGGTGCAGGCTCTTTTTTGGTACCTCGAATAGTGAATTGTACAGCAGGGA
This sequence comes from Pangasius macronema, assembly GCA_037577455.1. Lineage (NCBI taxonomy): Eukaryota > Metazoa > Chordata > Actinopteri > Siluriformes > Pangasiidae > Pangasius > Pangasius macronema. The sequence continues at coordinate 15,412,913 of CM074962.1, forward strand.
GCAGAAATTTCTCTTACAAAGCCCCACAGTTATGGAACAGCTTTCCAATTAGTGTTCGTGACTCAGACACAGTCTCAGGGTTTAAATCTAGGCTGAAAACCTATTCATTTTGTCAAGCCTTTTGTTAACAGATTTTTTCTTCGGTTTCTGAGGTTTGTTTGGAGGCTTAGGTTTGTTGATGGTCGAGCAGCTGGCCGCTTTATGTCCCAGGGTGCCCTCTTTTCCGTGTTACCTTCTGGCTGTCCCTTTTAATTATGCTGTCATACCTAGTCTTGCCGGAGACCCTGCTTGTACTCTGCACACAACGTACATACATGAGATTACTGTGTATGGTACCACATAGAAACCATAAGGATGCCTGTGAGTGTTCTTCCTTGGATAGCCTTAGGACTGCAATTGCTAACAATAGTTTGCACTCCAGTGTCCATCATTAAACAAATAATAACTTCAGCTTGATCAATTAGACTTAAAGTTAAAAACTATAATGATGCTCATATTCAAGTTCCTGTTAACACAATTAGCACTTTTAGTGAAATTATTTATAATCGCACTATCCATTGTCCTTGTATCCTTGTATCCTGGGATTCTGTTTAATACTAGGGATTGGGATTGTCCTTATTAGTCATTTTCTCAAAAGGTTTTCTGGTTGCCAAGATATTTTTCATTCATTATTCACATGAGGTATACAACTTCACACTCTGGTTCATAGGTCTCAAATCCATACTTTAATGTAGGATTTTAGTAATATCTTGAATGGAGCACATACATCATTTACAGTAGATGGTGCATTCCAACCATTATGCTCTAATAGATATTTTTGCCTAACAGACTGGCAGATTCTTTTGTTCTATGCATGGATGGATAACAATACATACCCTTTTAGGGACAGAGAGTTTGTTGCTGTTAGATAAATTACACTATTCGCTCTGGCACAGCTGTGAGGGAAATGCCATATATTATATATGATACACATTTTCTGCATGTAGGTTTTAGGAGTGGTTTGAGGAGTTGGTGGTGGTGGTGAGTATGATATTAAAGGAAGGCAGTGCATACAGAAATGCTGCTGTTGCCTTTATTAGCTGTGTGACATTCAAGCAGCACTGGCAGTGGTGTGGGGGGAGTAGCCTTGGAAACCCTCAGCGTATCAGCATGTGTGTGCTACCATTGGCGGAACAATGATGTGTCGAGGCATATCTGAGGCTCTGATAAGGATTCCTCCCATCTGGATGAGGACATCCCTTCTCTCTCTCTCTCTCTCTCTCTCTCTCTCTCTCTCTCTCTCTCTCTCTCTCTCTCTTTGACTCTATCCCATAAAACAACAAGAGCCTGCTTAAATGGGAATCTCCTTTCTTCCTCTGTAAAAATGAGGGCATGATAATTTCTGATTTCACAGAAAGAAATTGAAGGCTAAAGGTGAAACCAGACTTGATTTTGCCAATTCTTCCAGTGGAACATTGGACTGATGTTATCTTTTTCAAGGTCTCTTCTGGGGCACTCAGTTTTAGCAGTTAAACATGTCCACCTCACTTGGACATTAATCTTATCCTTATTGTCCTGCTTTGTGAAACAGCTTGGGTATGCATGAGCAAAATCTGTGAATAACACCAACATATGTATGGGCATATATTTCTGTATTTTGTGCTGGGGTTTATTTAGTGGGTGAAAGACTTCATTTTGCTCTCCACTGGACAAGTGGACATCATGCTCTGCCAATCCTCTAACATGGCAACTAGCCAAGCACTCGGCAGAATCTATCTCATACACATGAGGGTTTTGTGTATCTATAATGTGCCCTTTTCATCTTAGTGAGATTACACAGCCTCCCTTTGTCAAGCATTACATGATCAAATGAGCCGACATGATTTTATAGTTTATTGTGTGAGTTTAATTCTATGAGTAATTGAAGGCATTATTTGGACACTGCTTGCAAAAGGACGGACTAGAAACATTTCATTTATTTCTGTAGAGCAGCCAAGTTGCCTGCTACCTTTTTTATAAATTAATTCAATGCAAAGACAGTCGCTATGGCAACCTATCAGTCCAGTAATAGAGCTCTTCCACCTCCGCATGCGTATATGGCAGGCATCGGGCACAGAAACGCAGCATGTGTTACCTCCTATAGCACTCTGACAGCTGCACAAAGTCCTGCCTTTGACAGTTCCCATCTCTGCCGTGGTTTCCCTGCTCCTTAGCCACACATCCCTCATCCAGGAGCTAAGTGAGGCATGAGATCAGTGCAGTTTTGGTTGGGCAAAAGAGCAAGAAGTCAAGAATGCATTCATTTAAATAAGAACTGGAATGTAATTGCGTAGGTTAAATTAAACGTAACTAAATTCTTTTCTGACAGCAGCAAGCAGAGGTTTGCCTGCCAGTCAAGATAAAATCAATTGCTGTAAACAGCACAGAGGAGAAATTGACTTTTTAACTCACATATCCAAAGCAGAAAACCTCATGCAGCTCATACATATTCTCTAACAACCTGACCATTTTGGAAAGGTTGTGGACTAATTTGTGGAAACAGCTTTGTTGTGTGTGATGCGAGTGGCGTCAGAGGCATATGCCACGAGCAGGGAAAAGAAAGTCTGCCCTGTCCTCTTTGTTCTCCATCTGTTTGGAGACTTGTGACCTACTTACTCATCTGCCTCTAAATGCTTTACCTGATCTGGAAAAGGAACCTGTGTGTACTTGAGACTCATATCTCGTCATAATAATTTCATTTCACTTCTGATGTGCAGAAAAACAATCCATCAGCAATTCAATTTTTTGAGGTTGTCAGGATTGTTAGCTCCTTGAATATGTGTATGTAGTGTTGAGGTCATCATGCCTTCAAGATTTAATTTGCTGGAGCCCAAATTAGTACTGGGTAAGACTGTGTTGACCTTGTGCTTCGTCTGTGCTCAGAGTTTGATATATCACTGAACCATTATTTTCCAAGGTCTGTGTTCCTCCCACTTTTAGTGTCCCATCTCCATAATAACTTGGTGTATTAGCAGCTGATTTCAAAGCACCTCGGACTTCCGTATGCAGCCTTAGGCACGAAGTAAATCATTTCCATAGATGTCTTCACAGTATAGAATGCATGATGGGTGCATATGATTAGGTATATCAAACTGTGTGTGTGTGTGTGTGTGTGTGTGTGTGTGTGTGTGTGTGTGTGTGTGTGTGTGTGTGTGTTGCTAGACTCATTTCCTGATTTTTGGAGAGAATGACCTCATGTGTCTATGTGTCTCCCTACACATCACACACCTCTGGCTGTACCTCGGTCTGGGAATATATTGAAGACTGTTGCACTTGGCTGAAATTGGAATTTTACAAAGATCGAGTATAAAATTGATGCCTAGCTGGGAGCTGGCAAGACCATTTCTATGATAATTACTTTAAACTTTAGCAAGATTGTTGCATCAGCACATCTGTACCACTTACACAGCACAAGGTTTTAGAAAAGAGAGGATTATTAGGGATTAAAACATATTATCAAAACTCCTGATAATATAATATTATAATTAATGATGTCCTTTTTCATCATACTCAATAGTTATTCCTATATTTATCTCATGATTTCACTGTCAGAAAAGTCTTAGTCTTCTTTCCCTGCTGGTAGTATAAATTAGCATGCTAGCCAGAAGTAGCGTAGGGGTGTGCGGAGCCACTTGCCATTTAGCAAATTAAAATTTTCGCAAATTAGGAACACTGTAATTTCACAATGCTTCTGTTATTTTCACATGGATGTCCACAGCTCCGACTGGTTTTATTTGCACCTAGGCATAATTTTAGGTTGGTGCAAAGTACTCTCTAAAAGCTTGTTAGCTACATCTATTGAGCAGTTAAGACTGCCTTAAGCAGAGGTTAAATCAGATTTTTGCAAGTGCCCTTTGTTACAGAGCTAAAAGTCCAGGGGGTGGAGTCAGATATGACCCAGTTCCTCCAACCAAAAGTCGAGGGTATGGAGACAACCCCAAGTGTGTGTGTGTGTGTGTAAATGGGTTAGGGGTTAGGACACAGTGGATCAGGTCCAGTGACTTTTGCTTCTGAAGCAAGGTCTATCTCAATTTATACCTTGCAAATTTCTTCCCTAGAGTGGAGCTAAGCCTTCATTCAGCTAAGCTTAGCCAGCTAGCTAGTTTGTTATTTGTGAGTGATAAGAGATACTATGTTGATGAAGAGCAGTAGGATGAAGGTAATAATTAGCAGTTCCTCCATGCTGAGTCTTCCAGAAAGATGTGACCCCAGCCCAAGCTCGTTTTTTGATTGCCTACGCTTCCAAGATTCATGGATTCACTGGTTTATCGAGATGCTAATTTAACTGCTACCAGAGGTGAATCCTTTTTTGCGTGATCGCTGCTTTAGTTATTGCCTGTTGGTGTAACCTATCACATTAGTATACCTGTGTGTAGATGTTTGCACATTTAACTACACTGAAACACTGCTGTAGTATCATAGCTGTGTAGTTTCTGATTCATTAATAATACCAACAGAACCTCATAGCAATTATCAGTCTGAACAGACATGCTGCCTGTTTCCATCAAGGCTAAAGGGCAGGGCAGGGCAGTGTTGTCTGTGGGCGTATGTGTCCTGCACTGTACAAAGTGTTCATGGACCTCACTAAATTATTCTTTCTTGTATTAATAGAGCAGAATGAGTGTGTGTTTTTATGAAAAGATATTATGTTCATTTAAAAATAAACAAGAATGGCAGTTTTTAGGCAATCTTTGTAAGAATTAATATTAGAAGCAGTTATTTGTTGAATGACAAATGAATGAGTTAAGTGTTCAAAATTTAATTTAAGTGTTGGGATCAGTATGATTCTAATGGTTATATAGTGAAGTACAGTAGCATTTGAACAATTTGTTTGCGCGTTGACTCCAGCTCAGTTAGCTAGCACATCCACATCAGTTAGCTAGGAGTTAGCTAACTTAGCTAGCTTTCAAGCACCATTGGTTGCACTTATTAGCTACAAAAATGGTTATTATATACAAAAATACATTATTTTAAAAATTAATTAATTTCTAAACTATTTGTAATGTTATTTGAGGGACCTGGCGGTATTCCATGGATATTTTTTTCCTCAGTGACTTAAAAAAAAGGTCTATTTAGGGAAATATTAATCATTTTACTTTTTAAACTGTAAACACAAACACAAAATTATATATGAAGTGAAGTGTGGCCAAGTGTGGTGACCCATACTTGGAATTTGTGCTCTGCATTTAAGCCATCCAAGTGCACACACACACACACACACACACCTACACCGTGAACACACACCCGGAGCAGTTGGGGGTTCGATGCCTTGCTCAAGGGTTTCACCTCACCCAGGGAACAGGATATAGTGGCATTACTCACACATATTCCCTTCCTCATTCACCCTAGCGGGATTTTATAGTAGCAAAGCCACCTACCAGCATGTTTTTGGGAGGTGGGAGGAACCTGGAGAATTAAATGACCACGTAATTAAATTAGGCTTACAACTACACAAACAAAACATCAACTATATAATTTAATATAGTTATGCCTATTTCTTACCATTTATTACTGCTTAAAGTACATCTTATTTTAAATCTTTCTGCCATTTTAAATAGAACTATAAGTGCTATGATTTGTATGATTCAAAGCTATATCTTAATCATATGTGAAATAATGTAAGTGGTCTCAGTTTGTGGGTCTTTAGATGAGGAATAAAACAGCCTCCTGTAAATAAATATGATTGTATGTATTTGTATGCATGTATTCTAATGTGCTTAATATTTAAATAGTTGGTTTATACTCATAAAATCAGTCTGAGAGGTCCTGCCTACAAGGATGCATTCACATGAGCACTTTTTGCGAATGTAGATAAACCAAACAACCATCCAATCTCCCAAGAATATCTTGTCACCCATGATCACCCCCTCTACCTTCTCTATCTACTGTGGTAGACAGGAGAGTGGGTACGCCACTCTAGACCTAATCATAGCGAAATGGGTTTGGCTTCTTTCCCTCTCAGTCAGAGCTTTTATCAGGCTGTCAAAAGTGCACTGGTGCTAGAGATGGATTTGGGGCTTATGTGTTGTGGGGAGGACGTTAATAAAGCACTGCTCACTGGCTCCTGGGCTGCACACTGAAAGAGTCTGGGAGCAGGCGATTTAAGGCTGTGAGGCTGCTCTGGAGAAAATCAATGGCATCCCGAGTCACCTCGTCTTCACACAGAGGACAAGCCTCCCACATCCATCCCTCCTTTGGTCGCTCACTCAACCTCATCCTCCTTCTTCTCTCCTTGTTCACTATTTATTGTGGGAGGCTTTAGTGGAAAGACCTGCATCTGAAGGACTGTTGCTGGGAAGAGGAAGGGTGGGCTCTCAGGACAGTCTAACGATGACCTTTGGTGCTTTCCTCCAATTCTGTGATCTTTTGTGTTATTGCAGAGAATTTTTAGTAGGCTACATTGTACAGTCAGAAATGGAAGAGTTGAAAAGGATGAGCAAGAATAAAGTAATAACACATCATGGGATGGAATTATTTATTCATTAGCTAACTTCATAAATCTGACAGTGGCCTGGATAGCAGTGGTGACACAAAGACAAGGCCTGGCTCTTGCAAGAGCAGGGATGAATAATGTAGAAGCCTCAGATGAGCAGACCCTCATAAGCTCCTAACATAAGACTTGGGCATGTTCATGTTAATGCTCTTGTTCTGTTTGTTATTTACAGTACAAACGACGGTCACCATTTAAGCACTTTTTTTTTAAATTAACTCTGTTTTAACACAGTTTTATTTTTTGGTTACTTCATGCATTCATCCTCAGTAACCACCTAACTCAGGGTGAATGGGGATCTGGAACATTTCCCATAATTGAGCCAATTATATAGCTTTGTGTTGGAAAGATACTATTCCACTTATTATCAGGGAGTTATTAAGGGAGTTCTCGGCTTTTTTTTTTAAATAATAATATAAATGCATTACCATATACAATTAAGAGAAAAGGCAAGCCATACTAAGTGTGTTGAAAGAACCGTTTGAACTTTTTGATCAAAGCAAACCCATGTTGGGTTGTAATAGACTAAAAGTTCACTCTGGGGCAAGCCCATTTAGTGCTTTTAATGCCAATGTACTGAGGATAAAATAGTGGTAATATGGTCAAAATTTCCTGTTCTAGTAAGGACTCTTGTTGCTGCATTCTGGACTAAGTTTCACTTGTTTATGCACCTACTAGAACATGCTAGAACACCTACTAGAACACAGAATGACATTACAAACATCCAGCCTAGAGGTAACAATGGCATAAACTTAGAGACTGACATAAATAATCACCCAAAGGCACTTCACATACCCTATATATAGGGGGAAAGCATTGGGACTAAAACAGAGCCTTGTAAACATTTATAAACTGACAGCAGTCAGTCAGATAAGATGTAAACCAAGATAGAGCTGTTCCCTTAACTCAAACAAAATTTTCTATTCTGACTGGGAGAAAAAAAGCTGAACTCAGATCAAGTAATGAAACCAACGAGTTACATCCCTAATCAAACCAGGGGTATGTAATTTGCTACTTTAACCAGCACTGTTTCAGTATGATAAAGAGGCCTACACCCTGTGTTGAGCTGCTCAGCTACAATATTTTCCAGGATGTTAGAGAAAAAGGGGAGGTTTGGTGAGTGTGATCATTATACAACGTACTACCTTTTTTCCTCTAATTATTTTCTTTTAAGGTTTGCTGAGAATGTCCTGGATTTTCAAAATAAAAATGACTGTAGACACAAAGGAGCCTCTGTTTTACAACATTGTTGTATTTTTTTGTAAGTGTATTGTTTAGTCATGTATTTTAAACATGTACTGAGGAAATTCATCAGCTGCCTTTTACATTTACACTATGGGTGGATTTTAAGTAAACAGGTTTTCAGAGGAATGTGTTGAAGATATTGTCTGTGGTTATCACTTATGTTTTGCAGGTGAGGTTGACTATGATTAGAGTATTTGGCCAGCTTCGAACAGTTCTATGGACTGCTGACAGATGTTATTCTTATGTAAAGGAAACTACATGGCACCCCAAAAAGTTCCCAGTGACAGCCAGGCCAAATAGAAACTATTGCTGTAGCCGCAGTAGCTTTTCAAATGTTGAGATGACATTTTGTATAGCTTGATGTCTTAGGGAGTTTTCACACTTGGTCTGTTTCAGTGCTCCAAGTGGTCTCAGATCAATGAGTTGATGCCATTTTTTTGTGCATATATGAACACAACTCCTGAACTCAGACCACTCTAAAGTGACCCACAAGCTAACCGTAAATAGCTGTGAATGGTTGGGGTAGATAAAATGCATGCATACTTGAATAAATAGGGTAGATGAGTTGATTTTGATGGTTCAACATAAAAAAAAACTTCAAATTTGTTTTTCAGCCAAATCATAGCATTTTTCTAGAAATTATAGCATCAGTTAAAGCAACCATTTTGTATGATGCTTCAGTGTTACTCTATGGTAAAGGGTCACGGTGTGAACAACAAGTGATCTGAGTTCCACTCAGTGCAAAAATTTCCAGAAAGAGAACTGAGTTCTCTTTTGAGTCTACTTGTGAACACCAAAAGTGCCCATATTTGGTGGATATATGAGATTATTCTTAAAACATAAAATAACAAGGCATCTTTTAATGCTGTTAACGCTTCAAACATGAAAAGTCTTCACCCTTTTCCTTGTTGTTGCCAATAAAAAGGCAATTTTGAAATTAATCTTTTGAACACATTCTACAGTTTGAGGCCACGGATCATGCTGGCTCCACAAAAACAATTTTACTGGAAAAGATCCAAAAAAAAATGACAGCTTATCATCAAACTTTGTAGGGTAACAGAGATCAGAGCCCTTACAGCGGCCCAGGAGGAGGCTGGGGTTTGTTCTGCTGACTATAGTGCATTGCAGGCTGTAATGTGTGTGCTGCACTGGAGCTCACAGATCACTAATTACTGTAAAAGCAGGCAGGAGTGATTGGCTCAGACGGGGTGGCTGTCAAACTTGTGATGGTGACTAAAGGATGTGAGAGAGAGAGAGACAGAGAGAGAGGGAGAAAATTGTGTCATTCTGCCCCTGGTTCCTGTGGGATATTCTCTTAGGAGAGGCTTGTCTCCTTGCATTAGGAACCCAGGCTGTGGTGCAGAAAAACAACTCATCATGATTCACTCAGCAGAGCCGCTGCCATCGGGGGGCCTGATGAGGCCCTAGAAGCCTCGGGCCAACTTCTGCACACCTCTCCATGCCTCACTCATTCTCTCTCTCTCTCTCTCTCATACCTTGGTCCATGTATGCGTATTTCTGCACTATTTCTGTGAGACTTATGATTGATCTTGGCAAAAGTAACCCTGGTAGCTAGTTATACTTATCTGCATGGTGACTGCTGGCAGTTATGGCAGTATGGTCACAGTGTCCACATGTGTCAGATGTTGAAGGACTTGAAGTATGGAAATTTAAATGTGAAAAATTAGTCATGCTGTTTGAGATGGCATACTATTTCTCACCTCTCAATCACAGCAACGCTAGCTGTGGGCATCTGTAAGCTCATGTATGCAGAAGAGGGTAGATAGCACTCTGATTACTTCAGAGTGTTTTATGCTGCCCAGCATGAGTATTTGTCCAAAAAGTGTGGTTAGTTGTCTTCACATTTCTCAGAGGAAGCATATGTTAGCCTTCCCCCTTCTTGGTTGGTAGTTGTCGTTGTTGGCTGATGGGTGAGAATTTGCATGTGACCGAAAAAAAAAAAAAATTTCTATCAAAGGCTGCTACATTCCATTCTCATTCCCTTGTGCACTTTAATTCCTATTTTATACCCTTTAAATGTATTTTTTTATATATTATTTATTTATCCTCTCTGTCCTGTATGTTTTATTCATTTCCATATAAATTGCAACATGACTTGTATATAGCAAGCATGATAAAAAGTGCTATAAATATAAACTTGCCTCAGCTATATGTACACTGTTATACTGTACCAGCCATTGTGAGCTGAGGTAAGATTGCATGCCCACACACGCACGAATAAGACCTGCTTGTTGGAAGGTGCTAAAGTGAAACTCTGTGTGTATGAGAGAGAGAGAGAAATGTGTCTTCACAAGCCCTGGACGTTCACTAATGATGCATGAGTGCTCAGCCTCCTGGGATGTCCAAGTTATGACCTAGTTTCTGTGTATGGACATGCACAAAGACACACATCTCTGTCCGCTTGTGTGTGTGTGTGTGTGTGTGTGAGAGAGCGAGAGAGAGAGAGAGAGAGAGAGAGTGTGTGTGTGTGTGTGTGTGTGTGTGTGTGTGTGTGTGTGTGTGTGTGTGTGTGTGTGCGTACATGTTTTTATATCTTAATGGGGACCAAATATCCCCATGAGTATAGGAATATCTGGCTGTTTTGACATTTGGCTGTTTTTTTAAAAAAACTGCAGCTTTTATTTAAATTAAAAAAAACTGAAAGAGCAAAAAAGTTTCCTTTTGTTACTAAGGTGAAGGTTGGCATTAGATTTAGGTGTAGCACTGCATTAATTAGCTGCATTAATAATTATGTCAATGAAAGGTGCTCACAAGGATAGTAAGATGTGTGTGTGTGTGTGTGTGTGTGTGTGTGTGTGTGTGAAATCTGAAGGAAGCTCACAGTGAAATACACTGCCCTCATGTGTCAAATGTGTTTCTATAAAATCACTGCTCTGTGCATCATTAAGCTGTACGTTGTATTCAATTGTGTATCTGAGTAGGTTATCACTATATGTTGTGTAAAATCTGGACAGCAGCAGCATCTATTTAATTAAAGTCGCTCTATCATCATATGTCTTAGGAGACGTTTTAGTACCCCATACCATCAAGAACTGAGATAAAAGTACTGTTATACTCCCATCTGGTGGCAGCATATCAAATAAACTTCATAGCTGGTGAATAAATCTTTGCCAGCTAGTGAAACCTGACCCTTTTTATTTTTAAAACTATTCCCATTTAGATTCAGTAAACTGAAACATGCTTTTGGTTTTTTTTTTGGACATGTGTACAAATGAACAGAGTAATACATAACATTGTAACATGCCACAGACATTTCCAAGAGATAGACATTACAAGAGATAGATAATGAAGAGTCTTGTGCAGTAGTCTAAACAGAAAACCATTCTGTCTAAACACTGTGTACTATAATGTCCAGAGTTTATACTGACCCCAAGTTCACACTGGCAAGTCACTCGTGTTGCTTGTAGTTAGTCTCCTGTGGTCGCCTAGAAACCTGTTGTCACTTGCAGGTGAGATATGTTTTATTTATTAGGAAAGAGTATACAGTCATGGGAAAAAGAAAGTATACTTTCAATTATTTGTTTTTATTTATCAGGGCCTAAATAGGGTCCCTGGAAGACTAGTGGTTAGGCCACAGCGCTAGAGAACCAGCCCCAGTGCAACAGTGTGCTCTCAGTGCCGGGCCCAAACCCAGATAAAATTGGGGAGGGTTGCATCAGAAAGGGCATCTGGCGTAAAAACTGTGCCAAATCAAATATGCGGAGCAATGATATGCAGTGGCAACCCCTAACAGGAGCAGCTGAAAGAGGAACAACTTTTATCAGGGCCTAAAGAACAATTACGCAGTAAACCAACATTCAGAAACCAGGTAGGAAAAAATAAATATGTTGTAAATAAGTATAATTCAGTAATATGTAGAACCACCTTTAGCAACAATAGCTTGAAGTAAACATTTTCTGTAGGAGCTTAGCTGTCTCTCACATCATTCTGGAGAAATTTTCTTCAGCACATTGCTTCAGTTCAATAATGCTTGAGGGCATTTGATTGTGTATGGCTCTCTACAGATCCTATACAGAGCATCTCTACAGAGCATCTCATTGGGGTTGAGGTCTGGACTTTGACTTGGCCATTTTTTTCTTTAGCCATTCAGATGTCGATTTGCTTATATGACCCAATTTTGGCACAGTTTAAGGTTCTGGACAAATGGCCTCACATTTGTCTCAAGAATATTCTGGTATAAAGTGGAGTTCATCATTGTCTCAATGACTGCAGGTTTCCCAGGGACTGTGCCTGCAAAACAAGCCCAAATCATCAGCCCTACATCACCATGCTTGACAGTTGGTAAGAGGTGTTTCCAGTGATAAGCTGTGTTTGGTTTATGCCAAACATGGTGCTGTGCATGATGACCAAACATCTCCACCTTGGTCTCATCAATCCAAAGGATACTGTTATCGAATTTTTTTTCATTTGTTCAAATGCAATTTTGTGAACGTAAGTCATGCTACCATATTGTTTTTGAAGAGAAGGGGCTTTTTCCTAGCCACCTTTCCATTTAAGCCATTCTTGTTCAGTCGTTTTCTGATTGTGCTGTCATGGATATAAGCATGTGCTTACAGAGGCCTGTAGGTCACATGATGTAGCTCTGAACCGTAAATGGTCTGACCTTGGACTGAATTTGTTGGAACGCCCACTCCTGGGAAGATCAATAACTGTCTTGAAGGCTATCCATTTGTAAACAGTTCTTCTCACTGTAGAAAGATGAATTTCAAATTGTTTGGAGATGGCCTTATAACCCTTCACAAATTGAGGAGCAGCAACAATTGCTTCTCTGAGGTCATGGTAATCACATTTCTTAATGATTAAATAATCTTGTGCATTTCATTACTAACATCTGGCTGATAATTACTCTGTTAATGTTTGAGGAACTAGGAAGGGTTTACTTCCTACTGTATCTGAAGGGCGTATCTGGTTTCTGTCTACCTATTGAAATCAGTTTTTTTGTTGTTGTCATCTGATGTTATTTATTTTTTTTGTAGAAGTCAATGAGAATTGTGAGTACATGAGTACATGAAAATTTTACCCATCACACACCTCACATCTATGAATATCAAAGATTACAGGTTGCCAAGTGTGTCATAGCCAAGTCTTCCAAAACATTCTCACCTCAAAAATATCTCTCACATGATGGAATATATGGGGTATAGGCCTGCATGATCAGGCTTGGGATTGCTATCACATTTCTGCCCACTCATTAGAGCTGAAATGCTGGGCACTGGATTCTGTCTACTTAATACCATCTGACAAATGACATAAATATATCAGCACAGCTCTTTAGAAAGTAACAGTGATATATTTTAAAGTACAAAGAACTCCTTTAATATTGATCATGGTCTCTGATTCACACTTACACACTTGGCTCAATATTCATCAAATGTGGTGGGGAAGGATTGGTACGCGCCTGCATATGTGCTGGTACAGTGTGAGAGTCAAACTGAGTCATATTTTCATGGGATCTAATCTCTTCATGGTGCACTGTAGAAAGTAATTAATATACTGTATAATATAAGAGACTCCAAAACTGGAATTATTGGCATTCCAGTACACACTGTCCATAACTCTTTACAGAACTAGAGATTTTAATGTATTTTTAATCAAAGATCACAGTCAAATGCTAAACTGAAACCACACTGAACACTCCATGCTTTTGGGCTCTTTAAAAGAAATTTCATGACTAAAAGTATTCTTTGATTCAGGTTGTTGTCTAGTATGATTTCTGGCTTTTTCCATCTCAGCACAACTACAAACTGATGTGATACTTTTTACACCTAAAGTTTATTTTATGACTGATTGATTGATTTGGTACTAATACTTCTTGCCTGCTCAATAAACATGACAGCAATATAAATATTAGTTTTTTTTAATTACTTAAGGTGTCAGCAAGGTCGCAGTTATTCCTATGCAGTTATTCATCTTCCATTTTTTAAACACTGCTGTTAAAAATCCTCCCTCAAGCTGATTTCTCAATATCCCTATATAGTATTTATTTAACTCTTACAGTGTTCATTGAGGTGTAGGAGTGTAGGAGTCAAGGGATTTAAGTCTGGTAAAAGTTTTCAGTCAGTGAGTGTATGGACTTGTCTCTAACCCTCAAGGAATCTCTGAATCCAAGGCAAGCTGAGGTTCCTGAAAGTGCTTCTTGATGAGAGACTTGAATTTGGACTCCTGCCTGCCTGCCCTCAAAAAGGTCAGAGGCACAACGGAATGGATCAGGTGGCGGCAGTGTCAGTCAACACGTGGCTCTATTTTCCTTCTCTCTCTCTCTCGCTCTCTCTCTCTCTCTCACACACACACACACACAGCTGTGTGTAATGACTTGAACTTCAGCCTTTGAAACTCACAACATATGAGCAATACACGAACATGCAAGTCATACATATGAAGGACACATTCCATATCTGTATTCTAATGTATGTATATATAGAAATATAACAAGCATGCAGTGCATTGTTTGTGGATATCAATAAGATATACTCTCTCGTGCTGCCTGTCATGCGTGGGCTAAACTCAGGTTACATGTGAGAATTAAATTTCTGACTTACGTACGTGACTGGGATCAGGTCTCACACTGCATCTGCTCTCTCTCTCTCTCTCTCTCCCTCTAGCTATCTTCTCCCATGGTTGGTCCTGGTTTAGTCGCGTGGTGGATGTTGCAGGAAATGTCACGTCCATCACAAGTGTATAAAGAAGTAGCAGTGCTCCATGATGTCAGAGTCAGGGCGAGAATAACCTGCACACAGCCTCTTTACTCCATATTTGAGATATGAATCATGGCCTAAATGATTCCTAAATACATGCGTAGAGCAGATTTCTGTACATTTACATACATATAAAGTACAATGCTCAGTTCTACTCAGCCATGCTAAATTAAAACGGATCGAAATTATAACATTATACAGCGGGGGGTATTTAACTAAAATTTGGAAAGGCCCAGTTACATAACATTCCTCGCTTAAAAAGGTCAGAAAAAAAGCAACTAACATGACTGAATGGTGACAATCTTTAATTTTAATTCTTAACCACTGAACAGTTGACGATGATTCAACATTTTGTTTCATAGTACCACTTAACACACTTTGACTTTGCACCACAAACTCTGAACATTTTTTTTATGTATAGAAGCTGACAAGAAACACATAATTCTGTGCCCATTCTTGTTTAAACATTCTTTTGTTGACTTTTTTTTAAACAAGCAATGTCGTCAGTTCACTAATCAGCCCAGAGAAAAATCTGTGAAAACGCTCCTCTTGTTGATCTAATGTATCTAACACTCTAGCTAGTCTCTGGTCCAGTGTGCTGCCTTTAGCTAAATATTTCATATAAATGCATTTGATTGGATAAACTACAACAGATATTCTGCTACAGAAGCTGTGCTGGTTCATGTTTAAAAACTTAGAGCTGCTAAATTCTATCACAGTGACTAAACTCACACACTGAACATCTGTACTACAGAATTTTTTATGCAAATAGGGGTCATTGAAAGTTACTATATCTATCACTGTAAGTAAAATATACCATAGTAATAAATAATAAATATGAAATGAATGTCAAACATTCCCAGTTTAGGTTAGCCTGACTCTTCAGAGTCTGCACAAGCAAGACATGTATGATCTTCAGCAGCACAGACAAAGATGCAACATTAACTTGGTTTCATATCCAGGTCTCAGATATTTGAGCATTGACATGTTATATTCACCATCTTCACAAAATGTAGGAAGTTGCCCTTCAGAAATGAACATCAAATTATTTTATTTAGGAGAGCAACATCTTCAGAAGAAAGAAATGCCACTCTGGTACATGTAGACAACTGGTGTTGGGCCCTTAAACTGGAACCTCTCCTTTACTGATGTCAGTCCACACTGTCAGCTGTGGTCACATGCTTTTTCATGCCCTGTCTACACCACCAGCATGCAGACAACAGGTAAATGGCCAGGCAAACTGGGAAGTCATGCAAATAAGCGGTTACAAAGATCAGGAACAGGATGGCACACATGAAGGCCCCAGTGATGTAGCTCAGAGTAGAGATTTTGGCCCAGCACACCAGCAGCCAGCTTGACATTGTGCCCACTGAGGGGGAAGCCATCCTGGAGAATGAGCCAGGAAACTCAGTCCCCGCACCTGGATCCTGGAGGTCCTGAGCTACCCTATACCTCAGAGTCTCCTCACTCTCAAAACCCTTATGAGAGGCAGGAAAAAGAAGAAGTTCGCCCTCACTCACAGATTCTGTCCAGGTGAAGTGCCCAGGTGGACTACTGGTGTGGCTAGTTATACATAGATTGGGTTCAAGTGGGCAGGTTTCAGGGGAACTTTGAAGCTTGTGTAGTTCCTTGTGTAGGTAATTGTCTGTGTAGAAATCACCCTCATTCTGCCTTCCATATATACCCTGACCTTCAGTTTTTAAACCATTTTCACATTCTCTATCAGCTATATTTTCTACAGAGGATATTTCTTCTCCTTGCCTCTCACTGGAGTCAGAGATTCCCTTTTTCACTAGCTCATAACACACAACCCCCTCTTCTCCCAAATCGAAACATTCAGTCTGTTTAGGTGGTTCACCTTCATCACACACCACACTTGTCCTTGATGAAATCCATATTTCTGTGTTCTCATCTTTTAGATGGGAGGGTTCCTGTTCTTCTGTTTGCGATCTGCTTTCTAGTACCACTAAAGCTTCTTCAGAATACTCACTCCAAGATATCCTTTTCATTTGGGATACATTCTCATTTTCTTCCCTGGTATATTCTTTCTTTTTTGTTGGTTCTCCACTTTCATCTATATACTGTCGTTCTAAAGACTCCCTACTGTCTGTAAAGGGTTTCTTCCTGATCCCGTTAAATGTCAAAATATCTTCAACTACTCTGTATGTGTCCCCTTTTACCCTCATTTCTGTGTCTAAGATCCCTGTACTGCTTGCACATTCTTCAAGCAAGACTCCATTTCCTGATTTGGAATACAGTGACTCTGTGGCATCCTCAGCATGGGCTGTCTCCCCTGGGTTGGTTAATAGCATGGGCTCATCTTCACTAAAAGGCCTTTCACTAAGCATGTGTCTGTCATGTGGGGCCTCAGTGACACCAGGCGTCCATTGGGCCCAGATTAATTCTGATTCCTGAACAGTGTGTGGTTCAGAAATGATCTGTGCCTTTTCAGGATACTTATAACTCAACACCTCACTGATATGACTGGGGTCAAGAGCATGTGACAGTTTAGCAGGATCAGAATCTAGAGTTTCCATTGCTGTAAAGCACTGGTGTGAGCCATTCCCACTGGTCACTGCACACTCCTGGGTACTCCACACTGATAATACTTTGTCCCCTATATTGGACACATCATATTCTGTATTTGATGGTTGGGAATCATTGGACCCTGCAATGCAAAGCAAGCACTTTTGGTTCAAAGCATTGTTCTGGTTGTCTATGCTATCTGTACCACTGAGGAAAGCTTTCCAGGCATCTGTTGACACATCCTCTGTTTGTTCTTTCTCAAGAGCATCCGGCCTTGTTCCACTGATGATCTCCGAAGTGTCTGGATGAGAGAGAGGTGGAGATGAGATGTTTCTACCCCAGTCCAGGGGAAGTAAGGGAATCCGTTGGTCAGGTAGAATCGATGATGTATTCCCATTTTGCTCCTTTCTGCTGCACACTTCAAGTGTACTAGAAGTGTCTGTCATCACTGGGATACTATGCTGTGGCATGGGTAGTACCACATTTAAATCCCTCTTTGATGAGTGACCTAGCTGGACTTCTGTGTCCCTATTAGAGAAATAGTCTTGCAAGTGTGCCAACTGAGCTGCTCGTCTTCTGTTCCGTCTTTGAGTCTGTTAATCAAATACAGTCACAAAATCATTATTGCAATAGACCTTTTTCTGACACGAAGGAGAAGTCAAGGATGAAGATGAGAAGATGGCTGCATTCTACTATATAGCTCCTTCAGCCCAACATTAAACACATGAAATGGAAGAACAATCCAAGGCTGAATGTGTAACGCTTGACCAAAGATGCAAGTTCTCCTTTGAGTAGCTAGAAATCTCTGTATTGAATGATTGTTAAATTTTAAACTCATAAATAAACATATAATATTGTAATAAATGTAATATAATAATATTTAGGAATATTACATGTCCCTGTTTTGGCATATAACAATGAAAACTCCTAAACATCCATTCAGCATGTTCTCCACATCTTTCTGTGTTTGCAAGATCATGTTTCACCCTGATAGATACATTGCTAGGGTTAAATGCTGTGTGTTTTAGAGCCTAAGGCAGTATACGTTCCCGTGCATCATGTTACTGCTCTCACTCAGTCAGGTGCGCACACTGCAAGCTGTCCAAGTCCCTGACATTTTAATTCTGTAGCCAGAACAATTTCTACTTCTCAAATGTGCTTGAGCTACAAATGCTTGACTTTTTCTGATTGTAGTTTACACTTGGCCTCATGTTCAATCTAACTTCAACCATATTCAATATTAATATCTAAAACAGCATATAAGGTATATTTAATATCATACACAAGCAAGTTTCATTAAGTGTGCTTTTAAACTTAAATTTACGTTTACAATTTGAATTTACATTTATTCATTTGAGTGATGCCTTTACACAAAGCAACTTACAGTTGAGAGGATTGAAGGATTAAAGGCCACGCTTTAGAGCTCTTTTTATCTCTAGCTCAGAGCTTTCACTTCTGAGCTACTTCATTGCCACGATTTTATCTCTTGCCCTTAATTCAATTTATAAAACTAAAAATAAAATATAATCCTGAAATAATATTTGCATGTAGGGTTGATTTTGAATCCCGAACATACCAATAAGAAATGTACTCAAATTTGTAAGTTCAAACTGTAAATATAAAACCTTTTTAATGGAATATGTCATAACCTGGTATTCAGGTAATACTTAAATAAAAATAAAGTGCAAATTCCTGAGAAAAACAAAAAGCTGACCTAGTACAATTCCTCTAAAGTGCATGCCGTACTTATATCGCTATATCGGTACACTTGTTTATGTATGTCATGTAATGGCTATGTAAGACATCCATGCAGAAGAAGTGATTGACCTTACCAAAGTTTTGCAGCTCTCCTCTAGTACATCTCTTGATCGACTTTCAGCTTTGTGTTGAGTTTTCCCTTTCTTATTCTCTACAGGCCTGGTTGACTCTTGTTCTAAAAAAAAAAAATAAATAAATAAATAAACGCCTCCGTCAGCCTCGGATTTAAAATTGATTAAGTTTACCCCTCAAGTGTTTTTTCTGGCTCCCACCTGAGAGTTCACTGTTCTTGTCCGTGGACTTCGACTCAGCACAACTCTCCTTTCTGTAAACATACGGAGTGAAAGAAATCAGCTCAATAAACTCTATTAGAGCCTTCAGTCTTCTTTAAACACAATTAGCAGCATTGCATTTAATGATTCGTTTATTGTTTCTATTGCTCCTTTGACAGACCATTGTCTGTCAAAACTTTGGTAATTAGATTTACTACAAAAGCAGCTTTTCTTACTTTATAGCTTTCAAGCAGCTCTTTTTTCCCTTTTGATCGTTCTCTTCAGTCTCCCTTTCTTTCCCTCCCTCCTTCTCTTTCAGTGCTCTCCTTCCTCTCTTATGGCAAAACAGCACATAGTTCATACCTCCATTGTTTGCCCAAAAGATTCCAGTGGAGGATTCATAGCAGAAGCAGAACTCCACTCGGGCCCCGTTTGGTGGAAAGGGAGGTGTCAAGGTGAGTTGGAAGGAGAAGCGGTCTGTCTCTCCATCGCTGGATCCAGGAACATACTCAGCTGGCTGGTCAAAGTGGCTTTGCCAGCCATCCAAAGTAGTGCGTACATAAACCAACTTGTGATAAGAAAGATTAAGCACACGGACAGTGCCACGGATGGTGGTGGAGCCAGGCAGGAGCTCAATGCTCTCCAGCTCCAGCTTTTTCTGCCAAAGCTGGAGCTTCAGCTCCTCATCTGAGGCTGGGATGCTGAAGATGCAGGACAGGTGGTACTCCTCTCCCTCTCTTCCTTCAGCACTTTCGACTCTGTTATCATACTCCTTGACAGAAACCAAGTCCAAGCCAAAAGCATCTGCAAAAGAAACCTTCCTTCGCACCACAGAAGCCAGTGCTGGCTCAGGTTCTGACTCCTCAGACTCATCACTTGAGCTCCTTTGTGGAGAGTTTGGCTCTTTCTCTTCCTCATCTTCATCTTGTATCCAAGTACTGAGTGTCGACGGCTCAGTGTAGCAGGAAGCCATGGCAGGTCCAGGCTCTTCAACCGATATTCCTGCACGGTGTGTGACTGAGAGGCAGGGGAGGCAGGGACGTTCAAGTGCACTGATACCCCACACACCGTGACTGCCCATACCCACTCAAGTTGCAGCCAAACACTATGCTGCGCTCTGAGCCAGGTTTAAAAATAGTCTGACTACCCATGAACCTCTGTCCATGACTGCTAGTCTTCCCTCTGCAGACAACAACCTGGTACAGCATGTGCCCTCGTGACCCAGGCGATATGCCTGATAAGTAGAGTGAATTCTAGAAAGCAACTTGTGATAATATAATATATATATATTAAGATAGTAGAATACATTTCCACTGTAATGTACACCTTTCTTTGACCAACCTTTCAGATTTTAGTTCATTCACGATTTTAGTTTATGTGTCTAGACTGTTTGTAAAAAGACCATTTCAGTGTCACGCTTTTCATTGCCGAAGGAATCTCAGCTTGAGTTCTTGAGTACAGGAACATTGCTCCATTGCTCCAGCACTGTCATAATTTACTGTGTTATGTTTTTGCACCGAGGATAATTACTTTGTTACTATAGTTTTATCTGTATAGCGCTTTTAGCAATGGACATTGTCGCAAAGCAGCTTTACAGAAATAAATGGATTAACAAAATGTATATTAT
>CM074962.1:15436203-15451203 GCA_037577455.1 Pangasius macronema
TATCAGGGGACTGTCTATAATTAGAGAAAAGAAAATAGGCAAGGTTCCAAACCAGGAAATACCGAAGTAGAGACATATGAGCACTGAGCCAGATGCAAGTATAATGACAAAGGTTTTATTTAAACGTGTGGGGTACACACTGCTCATACCACAAATTTAATAATGAGATAAAATATATAAATAATACACATCTTCCTCTTCTTCTTTCGGCTTTTCCCTTCAGGGGTCTCCACAGCGAATCATCACTCTCCACCTATCCCTATCTTCTNTTCTTCTTCTTTCGGCTTTTCCCTTCAGGGGTCGCCACAGCGAATCATCACTCTCCACCTATCCCTATCTTCTGCAAATAATACACATAACATGATAAGAAAAATATAGCGCAGTGACACTATGGGTGAAGTTGCCACCTCACAGATGCAGGGTCCCCGGTTCCATCCTGAGCTTGGGTTATTTTCTCCTTGTGTCCACATGGGTTTCCTCTGGTTTCCTCCCAGCTCCCAAAGACCAGGCTGGTAGGTGGACTGACTACCCTAAATTTGTGTGCTAAATGCATGTATTAAATGTTTGTTCATGGTGTTGTGATAGACTGGTGTTCCATCCATGGTGTATTCCCACCTCAGGCCACAGGATAAGCTCCAATCCTGACCAGGATACAGTGGGTACTGAAAATGAATGAATGAATGAATGAATGAATGAGATCTCCCATAGACATTACCTCTCTTACCAAACCTATTCAGAGCTCAAAATGGCAAAATATTACACTTTTAATGGTCTTAACAACAAATTATTGGTCAGGAATTAAACAAACAGATAAAGGAAGTTAGTATGGGAAGCTTTTCCCTTTGATTTCTTTAAATGTTTAAGCCCCGTGGCTCTCGATGGGCTGCATCAGGAGTGGCGGATAACCAAATAATCACTCATCTGTTTAAAACAAACAAAAAAAAACATTGCAGAAGATATTTTTTGGAAAGTTTTGTACGTGACGTGTTAGTTTGAATTTTACATCAAACATTTTTTGCATACAAAAAGATAGTGATATAAGTGAATTTCCCTGTTTCTAGCTTTTCCCCAAGCAGCAAAAGCAAAATAAACAAGCAAATGGTGGCACAGGAGCTCTCAGGAGTGCATCTGTTTCATTCGTGCTCATTTTCTGACCATTTGTTAAGACCATTAAAAGCTTCATATTCGCCATTTTGGGCTTGGCTTGTTTGTTCGCATGTTTGTTGGTTTGTTTATTTGTTTGCCCAGGAGTGTAAATTCACCTCAGATTTATTTCATGAACATTAAACGTGTATGTATTTAAAAGCGTGTATGTTTTGAGGTAATTGAGGTTTGGTTTAAACCCATACAATAAAAATGGCCACTCAAACGTGTATAAGAACTACAAGAGAAGAGCTCAGTGATAAATATGTTTGAGACTAATAAATGTGCTTTCCAGCAACGTAACACAAGAAAAACAAAGCAGACCCCAGAGATCGAGAAAACGTGTCTGATATTAACCACCAGGCGGCGCTGTGTGATTACTTATGTGTCTATGATCGCTCACGTCAGAAATATTCAGTGCAGTTTTACACTTTGGCCACAAGGTGTCAGCAAAACTCAAATCTTCGAGTCTCCTGTGACCAGTTATTTTCTCACAATGCAGCTAGCCCTCGGTAAATTTCTAAACTGTTATCAACAGAAATCTGATCAAATGCATCAATATTACTTATATTTATTTAAAATTCATCTAAAAATGCTTTTTATTTTGTCATGACTATTTATCTGTTTTAAGTGACATGCTATGCAAAAAAAATATATATATATATAATAATGAAATCATGGTCTATTATGCATTTCAGTTATATTTATTATGTTATAACTAAAATATATTAACATTGTGAGGTCTAAAATAATATTTATTCTATTATATGTTATTGATTCATATTTGTAAAATATGAAAATATCATTTTTTTTCTTTAACATCATGTTAGTGTGGAGTCACAGGTACACTTTTGGTCATTTGAGACACATTTTATGACCAGTGTGACTAGAAAAGCATATGAATATGAGAAAGGGAATCATTAATATTCTGTTTTCGCTCAGTCTATAATAAGAACAAGCCAAAGCCTTTATAATGGAGTGGAGTTGAGGTGAGAAATAAAGCTGATTCAGATGTGACCGCCAGCCTGAAGGATGTGTGCAGATTGACACGGTGTGTCGTCAGATTTCTCATTAAAATGAATATGTGAAGAAATTTGTTTTGGTGCCTTATTATTCAGAATACCTTCCTGAATAATTTATATCAAATTATCATGTCGGTCAACAGCTCAACATCGGTGACTTAACCTGCGATTAGTAGCATGGTTGTTGGTCTTATTGGAAAACTTGCTTTTTGTTTTTTTAAGCATAAAGCTGTTGAATATTTCAGTGCACATGCATAAAATAAATAAAATAAAAATACAAAATCACGAATGGCTTGGCGACACAGGAAACTGCAGTTACGATATCATGCACTGATTATAATCATAGGTTGTATCTTTAATTGTTTTATTTTTTTAACCTGAGAAACGACTTAACAGACCTGCAGTGAAACAGTAACTACTGAATGCTGCATGATTGCTCAATATTTGATGATAAGGTTCATGTCAAGTCAAGTCAAGTGGCTTTATTGTCATTTCGACCATACACAGCTAGTTAGGACACAGTGGACAGAAACAAGCTTCCACCAGGATCATGGTGCAGCAACATAAAGCAACACAGAGGTAGAAGAGACGACACATTTTGGCATAAAGTGCACGTGCGAACGTGTGCAAACAGCACGAGACAGAACAATAACTACTGAAGCACGGTTTGGCTTCAGGTTTGACTCTGACAGGTGTAAATCAGGCACTGGAGGTGTCAGAAGATCAGAAGAAAGTTGATTGTGATGTTATAGCAGTGGATATAACAGGCCTGTACTGTTTTTCTCTCTTAGGACAACTTTTTTTTTTTTTATCAGACATGTTAGCAGGATATTAGGTCATATTTCTGAGAATTATAACGATAAGATTTCAGGTGAGGAGCAAAACATGCATCTCATCCAACAAATGCAACTTTTTGATAATGACTTCCCTGCTTGTTTTTTTTGTTTGTTTGTTTGTTTGTTTACCTAGCAGGTGGACGTGACGTCACACGGGGTCGCAATGCTCCAAAAAATAACAATATGTAACTCCGCGCGCGTGCGTGTGTATGCTTGTGTGTGTGTGTGTGTGTGTGTGTGTGTGTGTGTGTGTGTGTGTGCCTCCCCTGGGGGCCGCGTTCTAATAAGCTAGTCCCCCTAAATAGACCTGGAGGAATATACAAGCCTGGTGTGTAGAAAAAAAAAAAAAAAAAAAAAAAACAAGGCGCAGCTTCGCATCGCATCGCATGGCATCGCATGGCATGGCATCGTGTGTGAGAGCATTATAACGGCAGTGAGTGTGGTGCTGTTTGGTTTGG
This sequence comes from Pangasius macronema, assembly GCA_037577455.1. NCBI lineage: Eukaryota > Metazoa > Chordata > Actinopteri > Siluriformes > Pangasiidae > Pangasius > Pangasius macronema. The sequence continues at coordinate 15,439,663 of CM074962.1, forward strand.
GGGCTGTTAGCGTTAGTAATAACAGCAGCACACTGAGCGGAGAGAGAGGAGCGCGAGCGCGACGCAGCGACGCAGGCAGCGCGTGCATCTCCGAGCGGAGGAATACCCGCAGCTTTTATTTACTCTGCGCCTTGTTGTTCTTCTTGTTGTTCAGGCTGTATTATTATTATTTTTTTTTTGTAAAGAAAAAAAAAATCTGCTATCCGATAGAACTCCTAGAGTGCGTTTGGTGATTTTTTTGTGACTTGTGCACAGCTCTTGTCTCCCCGCAGAGGAAGCACGCGCGTGTGGTTGGTAAGTTTTTCCCTCTCGTGCCTGTTTATCTCTCCGAGTTTCACTTCCTCTTCACTTTCTAACACTTCACACAGACAGTTTACACGCGCCGCGCCTGGGGAAGTGCTCCACAAACGCAGGGGGCATTTGTTGATTTGTTGTTGAAGGTGTTTATTTGTTGTTTTGGACACGCACATACACTCACTCACTCACTCATACACACACGCACGCACACACGCACGCACGCACGCGGTGGTTTGTGTTGCTCACGAGCTTCCAGTCCACAGCGTGGGTCGGGATTCAGGACAGGGAAGTCCTCATGTGCAGCTAAATCTCTGCTCAGCTGTCTGTCCTGCATTTTTACCACTAAATAACTTTCACTTTGTTGCCTTTTATTTCTCTAAAATATTTCTGTAACATTAGGTATAAACTATATATATATTTTTTTTTTAAAAAAAATGCACGCGGACCAAGTTCCCATTGAAACAAATGCAAAAGTAAAATAGGAGAATTCGGAAAGTGTTAAATTCACTGATAGTCTTGGTATGATGGCCGCTCGATGAGATGAGAATGTGGTTCAGTAAGTAGGCAACTCTACTCATTTTCCTTAAAAAAAAAAAAAAAGTATTTTGTACCTACTTCATTACAACTGTATAAACTGAATGTTTCTATAGTAACAGTAATATTCATAATATTAATCATCCTGTCTGTGCACCACTTCCTAATGCATGCTGATTGTTTTCCAGAATTTTCTCCTCTTATTTTTTATGAAATAATGTCCTGCTTATGTAGATGATCATCAACTGCTTTTTCTTTAGTGATTATATCACATCATAACCACGATCACTTTCTGTATTTTAAGCTTTCTTTTTTTTTAGGAAGTATTTTGGATGAATTGATTTCTGCATGGATTCTTGTGCTTTCTTTAAAAAGTCAAAGAAAGAAAATTAAGTGAATTAAGAAGACATTTCTGTTTTCTGTTCCCTTTATGTTAAAGCCATACTACATTTCATATGGATACCTATACAATCCGATGATTATTATTATTATTATTATTATTATTATTATTATTATTAGTGTCTTACCGTGTTGCTCTCTCCCGTCCCATGGTCCTGCTGAAATGTCCACACTATGTGTAGTGATAGTAAGTTAAAGCCTGGTGTTAATGATGGAGGTAATACAAAGGACAGCACTCCTCTTACACAGGCTCATTTTATGGCGATATCTCAGTGCGTAATGAATATCTGCACCTAAATCGATAGGGTGGATGATTTCTTTCTTTCTTTCTTTTTCTTTTCCCTTTTTTTTTTAACACTGCTAACCAGGTGCTCTGGTGGTGACCTGTGATTTGTTTTCAGGCTTTCGCCTCGGTGTCATTCGGGGCCGAGAGCTTTTTTTTGTGCTTACACTGGCAGCTGTGCAGGTGAGGTGCAGGTGTGTCTCACGCCATTTCATCACTCAACACATGGCCGCTTCAAAGCACCCGTAATGGCAGTAGTAAAATTTAGCAGAGTGCACCTCACCGCCTCTAAGCCCGCTGTGTAATCTGAAGCCCAGCCCTTCGTTAGCCTCACGCAGCGTTCTCCAGGTGATTTTAATTAGCTCTGTCCCAGCGCCCTGCCCGCGTCGGAGTGACGGCTTGATGGGGGCTGACCTGTGACCGGCGTCCAAACTCGCAGTCAGCCCTGGCATTTTGCATACATCCCAAGATTACACCATCCATCACGGCCGGCTCATGTGTTGAGCTGATAGGAAAATGCCTGTGCTCTGCGCATTAATGTGCATACATTGTGTTAAGTTATAATCATTTGTCAAAATTAAGGCCTGACTTGACTGGCGCTAGGTTAACGTATGGATCCGTATCTGCGCCGTTTGAATAACTTGAATAACAAAACCGTGCTTTATTTGTTCAGCTTGAAAAAGTCAGTTTTTTTTTTAATTCAGTAAACTGTTTGAACTGTTTCTAGTCTCATTCGTCACCACGCATTGAGAGACACTGCTCGTTATTTGTCAGTGGAAGTCTAAAGTTTCCCTGCTCGCTCGACCTCGAGGTGTTGCATTGTTTTGGAAAACTTTGCACTGCCTGCTATCTCCTAAACAGGGTCAAAAAAATTACGCTTGAAAGCCTCCTGTTTCTGTCTGCATTAACTTCACAGAAATGTTTCCATGACAACCTCCATGCAAGTTAAGGCAACCAGAGGTGATCAAGTTTTTTTTTTTTTTTTCCCCTTTCCTTTTTCCCTTCCTCCGCCAGTAAAAATGGAATTTGTGTTGACAGTTCTGGCCTTTAATGGCACTTCTGTGCTGTGTGAAAGTATTTGTTTACCAGGATCATGTGCTGCTACCTGTCAGCCCAGGAGAGATTGACTTCTTTAGATAAAAGACCGTGCTGCATGTTAAGAGGCCCTCATGCACCATAATTATCCACATCATCGTAATGGCGTTTTGTGTGCTTCACTAACTAACAGGCTGAGAGCTGAGGTTTTTTTGAGTCATGCTCTGGGTCATCGTCCTATTAAGCCGATCAGAAAAGTACCCTGACTTCTGGCCAGGAAAGAAAAAAAAAAGCTTCCTTGGGTGGGGTCAGCGGATATGGATTAAATGTGGATTGCAGTCTAGGCTCCCAACGTCCAATGTGTTGTTTGAATAAAGGCAGACTAAAGGAACAATTCCATCTCCGTGCTTCTTAGTAACTGCGGTTTGGACGGATGACCCAAATCTTTCCACAGTCTAACTGCTGTTTGGACGTAGTGATTAGATAGTCGAGAAACACCCTTTACAAATTAATTCTTGAAGCAGTGCCTTAACATTAAATAAAAATTCGTTTTCTTTTCCTTTTCAGTAATGAGGCACATGATACAGTAACGTGTAGCCTTCCTTCTCGCTGGCGTGGTGCACTACTTAATCTTTAGCATCTTTATTATCTATTGATATCTATCTTTACAGCATTACTCTGAAACCCAGTGTTCTTAACGTCTAATTATGAAACTTCAACCATTTTTCAAACTACATCATAGTCACCTAAAGCACATACACCACAATGAGAAGGAAATGTAACAGCGTCATAACGTTTAGAGCCAACCTTTTTTTCCTGACCGTGTACCGTGATCTTTATGCTTCGTGACTTATTTACATAAAATCAGCTGTAGGTTGGAAAGAAAGCCACCGTGACTTGTAACCGCTGATGTTTGTTTGTGTAGGCGTCTCATCTCAAAGGTGGCAGCGTATTGATGTAAAGGAGAAGGTCTTGCTTTCAGGAATGTGCCAGAACAAAAGATTCAGTGGTGGCGTGTCATTTCTGTCAAACGGCAAGGTCAACATTGTTCAGTCCACGCTCATCTGTGGCCTGAGTGTATAGTAAACAGCGAGCGGCTTTGGGAGAAACGAGAGAGAGAGAGAGAGAGAGAGAAAGAGAGAGAGAGTGCCCGCAGAAGAAATGACCTTTTGTTTTGTTTTTTTGTGCTGATCGACGTTCTGTTGTTTGGTGCCGCAGTTAGATGCATCATGTCATAAAAACCATGTTTGGTCATCGTCAAAATATGCTAATGAACAGATTGTTCTACATTCAGGCTAATCAGTGAATAAACAGTATGGTGTTAATTGCTTCCAATTTGACTACAAATTTGTTAGATAATTTATAATAAAATAGCGAAGCCAAATGACAACCATTTTCTAAATGGACTATCTGCAGACTAGGGAGGGAGGGAATGAGGGGGGGGGGGGTGTCTGTTTATCTGAAAATGCTAAAAGTGCAGGGTTTGTTGATGGTAACATCTCGTGACAGGCGTATTAGACTGCAGAAAGAGCATCAGGCTCGGGGCTGGGGGCATATGGTGCTGCCTTCTGCTGGCATTGCCCGAGAACAAGTTGCAACACTGCGGCAGGGTCATGACTGTCTCAGGTTTGTTCCTCCTGCATCTCTCTAAATAAAAACAGGACAGAGCACAAGCGTGGCCGTGCTGGCTTTGTCTTTCAGAAGGGCACAACAAATGTTTTCTCTCTGGCTCCTTGACCTCGTTTTGTTTTGTTTTTCTTTTTTTTTTTTGGCTTGTACTTGTATTTTCTTGCATTTGTTAGTTATGTTAATGATGAATGGAAAACAGTGTCTGAAAATGTTGCTTTATTACAAGCTACAAATAGAACTTATATATATATATATATATGACACATGGTGTAACATATTGAAATAAAGTGTATCGACATGACAAGTGTTTGATACTACAGAGAGTTTGGTAATTGTTCCCTAGTCCACTGACATTAAGCTACTGAAAAGTACGCTCCTCAAGATGCCTCCAGCAACTGCTTTAGAGTCTGTGTTAATTCTCCAAACCTCTAGAAATGACATCCTCTTCTTGACATACACTCCTGAGTATACACACAGGACCATGCAGGAATGTGTGTGTGGATAACACAGAAGCCGTTGTTTTCTGCACAGGGATGTCTTCAGTCAGCTTGTGTGCCATATGCAGAGGCGCACACGCTCAATGGAAGGTTAATTATACTCTGAGCATGTACCTGAGAGGCTTTTGTCTTTGATAGGTCCACTCACAGCATATGGCCCTAGCAATACAATGGTTTATTTTTACAATATTTGATGAGTGGGTTTTAATTTAGATTGTCACTCCTGGCAACCAGCAGGGCAGATGGTGAAGACTTGAATGCTCATCAGAGCCTAAATATCCTCTAGGCAGCTGTTGCTAATAAACATTTTTTTTTTTTTTTTGGTTTGTTTTTTTTTTTTGTTTTTTTTTTGTTTCAGGTTTTATTTCCCCCTCGACACGGTTTAGGTCAAGAGGAGTCAAACCTGTTACAACACCTGTTTCTGCATATGTAAATCTGTTGTTTTGTCATTTCATTAAACAAGAAAAAAGGCAACAGTCCCTCGTGGTTGCAAATGTGACTGGCACAGAGCCCACTTGGCATCGTGTGGAGAGAGGAAAACGGAGAGACGGAGAGGGGAAGGGGAAGAGACAGAAGGGATAACAGTGGATTGTGTTACAGTGGCTTGACCAACTGGATGCAGCTTAATTCTAATGCCATTTTTTCGTTCAGTTCTGAAAAATCCTTTTCTGCAAAAAAAAAAAAATGAACAGGCCGTAAGAGAAGGCACCACAGTTTCTCCGCTCTTTTTTATCAGAGGACTGGGGAATTAGGAAGCTGGAACAGGCCCAGAAGCTGGTACATGAGTCCCTGCCACACACTGTGCACTTCATACCCTGTGCCCCTTGCTTCCACTCTCACTATTGCCCTCTTATCATCTGGTGGGCTTCCATGGCCCTGCTCTAAGGCACATGTGCCAGCACTGCATCTGCTCTGCCTCTGGGCCTAATTGCCCCAACTAAACTGATTCTGTTACCTCAAACCAGAGCTCACAGCATCAGAGATATCTTCAAACACTCATGTACCCCCCCCCCCCCCCAACCCTACCCAACCCTCTTCCTCCGCCTGTGTGAGTTGTGGGATTTGAGTTGTAATCCTGTCTGTGTACGCAGGATGCAACAAATATGGCGTGAAATTAGAGGTTATTCCCCAAATATTACGGCTGAGCTTTGAAGATTACCGTCGTCACTGTGGCACCACCATGAGAATCGAGCTTCTCCTGAACTCTTGTGCCCCGTGCAATGTACATGCAGGGAAATAATGTGTTTTCCCTGTGATTACTCATTGTGGGGCTGTGTCAAGCTGTCCATGTCTGTCCTGGGCGCTGGTTTGCGTTTTTATTACTTACATGCAGCACTCCTGCCTTCAGGCCTGATTCAGTATACTCTCGAGCACACGCTGTCCTACACAAGGGTTTTTATTTCATGGATAATGTGCAATAGAGAGGTGTCCTAGACAGGAGGCCGTGCTGATGCTTGGCTTGGCCAGCCCTGTCTGAGGCTTCAGGGAGGGTCTCTGCAGGGTGTTAATCTCCCTGGGCCATGGAAGTCTCCTGCCTCTATTTGCCTCCTCTGATTTAGCATCTCTCCCTCTCTTTGCTGCTTTGGAGCACCACACACCCCTCTCTGATATGGAAGTTCATTAGAGATGGGCCTTTGATGGGCCGGCTTTTCATGTGACGGTGCTCTCAAATACCTTGATGTAGAAGCTTAAGAAGCTATTGTGCTGTAAGCCCTCCTTTTGATGCGTCTTATTTAGATCTGCATAGTAAATCAAGGAGAGTAAATAACGAGGCAGCAGATGGAAGCAAGGAGATAAGAACCAGGCGAACAATCGCATTTGTATTTTGTTATGATGTTGACAGCAGCTAAAATTCACTAATCTAGCGCCACTGATCTGCATTTCAAAGAAATCTCATTTAGCAGCGGGAAGGATAAAGTTCTTTTCATTGTGCTCTTTTTTATTGCATTCTTTGCTAATTTATCTGGTGCAGATTTAACGCAGGGCCGGGCGCAAGCGGCATGCGTGTTGCAAAAAGGGGTCTTAAATACTCTGAAAGCGGTAACGTCTAGACTGCGAACCGGGGGTAATTACACGTCCAGTGATGAATAGAAGGAGTTTGAAGACCCATCTTTGTTCGGAAGCCTTGAATTGCTTGACTAACACAGATAAGGGGCATTTGGCCTCTGTCAAAAATATTGCAGTGACTTTCCCCCAACACAGGAATGGTATTTACTTTAAAGATAAAAATTATTGTGTACAGTAATCTGACTTCTTAGCATAATGTCTTCTTTTCATATTCAGAGCACGGTATGGGGCTGTGGAGGTATTCCTGTGCTTCATTTGAAATAGTTTATCTTGACTTAGTGCAGCGCTTCGAGTAAATATCAGACATTGGCATTATTAGCGCCTATGAATGGCTGATGGAGTGTGTGTATATAATTTAATAGTATTTAGAGACATTGTGTAAATCCTTGATGCTGAGGTCACACCTACTAATAGCATTTCTGTAGCGCTTTATGTGATTTAAATTGTGAGCCTTCACAGTTCAGAGGTGTTGTAGTATTAAAGTAAAGGCAGAGACTATTTAAAATGGATGAAACATTAACAAAAACAATGTTTTGCCAAGATGATTATGTGACCAGTGCAAGTTACATTGAATTTTACTTCCGCATTGTGTATTAGTGTCTCTCAGAAATATACGGCTAAACGACTAGTATAGGGGGAGCATGTCGATTCTTAGCTTTGTCCTCCCGGCTCTTTGCTTAATACTCAGTAGAAGTGTTTCTCAGCAGAAGTCTCTGAACTCAGCCAGTCACTGTAATGGCACTTGGCAGTTTTTTGTTTGCAGCAATGCTCTCCTGCCTCTGTGTACAGTTCTGGGAGCACATTCCACAGGATCCAGCAGTCGCTGGTTGCCTACAGGGTCAATGGAATTCTGAGAAGAAGAAAAAAAAATCCCATGGGTATCTGGGCCACTTGGTTAAGAAAACATCTATGTGTATGTGTTCTGTGCCAGGAGTTCATGTGTGCACATTTCTTAACAAGACAGCAAATGTTATAACTTATAAATAACACTTTATATGAACTGATCTGTTAAGAGCAAATGGTATACAGTTTGCCTCATACATTACTTCATTACTTTAGAGATACTGTGTGATCTTTATATGGAAAAGACATATATTCCTTTACCTATAAGCCAGGCTTTACCTAGCATTCTTTCGCTATCTTTATATAATAAGTTATATTTACCGTTTCTTTGAACAGATCCTTTGTGTACCTGGACCCGCCCCTCCAAAGACGGACATCGGTTGAACATTTCTTTCCCTCAGGGTAAGTCTGCAAAACTTTCTCTTGTACCTCTTGTCAGGGACTCCTGACGTTTTAGGTTATGCGTTTGAAAAAGAGGAAATGGCGCACACCAGACTGATGCACGATAAATGTCACTAAATCGCATGGTATCACATCTGATGTCTTGCTTTCATGCCTTTATTTTAATTCCTTCAACTGCGCCAATTAAATGTAGTCCTTCTCGACAAGAAAGAAAAGTACTAAAAAGAGAAATGATCAACAATGTGGAAACTCTTCACTGGAGCAGGTAAACCGTTAACATGTTTGTCTGTGAATTTCCTCTCGCGTTTGTCTGTTTCAGGACAGGATCTGGCATGGCAGTTGCACATTGCACAAGCCGAGCACTCTGAAGCCAAGGCAGAAGTGGTGAGTAAACATACCCTTTATTGTGATCATTTGCATGACCCATCGTCTGTTCCATCTATTTCAAGCCAGAGAGTATCTCTGACGATGTGCAGAACAATAAAACGACTTCTCCATGCGGTCCATCTGTCTTGTCTAAAGTCTAAAAAAAAACTCTCAAAACACTACTTGCTCTGCAAGTGTTTAATGTTTAATGACATAATGAGCTCATTCAATTGTACATTGTGTCTGAGAGCAGCCATAGCACGTCCTCTGGTCCTCTCTTACAAACCACAGTAACAGCAGCAATTTGTCACCAAGTCAGTGCAGAAGGAGTGTGAGGAATTTCCTCGCTTGCTGATTAATGGACAGCAGTGCCGAGTTCGTCATTAGCCATATAGCTTCCTACAGCACTATACACATTGCCAGACAGCGATAATGCTGGGGGAACAGAGAGAGACCCATGCTGAAAAAGATGTGATTCTATGTGGGAGGTCAGTTAATGGGCACGACGAAGGAAGACATTGGGTACTTTTAGTTATGAAATATACATAGACATTTTGGAATAATTTCACTTCTTGTGATGGTTTAATTTTCTTCATTTACAAAAAAAACAGAACACACATACAGTTCCCCAAAGTTATCACACCCGTATTATGTTTTACAGACTTTTCTTGGTGTTGTTAACATTCTTAACATGAGTTACAGGTATGAAATTTGTGGTTTTAAAAGCAATAGTGAAAAACAGCAGGTTGCTATGGCGAATTTATTCCTTAAACATCATCATCATCATCATGTGGTGGAACCACTGGAAGTGAAGGTGTACCTCTTCATCCATGATCTGAATGAGATGTTGGAGCCAAGATTTCATTTCCTCTTTAAAAGTTCTAACAGATTATAGCAGTCTTGTGGTAAGCCTGTGGTTTTTGTAACGGAAGAAGAACCTATTGCTGTGGCTATCAAGCTCCACAGCTCTGCATTTTGCAAGCTGCAGATATGATTAAAGTTTGCGATGAGGTTGGATGGCTTGGCTGGAAATCATATCCCATGAGTCACCACCTCACACGTCTTAGAGAAACCCGGCTTTCTCGTTCACAACTTCAAGAGATTTGAATGTTGGTTTTTAATTTGTTGAGTATCCAGTTAAATCTTTAAAGATAAACTCTTTTGGAACATCAGGGCAGGAACAAAAGTATAATTGCCCCCCCCCGACTTTACACTGGGTAAGCACACACTTTGTGAAATCTGCCTCAATTAAACGTATCTCGCTCAAGTTTAAAGACGGCTGTTCCATTGGATAGCTTTGCTCATGCTTGCCTTTGAAAACTGATTTCATGTTCTGGTAGAGTGCCTGTCATCTCCTTCCCAAATGACTCTTTGAGAGCTCTTTCCTTTCCCCAGCGTGGAGGAGTGTAACCTCCACGGAGCTTTGCTCTGGCCACTTGGAGCAGAGAAGATGAGGGATATCAAAGGAGCCGGGCTCCGTCCCTATTGGCAGGTGTCATTGTGTGGCTGATTTGGGATTGGAGGGTAGGTGGATGTGATGGGAATGAAGCTAATCTTTATCCCCTATTAACCCCAGAACTCGAAGTGCTCTAGGGATCAGGTCAGTGGTCAATCCCCCTTTCACAGCCACCCAGAATATTTTAAACTTAAGCCTTCAAAAAAAGTCCTTGTCATCAAAGGTTCACGTCTTTCCTCATTGCTTCATGGGTCTGGTGTTTCTCTTTTCTTAAAACTTTCTTTGCTTCATTGATTTTTTTTGGAGCTTGACCAAGTTTCTATATTCTTGTTAAATTAGATTTAGTTAAGGGCTGATAAAGTCATGCTATGAGTAAATGTAACATAAGCAGTTGCTTGTCTTGCCCAGAGAGCTTTCTTTAAATAAATTCAAGCCTTTTTAAAAAAAAAAAAAGTATGCGTCTCAGACAGATTTCACACTTCAAGTTGAATTTGCTACTATAAAAGGCAATTAATAGCACACGTTCTAGTAATCTGAAGAACGAACTTTTTGGCTTATTTTCTTCACAGCTACTAGAATGTAGCAAAGAGAGCAAACGGAAACAGAGAGATGTAGTAGAGGGAGAGAATATGTGGCGAATGAACAGTTGCCGTGCGAATAGAGTTACAAAGGAGAGTCTGCGCTGTGCTGCCATCACTCCTGATACAGGAGACAGACAGACTCAATGAGGTTATTGATCCATTGAGGAGCTATGCTAATCACCAGGCTGAATGAGCCAAGATTCAGTGTCCTTCACTACGACTTCTAATCCAGCTCCCTATTTTCACTCCTCTCTCCACACCCCCTTCTCCATCATTCTCCTACCCTCACAACACACAGAAAAACTCTTGTCAATGACTCGTCCACATCCGTACTGCAGGTTTGGTTTTCAGTCAAATGACCACATTTCTGCTGGTTTAACACATTACAAAACATGGATTTTTCCCACGTGCCGGGGATGAATCTGAAACGGGATGCTATTCATGCATGGTGTGACCCAGCTATCACCCAGTTACTGCAGGTGGGTGAAATTAGGAAGGTGCATTGCTTAGAGGTCTTCATGCCCAAAGCATCTCGCTGAAGTCTCCTGCGTTCAGTACGTTCAAGAAATTGATCACTTCGAATTTGACGATTTAGGCTTATCTGCACAATTGGTAAAATTGGCCAATGGCAGGCAACTACATTAGTTTCCCAGACACTTTGGCATGTAACCTTATGGAGGGCATGTATTACAGTCTATACGTGTATCGCTAATAGTAAGTCATCTTGCGTATATACATTGTACATTGTAATTTATGTAAAGTTTATATATTCTTACGTTTAGCTTGGCCGGTTTATACTAGCGAAAAGACTGAATTGTACTGTGACAAAACAGCAGTCAAGAATCCAAAACGATGCAAAAAATACAGATTTCTAAATGGAAAGTGGCAAACAGTTTTAATTTGGCAGAAAAAAGACCCAGCTTTGGGTGCGAGTGATACAGTAAATACCCATGTGTTGTGTTGTTTTATGGATTTACCCACTTGTGATTATTTAACATCCAGTTTAACAGGATTAGAAATCGCACACACTCATAAAAGCGCAGTGTCCTTATAGAAGAAGCACAAAATAAATGATCTGATTTAGCTGTAATTTATACATTGCATTGGGACTGGGAGTGTTTTGGTTAGTAATAATACCGATTAGTTTCTAAA
>CM074962.1:15453703-15490329 GCA_037577455.1 Pangasius macronema
AAATTTGGACGTGATTTCCTTTGGCCTGAATGCTGGTATAGGTGACACAGTAATACATTACTATTGTCCTCAATAATAAATATTCTACCAGCTCCTCCTCAGTCTGCTGGCCCTGAATGTTCCTGCTTTGTGGAGAGCGCTAGGTCATTCTGAATTCACTCTCTCCTCCTTTTGTCAAACATTTCAGTGCTTTGATAGTTTTCTCATTTATTTAGTGAATAGTTGAGGAGGTGGGGGGAAGAAAGAGAGTTTTTACATTATGTAAATGATGGAACGGTGCCTATAATCTCACATATTCACCATGGCAGACATTGGACTGAGTGATACTGGCCTCCATTTTGCCATTGTTTGGATTTCTATCCTCTTTCTGCCCCGCTCAATGCCTTTACCAGGCTTTAATCCGGCCCACTTCCCCATGACAATGTTTACTAGCTATCATTCTATAAGCACTTGACTGGCTCACTGTCCCCTTTGACTGCGACGAGTGTAAGGATAACGATTTTGAGAGAAATACAGGAATAAAGTCATGACTGTATCCGCGTGTGTTGACGTGTGCACGCGTTTTTTTCTACGTGCCTGTGTAATACGTCGAAAGTGACAGCGTTTTCACGTGTTGTGTGTTCAGGAGAACAGAAATATTGTGACAACTTGATCAATCGGTAATATTACCTTCATTAACTAAACAGTAATTATTAAAAAGTAAACGGAAGAAGATTTATTGACGAACATCTCATGCTTAAAACCTATTTTTGCAGAATACTTGAATATGTAGAATATTCGCTGTAACTAGAACACACACACACACACACACACACTCATATACACATTATGCAGACACACTGTGTGCACATGGCATTAACCTCTCACAGCTGGGAAGTTGCCTGTCTGCAGAACAACAAACTGAAGCTACTAACACTGGGTAATTATTAGCTTTAAGTAGAGATTAAAATGAAAATGTTGACAGCAAATTGGCTTTTAGTGTGTGTTTCATGCACCTGGTTGTGGATCAGAGACTGTAATACACAGAGCCACTGCTAATGACTCATACCACACACACACACACACACACACACACACACACACACACACACGCTGCAAACCAGGAACATAACACTGTTTCACAGTGGCTGAACCCTTTCTTCATGAAACCGTGCATATATACAGACTAATGAGCTTTCTAAATATATAATTTACCCACTTTTTCCACGAAGATGGCTTTTATTTCTCCTCAATTTTTTTTTCCTTTCATTGCCTTGACAGCCAGAGGATGAGTTCTGTAGCCACTAACAATGATCAACATGCTTTTTTTTTTTTTTTTTTTTACCGTTGTCACGTAGTGCATCTCTTCCACTCTCCCACCATCGTGTCTGTCCATGTTAACATGATAAACAATCACTTTGACCTCAGGTGGCCTGTTTTTGACATGCAGTCAGTTAAATGGTTTGTAAAATGTTTAATTACCAAATGGTATAATCATTCTTCATCTCCTGATTAGATGTATAATATTAAGTGAATCGCCTCCCTTGAGTAGAGTGTTTCACAGATCAATAGATTTAGAGCTGGGAGGGGCTTTGCCTCGAAATGAACATGAAATCTCCCTGTATAGCTCAGCAGCGCAATTCTTCATTGCTGGATAATTAGCTAGTATGTCTTTAGCGAAATTTGAATTCCTTGTGTAGCCACAATACAGGGTCCTGGGTTTGTTATCTCGTGTTTTCACACGTATATACGCCCTGTATTCTTGAGCCTTGTATCTACATCACTTAATAATTGGTGTCACTGTAGTTACTGAATAATATGCTGGAAGATGGATAACTGAAAAACAAGCTGCAGGTCAAGAGTTTAAATAAATAAATAAACTTAGTCGAGACAATTTCAGCTTAAAATGTTGTGTGGAAAAAAAATGAATGCAAAAAGCACAAAAGAGAGAATAATATGCTTTAAGATGTATAACCAGACATTAAGGGGTTAACCATCTTCTTCATAAGCATTTTACACAGAGTTCTTCGATATGGGATCCAAGTCCCCTACCACACACACACACACACACACACACACACACACACATATGGACAGACACACTTCATTAGGAGCCTGCCTAATTCCCAGTGGTACAGTTTACCCACAAACCCGAGTCAGCACTGAAAACATATGGTATGATTTTTGTCTGGGTAATAGAAGGTAAATATTGCACTCCGCTTCATGGAGATGTTTCCTAAACTGAGGAAATGTGCTCGTAGCACTTAAGGAATGCTTAGAAACAGCACATGATGGCACTGTTTCCTTCTTTCCGTATTCAGTTGCCTCAGCCGCAGCAGCAGGGTTTGCTTTATGTAAGCTGAACGCACTTGAAAAAGCCAGGAACTTCAAGAGAGCCAGGAGCTCCTCCACCAGTGTCCCAGGGCAAGCGCCTGTAAACGCGCGCAGCACGGAGGCGCGATCCTGCGCCGCCGAGGGCTTGAACCTCCTCCATCAATTTCCTCCTACATTCGCTAAAGGAAAGCAGCAGGAAATTCATACAATATCAGATTTTGTTTAATTAAAGAAAAAAAAATCTTGTGTATTTGGCTTATTTTTAGGTTTTCAGATCATTTTTTCATTCGGAAAATTTGTTTTGTGCCAGTATTTTTTTTTTTTTTTAAATTTTATGAGTAGAATGTATTATGTCCTAGGGTCGTTATCTAAGTTGGTTGATGGTACAAGTTGCATGTATATTCAAATAACCAAATCCAGAACGCTCACAAGACAGTAAAAATAAATGGCGGTGATTTATTATGGTGTTCATTTGCACATTGTACTTAGACTTATACTAGTTACTACTATAACTACTGACAAATGTTTTTTTTAGCTGAATTTTTTTGCACAATCACAAATTCTGAAATTGTACCAGAGATGAAATAAGACTTTGTACTAATTACACTGCTGAAGTAAACAAAATCCAGAGCAATCGGTCCACTCCTGTTATGGTTTTGCGCCACGTGCTACAGACCAGTCTGTTTTCGAATTTTAATTTTCTGAGTACATTTAATACAACCGGAATTCTGTGGTTATTCACCCGGTTAAATTAATTAAATCAGATTCCTCTGATGCTGCCAGGCGTTCGGATGATAATTGCATCAGCACGCCAGAGTATAATAGGGTGGAAAGTGTTTCTAAGGTGGCAGTTCCAGCCTGAATGGTCCGCTCCAGCAGTGAGACTGAGGCTAGTCCTGTGGCAATAGCTCGTACACTCAGAAGGGCTCCTACTCTCCTGGTTTCAACTCGTACAGCGTATAACGCGTTTGGCAGGTTCAGTGACGAAACTGCAGTCGCAATCATTTTATTAATAACTGTTTCTAGCATCATCGTCGCCAAAGAGTAGCGCTCTTGTCGTAATGAGCAGTGTATGAACTTTAACAAGTCCCATTACCTTTTAACTTCCTTATAGCCATACGTTTGTCCCTCTGCATTTGAAACAAAACAGCAGCGTGAAAAATTGCTGCAGTTACATTTCAACGCGGCGCTAATCATAAATAAAGGCGGGAGTGTAAATGAGCGGCGTTACATCGGGGCGGCTGAGAATGGATGAAAAATGGAAAGCTGTGTACTGGTAAATAGATAATCACACAAAAGTAATTGAGGTTTTCAAACCCCAATCTACTCTGCCAGCAGGAGCTCGTTTACATGTTAATCACGAAAGCGATTTCCTTCATCACAAGGAAGTCCGCACTCTTTCATAACCAGCTTTTAATTGCATTTAAAATGTCACAGAGGTGGAACATGTGTAATTTAGCCATAACTGTGTCCAAATTAATGGCCTCTACACAGACGTTCCATTCACCAAGCCCAGATGAGTCAGGCAGTTTGGTATTTTTATGATTTTATTCTTAATGTATTTATTGGAAATGCACTCAGCAGTTCCTCGCTCGTTGCATGTTTCTCTCCAGTAACACTGCTGCTATCTGCATGGAAAAGGAAATTCTTAAATATTAAACTCGAGATAAATCTTAGGCTGTTCTACTGAACTTACTCATATGTAGGCTGAACTTTTTTTAACGCGTCAAGTAACTATTGTGTAGAAGTTAACAAGAGGAAATCGAGGAGATTAAAGGAGGGTGAAAAAGTCAATGGACTAGATTTAAAGCCACCAAAAAAAGTTTGTTTTCTTTCATCACCAGGTGTTCTTGCACATATAAATTACTGAGATTATGTTTCCATAACACAGCTTAGAGCACTCCAGAGAGACAAACCTGCAAAACAGACCTATTTAATTTTTCATGGAGGAGGACCATCAGGAGCAATAAGCCAATATTCTTCTTCCCATTTTCCAGATGCTTTCTCTAGCCCTGCATCTTTCCAAACCCTAGCCCTTACTTTTTTTTCAGAATAAAAAGCAGTTCTGCCGAGACCCACATGAAAGGGAAGAACTGTTGAAATGTTAATTTTACCATCTGCTGTTGAGGCCAGCTACCTTTGTGTGCCTGTGTGTTGGTGAGCGTGTGTGTGTGTGTGTGTGTGTGTGTGTGTGTACATGTGTTAGTGAGCACGTGTGTGTGTGTGTGTGTGTGTGTGCACGCATGTGCATGTGTTTTCTCTCTCCTTAAATTCCCAGCAGTTCTGTTCTGTTTTATAAATGCGCTTGTATTTTGGTTGTTTGAAGTCTTGGATCAGGGACCTGAAGATTCAGACTTGCCACGAGGAGTGACATTGTGATTAGCCTGGCACAGCCGCTGAGTTAGGGGCTGTCTCATTCCCATCACATTATCGTCTGTCCCTTCCAGATACTGTCTGTGCTATTTCCAAGCCTGTCCCAAACACTTGAGCTCTCTAACACAAGCACTTCTCAGTAGAGGTGAGGGGCGATATGATCATATCCTGATACTTAAAGACAATTCTATGGTAAATGATCAGTATCACAATATGTAGGTTTGCTAAGAGGTTGTTTTTAAATCATTTAACACTGAAAACATTTTACTGTTTTCAATCGGTTTGTAACTATTAATTTAAAAAGTCCTATAAAATATGTTATGAAAAGACATTGTGTTACCCACAATCAGAAAAATGTAATGTGAAATTTATCACAATATCAGTATTATATGGTCATATTGCTCAGGCCTAGGTCTGAGCGGTGGCTTCTTTTTGAACTATTCGTTTTATATGCTATAAAGTAAATTTGCTCAGTTTCTCAGAGTTCACCAGGTTAATGCTGCATAGAAACGTGCTTGCTAAATGCTCTTTCAAATGCTCTTTGCTTCTCTTTCGGATACAGTGGCAACAGGCAAAGAAAGGAAGACAAACAAATGAAAGAATTCCAGCCAAGGCTATGTTAGAAACGCAGATTCGTTTAGCTTGATTTTCTCCTCATTCTGGACTAAGTTGTCACTTTTATTTTAACTACATTTTATCTGGTGTACAGTTGAGACCATGGCCAAATGGACAGATTCCATTGTGAGATTTGATAGTTGGCAATTAGGCTGAGACATCCTGTAATGTGACTGTGTGCAGAGTTGCAGAGCGTTTGCCTTGGCTGGGATCTGATTGTTTAGTCTGCTCTCATTGTGAACCCGCACTGTTTCTGAGTAGCAGTTGACGGTTGTTTGCAAAGTGCCGGGGAAAATGTGAGAGGCCACCGCTTGCCTGCTCTATTTATTTATTTTTCTCTGTCCTTGGGACTGGAATCTGATTTGTGTTCATGTTGCATGGCTCTTTTTCAGAGCAGATTTGTCTTTAGCAAACGCGGCTGCTGGAACGTAGACTTTGCATGACCTTACTGTGCAGCCTGTATTTCATTAATGACCAGCTCTGTGGTTTGGGGAGAAGAATATTTTTCATATGACACCGCCTTGCATTAGTGCAGAGCAGCAGCTGCAGAAAGCCCAAAAGCAGCCAATTTTGTGGCTTTGAAAGGTGTGAAAAGTTCAGCTCCCTATAGTAAGATCCTTGCATTTATAATTTGTGCGTGTGTGAATGTGTCTGTCTTCAATCGGAACTACTGTGGGCTTGTAAAAAAAAAAAAAATCATCTGCTAATGAAACATTTGCCTTTCATTTTTATGGCAGCAAGAAAATGTGAAGGATATGATGCCCTACGTAGGAACATCAGAAGACTGAGGTTTGACTTGTTCATAGTAAATATAATGAAATTAGTCATTTATACTATTAGTGCACAAGTAACACATTAAAGGGTGGTAGGAATATTAAACAGACTGCTGCAGTAGTACTTCCTGATGTCTTTACCAATACTTCTATACATTCCCAAAAGTAATCTACAGTGTACTACTACTACGGAGTATTTAATGTCTTAAAGGGAAGCCCAGATTTTGTCCAGGCCAAACAAAAGACCCCTGTATAGCCGCCTGCTGCTCTTTCTGCAATGTTCTCCTTTCAGGGTTGCTCAGTACAAGTAGCAGAAACAAGTCTTGACGTCAATTCTGACCTGCGAATTTCTGCAATCCTTACGGATATTTACTGTGTGTCTGTTTGTATGCTGGCATTCAGGGTAACAGTGTTAGTTTAAGGCTTCAGTCCTTCAGCAGCAGTGGGGAAGATGGAGGCTGGCCATCAAGGCTCAGTGAATCCAAACAAAAGAGGGATTACCTAATAGTCCAGCTATGTATTTGAAGTCGAGTCTTCTGTTTGTTTGGAGAGGTGGATGGTGTATGTGCTTTTAGATGGCTTAGCAGCAGCTGTTGGGCCCTTTTTTTAAACCTTCTTTTTTCCATCACACTTTCTAGACAGGCCACAAAAAAATCCTAGCTATGCTGAAGCCTAAGTAAGATAACGAATAAGAAAGTCGTAGGTGTCTGGAAGTGATGAGGAATAAGCAGTGAGTTTGGATGCGAAAATGAAAATCACCCATCGCCACAAATTTTCAGTTTTCTTAAAGGCTGATTTAATTTAGTTCTGATTTCTAATATCCATGCCAATGGGCGAGTCTGCTGTGGTACAAGTGTGGTACAATGGTAATGGTTTGGTACAAGGTCAAAATGAAATCGTTGCAGTAGCTACAAATCATCACCCAAAGCATTTCAAATGTAGCTCAAAATGCAAAAAGTTTTTACTGTGTGCTTGTTTCTATTAGTTTCATTTTTGTTTAGATGTCGATACCATTTGATTTCAAGCTTTATCAGGAACGCATGGGTGTGAATTCTGGTCTGCTGCACCTCTACCACACCTTTTTATTTTGCCCCTTTTGAAATTCATTTTAGAGTCTATGGGTTTGTATGTATGTTTGTTCAGTTTTTAATTGACAATTGGACTGAAATGAGATTTCTGGCACTATAGTTAACACTATAGCTTTAAATCCTACATTTTTTTTTTCCTTTTTCATTTTTTAGCATGAACACTTACCATTTCTGCTGGTCTCTGAATTAATGGAAGCCATTTGTGTTGGTGAATATTTGTCCATTCACTCCTGTTTTCAGTGTCAGACTGTTTCTGCGCTTAAATTATAGAACATGGACTGCTTTTAAGGTAGAGAGGCGGCGAACTGATAAGTGGTTCATTTCACTTTCTAAGCCCTTTTTATTAGAACTATAATAACTGCTGTATTATAATTTATAATGTATTCCTTCGTTTGCTAATGCCCTTGGATATATCTGAGGATGGTCTCTAAATGTGGTCTGAATTTTATTGTGGTTACATTTTAAAAAGACAAATCAATTACATGTTTTTCGGTGTTGCACGGCACGGCAATTCTGCTGTCAATCAGTTTATGGACGGCCGAACGGATGGGCCTGAATGTGTGTGTGAAAGAGAGAGAGAGAGGTGGAGAAAGGATCCGTGCACTGTAGGACCCCTTAGAATGAAAGTGTTTTTTTTTGTTTGTGCAGTATATCATCAGTCTTCAATCAAGTGAGTGTGTTTTATAATGGCTCCAGCCTGAGCTCGAGGCCTTTGAACCGATGGCAATGTTATTACGGTCATTTTTACCTGATAGAATATGGACTTTTTCACAGGCTGTCAGACTCGAAATGTCTTTAAAGCAATTCTCACAAAAAGTTTGCCGCAAACTCGAACATGAAAGAGTCCGCAGTTTTGGCCAAATTGCAGAGCACAAGACTGAAGAAGGATATCAGTGGGGGGAAATCTTTGGGAAGTAAAAATTGCCACTTGCATACTGTCTTTGACCGCAGTGCAAAAGCTTAACCACTCCTGAGGAACATGTGCCGTTTAGGAAGATATAAAGGAGTGATTTTATTACTTGGTACATCTCCCCTCAGAAGCGATTTCATTTCTCCTTTCAGACTCCACAGGAGCCTTTATTTGATCTCATATTCCTGAGTTTAACTGCCTCAAACCAGCCAACCTCCGTTTATTTTCATTTGGAAAACACATTTTCTGTTCACCTCAAGAGAAGCTGAAGATGGATAGGAGGGGGCTGCCCGGCTCTGTATCGAATGTAAATGTCTTCTTTGAGCCACTTTTCACCCACGATAATTGGAGCCCAAACTTCGCATTCCACTCCCACTAGGACCAGCAGAGAGGCGTGCGACTGGTGTGCGTGTTCGCCACGCTCGCCATCAAGACAGCCAACACGAACAGTTCCTGCATTCCTTTGTATTGTTTGTGACTGGGCGCCAAATTTTTTTTAAATTCAATTTATAGCATCCATTACTTTGTCCTTACATCTGTAGAATGCAGTAGATTAAGTCAAACACGCTACTCGTGTAG
This sequence comes from Pangasius macronema, assembly GCA_037577455.1. Lineage (NCBI taxonomy): Eukaryota > Metazoa > Chordata > Actinopteri > Siluriformes > Pangasiidae > Pangasius > Pangasius macronema. Next base: position 15,462,355 of record CM074962.1, read on the forward strand.
ACTGACCAGTTTTTGATAGCCCCACTTCATTGGAAACCTCATTTGGTGTTGGGTGGGTCAGACGGGATTTCCGAAAGGACAGTTTACAGGAATGTAATTTGGAAAATGTACCATTTAGACCAGTTTACACTTAAGCCTGAGCTATGGTTTCCTACCTGTTACTTATGTTACTAAGCCATTCTAACAGACAGTGGACTGGATTCTTGCTCAGAGGAAGCCTCGGTTTGCCCCTGTCTGTCTTTTGTCCCTTATTCTACGTCTCCAACACCTATGTCTGCTCTAAGCCCTGTCAAATGACAGCACCATGCAAACATTCGGCAGTTTTACTCCTGCTCCCCCACTCCTCTCCTCTCTCTCTCTCTCTCTCTCTCTCTCTCTCTCTCTCTGGGTAGCCCCCACTGGGCTCAGTTCCATGCAGTGAATTACCTCCAGATGTAATTCCTATCCCCGCCCTCAACGAATTAGTGGCTAGTAACAATTAGGTTTAAATTAGCAGCGTTATGGAGAATGGTTACGTTTGAAATTTCCATATAATGAGTTTATTATTCTTTGGTGGGATGCCATTTTCCTCGATTAATGTTCCTTCTTTTTTTTTGTTTAATTTGTGTCTGTTTGAATAGTGTTAAACTGCTGAATGGAAGAGGCTCGTGGTAGTCCTGAACCCTGATGTAACATGAGAGTATCCTGAATAGATCCATCTGTCTCTGTCTTTCTCTCATTCTCTCTATCCCTGTCTCTGTTTTTCCCATTGTGTTAAAGTTACATTTAAATCACACAAATCAGTTCCAACTGAGTGTGTAATTTATGTCACTTGTTATCTTATTGTTTTTTCCCCTCTCTTTTGTTCTGTTTTCTCAGAGCATTTGAAAAAATGGATTAGTGTATTTTGAGTTTTTTGTTGTTTTTTTTTTTTAAATTATTTCATTGTACTGAATACATCGTGTGGTTGTTATAGAGCCTTTAGTGCATATCCTTTTATCTGATTACAAGTTTGGCAGCCGTGTGCATCTCAAGCCTTGTCACCTACATCCCCCCCCCCAATGTGATTCTAATACAAATTGCAGCCTTTACAATATGATAATATCTTGTGTGTGTGAAAAGGGAAGTAGGCTGTCATGCAGTATGCTTTCATCTCGCTCCAATCTGCTGCATAATAGGTAAACTGCTGTGAGGTGTACTTGCTTGTATAAATTTACCCACACAGTCAAGTCTTTGATTTCATCAACTCGTCTAATTCAAATGTGCTTTTGAAGAAAGCCATATTTTAAGGCAAGGTGCCGAAGAGCCAATTTAACCTGGAGTGTCTGTCGCGTTTGTCGGGCCTTTCTGTTTGAAGTGGCTGGTCAGCTTGAACTGTCTGACTTCTATCATTTCTGTCTCTTTTATTTCTCTGCTGTAATGTATACTTCAGTTCTCCCTGCAGCTGCTGAAGTGGTGCAGGTATCATTAAACAGGGCAGAAAAAAAAAGAGAGAGAGAGAGAGAGAGAGAGAGAGAGAGAACGCTGCTGAGTGCCATGCATGGTTCCTGTTTGCGCATGTTGATTTTCCAGCCCATGCGAGTATGCGCCAGTTTATTTTCAATAGGAAGTGAATCGAGTCCCTTCCCCGGAGCTGCTTACTTGGCCTGTTGATATTGAGTCGGGCAAACACTCACTCGGGGATGTCCTGTTGGGCGGCCAGCCAGAGTCGCAAATGAAAGTCACATGTGTGAACTCCTGTGTGTGGATCCTGGGAGGCGAGCGGAGAGGAGCAGGCCCGAGCTCTGCAGGAGGCCTCCTCTCACTCACAGCCACTGGCCTTAATTAGAGTTTTAATGGTGCAGCCACGGAGTGCGGCTTATTTACCCGCCCAGATAGTGGCTTATTTTGATGTGCATTGTGTCTGCCTGCTCCTGTGCTGCGGGCTTGTTACCATCCAGATTAATGTTAGAGATTAAGCATAGATGTGCTCGCTAAGCTTTCAACTTTGCGCTTAGCACCCCCACACCTCCCTTCCTTCCCTGAAGTATGTATGCAAATATATTTGGACACTATCATTATAGGCTACTTAATAGGGATTTCATTAAGGAGCTGCCATGCGAAGCAAAGGCAAGTTGCCATGGATACTCTAGTGCTTAAGTACAGTGTATTACAATGTTTAGCTCTGTGTTATGTCATCCCTGTGTTCTAATGGTCCATTCCAGGCCACGTCTCTCTCATCATTAGTCCTGATGGTTTGTCATTAATCTTTTGTATGAAACAGTAATCGTTTACAGTTTTCACCAGACAAACATACCTTGGATGTGGTTTCTTTAAGTTTCAGTGGTTTGAGTGCAACAACTGCATCTATAACATGAGACTTTGCAAGTGAAAGACAGATTCTTTTAGAAAGCAAGGTTCAGAATTTGCTACACTGGTGAAAATATTTATAAGAATTGCTCCATACAAAGGATTAGATCAATATAAAAGCGGAAAGGCACAGCTTTTGGCATAAATGTCACATTGCTGACTTCCGTTAAACATTCACTACACTCCCCATTAACGATTTGCTAAATTTGTGATATTAAGCAAATTCTCAACATGATCTGATCACATTTAGCCAGTTACAATGCAATACCGACCCTTCCTCTGCTACATCTCTGTGATAATGCTGATGTTGTTTGTTTAGACCAAACTTAGTATTTGAAATTGCTTTATTCAAATGTCACATTCTATTGAAAATCCTGTACATGTGCAAATAAAGTCAGGTCCATGGCTGGAAGGCAGATAGAAACCACACCGGTGAGTTTATTAGGGCAGTGTTTACAAGTGCAGCATGCACGGCAATCAGATCGGACATCAGCTGCACAGCGGGGAGGGAGACTGGAGGTGGATATGAACTCAAGTGCATAACTCTCTAGCCAGAGAGAGCAGCTTTGCTGCTTGTGGCAGTTCTGAAAGGCCTGAAACACATCACATTCTCAGTGACTGCACACAAGCCCTGCCTCGCTCAAGTCTTGCTCATTCATCTGTATTTCATAGTAAACACTATAGCATTAAATCTCTGTTAATTGTTAACAGCCCATTGATTTTTTTTTGCACTGATGTGAATGTGAGTCTGATTTAAACGAGTGGATTTTAACATTACTGTAAGATAGCTTGGTGTCTTTGACTCGAAGAGGCTGGATCACTCCCCCCCATGTGGGGGCGAGGAAGATGGAGATGGGCTCTTGACACTGCCTACTGGCTCAGGGCAGTGTGTTTTTGTGTCTGCTCTAATTGAAAATGAATCGTTAGAGCAGGTTGCTATGGAAATGATGCCATCGCATGTAGAGAGCTGAGAGCTGGAGCGGCATAGCGGTGACCACCACGCATGCCAGCGGTTCCTTCCCCCCACCCACCAGCCGCTCGCTTTCTTCTGCCACCGCTCAAGTGCCGCTACTGGGATTGTTCGTCCTCGTTGACCTTGGCAGTCCAAAGCTATGCAAAATGAAGAATAAAAAGACAGAAGTGGGAAGAAAATTAGCATCACACATATACAAGGAGTCATGGCACTGCTATGGGAGAGTGTTAAAAATGAAGCTGGAGTCAAGGGGAGGAAACGGCGCAGGCTGTCATTTGACAGGCTAAAAGCCAGAAATAGCTGTTATTTAATGAAGCAACCTTTCCTCTGTGTTGTTTAGTGAAAGAGGGTGGAGGCCAGTAAAAGGTGTTATAGTTCCTGGCCTATGATCAACAGTTCTGATGATATCATACTGTTAAAATATGATCCAGTTGAGCTAGCAGATAATACACTGTTTGGAGCCAGTTAAATCATGCCAGCACAGCATTCAAAGCAGAGAGTTCAAAGTGGTCTTATGGTGCGTTGAAGGCTGGATGTTTAACTAAATAAATCTGTCATGCCTGCCTTGGGTGGATCTCACACAACATGAAAGTTCTTGCACACCATGCTCTCTCTTAGTGTTTGTGAATGTTGGGGGTGTATGAGAGAGTGTGTGTGTGTGTGTGTGTGTGTGTGTGTGTGCACACTGTGTGTGTAAGGTAGATTATTGATTACAGGAGTGTTTTTGGTCTGTGTTTTCATGTCATTTCTATATAAATCATAGATCTAAAGCTGATATTTTGATTCATCTATTTTCACTCTTTCTCATAATAAGTTGTTAATACTGGCTTTAAGAGCTTGACACATTTTGCCAGTTGACTCTAGTGCAAGTTTTGAAATGTAACTTTTGTCATTTTTAGGCTTACACACACACTTTTTTTTTTGTGAGTTCACAAACAGCTGGCTCTCTCGCTCCTCATCCAGTGTGGTGTGTACAGACCAAGCCAGACAAGCCTCACTCTTCAATCTCTTCAAGTCCATGTGGCGAAGGGAGCTACTAGCAGATGGACTTGCTTTTGCATCTGCTGTGTGCAAACCAGGCTTTGTACACCACTCCTGGGGGAAAGCAGGGCTTTTTTTTTTTTTCTCTGCAAGTAGATTCCTGTCTGTTGGAGTGACTAAGAAAAACATCTGTGGCATGCAGTGGGGGGGGGTGTGGTGGTGGAGGAGCCGGTAAAGGGGGCAGAATTGACAAAAGGATTGACAAACACCATTACCCGAAGACGTTCTATGTCGTTGCTAGTGTGTACTGTTTACAGTACGGAGCATATGTCAATACATCACTGTGATGGCTGTCTGGCAGGAGAACCCGCTGAATTTTGATTACGGTTAGCAAATGGACGAATCTGCAGCTCAGAAAGACTGAAGCTTGATTAACATCTGTAAAGACAAATTTGCCATTGTGAAGTGGATTCCGAGCTTTTATCAGACGTGGGGAAAAGCTGTGAAAAAGCTTGTCTGGGTTGTATTTCTCCACTCCTCCTGCACTCACACGTTTCCTCTGCAAGTTTTTTTTCTGTCGTTCTTTTTTTGGGTTTCAGCAGCCTTGCCCTAATAAGGGAAGAGGGAGGCATATTTATCACAGTTGTTAATATTGGCTTTAAGGCACATCGTGCTAGCGGATGAGGTCTTTTTTTTTTTAATATTGTACTAGTTTATTTTACTACGTGAATGTGAGAAAAAAAAGTGAGGGGTAGTCTCTTAGCAAGCTGGACGCCTTTTGACTACCCCAGGTCACTCCCGACACCATGCACAAAAAGAAAAACACCCCCTTCCCCCTAAACCCCCCCCACACACACTCTAACTCCCAATACCTCCAGCCCTCAAGCACACCCCCCCACCCCCCACCACCACCCCCACCCAGCCCATCATATTGCTGATTTTTGTATACGATTAGTCCTGGCATGCCAAAACAATCAGAGGTCTGTCTGATTTGTTGTAATTGCAAACGTGCAAAAGTGCTCCAGCTATGGGATGTGATCGGGCAGAGGAGCTCTGGCTGTCATCTAAATACTACTGTAAATAGTTCTTTGATGATGACTTTGACAGTGAGCGTCAGCTAGTTTTTTCACCCTCTCCTCTCTCTCTCTCTCTCTCTCTCTCTCTCTCTCTCTCTCTCTCCCCCGTTCTATTTTTTCATCCTCTCTCTGATGTTGTTGCCTACCAGTGGCATTTTTTTTCCCTTCATTTTGATGCATATTAATTTTCCAAGGCTTCTAAGAATATCTTCAAATGACTCTACCTTTGGGGAGCGTCAATCTCGGTCATTGTTTAAAAGGTATGTTACTTTTCTCGCTTTCTCTCTCTAGTAGCGTGTGAGTGTGGGTGGATTTTCGTGTGTTGCTCTGAGGCATATTCTAGCTATGTGGCATCCTTTTTCTAAAAAGCTGTTGCTTCCTCCTGCCAATTAAAGACAAGAGGTTAGTAATTGTTGTTTAGAGAGGTGCGTTCCCTCACCCGGCGCTCTGCGGTGACTAGCAGCTGCCGCTACGTCTCGCAGACTGCTCTCATTCAAAAGCTGGAATAAAAAGCAGGAACACATACCTTTCTCCGGGAGCATCACAGGAAGCCCCGGGATCCTCCTGCAGCGCCACGCGTTTGTTAAATCCCCGCAACCAAAAGAGTCGGAAAGCAGGAGCGAGCAAGGCACAGCGTGTGTGTGTGTGTGTGTGTGTGTGCGTGTGTGGGAGCGAGTGAGTGTGTGCTGCCGCTCTTTCGGAGCACAGCGCTAGCGGAGGAGGTGCGAACGGAGCCGTAGCTCCTCACACAGATTCTGAGAGAGTGCTCAAACTGCTCAGCACCATCTCACTCACACACGTGCACACACACACACACACATACACACACATACACACACACACACTCACACACACACACACACACTCAAACATGCTGTAGAGAAACTGTGAAGGTCATTTTTAGATCAAGAACGATTTTAATTTTTTTTTTTTACACTTCTTAAGCAATAAAGCTGTAAAAACTAGTGTTTTGAATTGATTGTGATTTTAGATCATAAGAGAAAAAATTGTGATTGTGTAATTATTTCCAGTGTGTCATGTAGGAGAAAAGCAGCTGACCGGAGCAATAAATTTTCACATTGCTGCTCATTTTTTTTGTTCCTCCTTCTGCCTGGCCAGGCACGCTGCTCTCCGAAGCCCTACCGGGCCCTGCCTGTCCGCTGTAATTGCCCAGTGACAAGTGGAAATGATGGAATAATTGTCAGGAGAGTGGGGTCCTTTTTTTCTAACCCGGGCACCGGTGACTTAAGTATGCATGAGCGGCGCGTGAGGGACGGGGCCGAGCGAGGCGCTTGTTTATGATGCCCCACTGTATAAACACAGTTGGAGTGATGACACAGATAAGAGCACACTACTCCCCGTGACACGAGCCGCCAGCACACGCCAAACAGCCAGCAGTCCCATCAGCACTCAACTGCAGGTAACATATCCGTCTTTCCATCCATCTCTCTGTCCCCTCTTCCCTCTCGCCGCATTAGTGAGCCAAGGGTCACTTTTGTTCTTTCTTGTTCTTCCTTGTGCGTTACATTACTTACTGCTTTTGTAGTGATGAATGAATGTGTGAGCTTGTGTCTCTGTGTGTGTGTGTGTGTGTGTGTGTGTGAAGCAGAACAGTGTAGTTCTCGTACAACTTTGCCTCGTACGTGCTTTCATGTGAAGTGTTGCCAAACGTCGAGCTGTTGAGATTACAGTGTGCTAATAGGCCAGTGTGTGATCATTAAAATCAAAAGGTGAAACTAATGTTTTTATTGTACTTCATTGTCTACTGCTGATGATGTTAATACGCCGAGGCCAGGCTTTGAGCTTCTGTAATAAGCTAACAGTGGTGAAATAAAACCGAGTTGCATATATATCCACTTTACTACTACTGCCAACCTTTTTTTATTTGAAGGAGTTCAGAGTTTTTGCAGCCATTCAGAACTTTATAGAGCCTGTCCCAGTTTGAGGGGAGGGGTCACCGAAATTATGAAGAGTGAAATACTAATTATCTCTATCAAAGGCAGGTGTATAATTTGTTTACTTAAATATTCATGAGGGTGAGTAAGGCATGGTATTGGGCTATTGTGAGCATATTATTAACATTTCATAGGGCTTGTGCTGGAATGCAGAAGGGCTCTTCTTCATTATTTAATACCCCGATGCATAATGAGCTGTGTGATTAGTTCATATGGAGAATTGGCTCAACTTCATTCTGAAGAGAGATAATTCACATTGTTCTCAAGAGTCTGAATATAATAGGTTCTTTAGTGCAATGAAATTAAAAGCTACACATTTTATATTTCAGCTTACAAATCCCCTTGGCAATATTCTGTGGTGTTTTTTTTTTTTTTAGCCTCTTTTTTTTCTCCTCTCTTTCACCTCCATCTCAAAAAAAACCCAATGCATTTTAACATTGTTTAAATAAAACACATGTTTACCTACATGTTTTATTTAGAATGCACCCAGGCCAATTAACACTGTTCATTAGCTGAGCGGGGTATTTGTTTTGAAAGTTTAACCGATCACTTTGTTATGCTAATTGTGATGTAATTTAATTTGAGTCCCATAATGATGATGCCGTTATTATCCCCATAAAAGATGCAGTTAAGCATCACAAGCTCATTTGCATGTGCTTGCAGCGGGAAGCTGGCTGAGCCGGCACCAGCAGCTCTTGCTCTGCTTTTATTTTCTACCTCTGTTCCCCTCCCGCCCTTCAGCTCCTCCCGGCCTGTCACTCTCTATTGATGATCACTACTTTAATCTGCTATTTTAATGACCAGCTGATTACTGTAGAAGTAGGACCATATATGGCTAATATCATTTATTTGAAAAGAAAAAAAAATGCAAAGGATTTACTTTTGAATAGAAAAAATATTTCCCTTTTTTTTTTTTTTTTTGGCAAAGGTGTGTGTATGTGTGTGTGTGTGTGTGTGTGTGTGTGTGTGTGTGTGTGTGTGTTTTAAAATGTCTGCTCAAATGTACATTCATACATCAAAGTTCTTTTTGTTTGGAAAGACTCATTTCTAATCTACTGTTTCCACCATTTGTGCGTTAGATATTGTGATGGAAGATGAAGGCTGATTAGGAATGTGTATTAAAATGTAGTAAAAAAAAAATCAATTTAAAATCTAGAAAGAAAGAGGATCCTCCGTGTATAAATGCACTTCAGCCTAGTTGGGCTGCCAGTGCGTAAGCCTCTGCTAAAGACTGCCCATTATCTGTTTTGTCAAGGGTTAGACTTGGGTAATTTTCCTCTGGAAAGATTATTTTTCTCTTGACCAATCCTGCCTGTTACAGCCCTAATTGGTTACATAAATCTTGTCTGGTATGAATGAGAAATGTTGCGGTGTTGTCAAGTATAATCTTCACCCTTATTTACCAATTCATTAAGATCTATCGATGCAGGACTGGGGAGAGGGAATGACAACATAAATCAGAGCCGGAGACATAATGACCCTAATCAGCCCCAAATAACTGGAAACGTCACTATGAGCTATGTCTCTATGTCTCTATGGCCACGCGGCTGTGTGGCAGCGCGGCTGGGTCGCCGTTTCCAGCCTCTCTCCGCCGTTAACGCCTCTGAACCTATAAGCACATCACACATGCAAGTCAGAGTCGCCTTTTTAATCTCTCCCCCCACCCACCCGCATGCAGAAAAGAAAAAAAAAAAAAAAACAGCCGGTGTCACAGATGATAATTGCACTTGAACAATGCTATGCTGAAATGAAATATGCATTTGAGTCTGGTAAATAGTCCAGGAAGATGGATAAATAGAGCTTTGAGCAGGTGAGGAAAATGGAACAAGCTAGAGGAAGAGAGTGCACATGAGAGAGAGAGAGAGAGAGAGAGAGAGAGAGAGAGAGAGTACTTGCCTCCAAACTGTTCTGCTGCCAAAGATGATTGGAGCAGACAATGGGGCCTCCCCCTTTTATAGGTCAATTACTGATGATTAGGTGGGCTGAGTTAATTAAAGAAATTACCCAAAATGAAAACGGGGGGAACTGCTTGATTAGATAGTGTCACTGTCTGTTCACCTACTTTCAGAGCCTTGTTCTCTTAGAGGGAGGTACTTGCTGGGTAAAATTTTAATTATATGGGAAGAACCAAAGAATGGAGCCCAGTGATGTTAGAGAAAATGTTTTACTGTACATGTTGTGGATATGCCTTTAATTCCTGATACGCAACCTTCTACGTAAAAAAGTCGATAATAGATTAATAGCAATTTGCATTTTAATGCTACAGATGATTCGCTTCTATCAGCAGGAGTATAAGAAATCACTGAAATGTGTTTACTACTGGGCTTTTAGATGTTATTTCATAGAGGCGCTTTCTCACACACACTCACACACACACACACACACACACACACACACACACACACACACACACACAGATCGACTCAATTCTTCCTCTTTTCTCATTTTTTTTATATTCTTTTATATTATATTCTTGTCTGAATGTAAATAGAATAGAATTAACATCCTGTCCAAAAATGGCTTATATGAGATAAAGCTTGAAATGATGAATTTAAATTTGACTACATTTTTTCCCCCTTTTTCACCACAAATCTTTCACTACAGATAACATTTGATCCTGTTGCTTTGCATAGTGTTAATTCGAAAAAAAAAANTGCTCCCTGACTCCTTTCATTTTCAACCTTGTGATTTTTGTAAATATGATTTTCTTTCTTTCACTCTTTCTAAAGCAATCTCATCTATTGTGAATCACTTTGAAATCCCATCTGAGAGGAGTGCCATACTATTACTCAGGTTTATATGGGAGTTGTTAACTCTCTGTATGGTGGCCCTTTAAAGCCAAAAAAGGACGTCTGGCACAGATTGTTAATCTTCAGAGGACTTCGAATGTTGAAAGTGCCTGTATTTATTCTAGCGTTAAGCCTGTTTTTATAGGCGTGCTGTTTCGTAGTCCTTTCCTCGTCACCGTTGCCGTCTGATCAGACGCACAAAATCCTATAAGCGCAGGATGAAATTACAATTAAATAAAAATGACTACTATCATTTTAGCCAGCGTGGGCAAGCTGACATGTTAGAAACGGTCCAAAGCTGGCATTTTTGATTTATTAAGCAATCCGAACTATTAAATATTTGAGCATCCAGGCTGGTGTAATTCTTTATTTTGCATGCATTGTAACTTATGGCAATGACGAATTAATTTCAGTGGAGCACAGAATTTGTGATTATTTTAAATGGTACCCATATCTTAACTGGATCAGGGCAGGACGAGCTAGCAGACTGTGAAATGTAATTTTTGCTGTATTTTTTTTTTTTTCTGCAATTTTGGAATTCCAAGCACCTGAGCAATGCGCTGATAATGAATGCACTTTTTGGATCACAGAGTCTGCCTTCCTGATGCTTTTCTGAAAGAATCATCACAAGGCTCTGTTTCCTCTGCATTCTTTCAGGGCGGTTTATCCAAGGACGGAAACAAGGAGCCAAGGAAAAAGCCAGTCTGTTGTCATAGTTGTCATAGTGGTTAAAAAACTGTGTTAATTATTATTATTATTATTATTTTTAATTTTAAGAAAAGTTGACCGGAGTAGATCTCTCCTACAAGAGCGTTACTGAGCCAACATCAGTGTCTTTACAGTTGCATTACTGAATTGGTGTGTGTGTGTGTGTGTGTGTGTGTGTGTGTGTGTGTGTATGTGAAACATCTGGGCTGTAAGTGGCTTTCTCTCCCTCCCGCACTTCTCGTCTGCTTAGATCCCCCCAAAATCGCAGCCGCAGCACTGAATGCGTTGGCAGGATTCTGGGATTTTTCACCAGGTGGAAAAGACAGAATTGCACATCGTATTATTCGAGAGCAAACATTTGCACAGAGAGGAATTGCGAGTGTGGTAGTGTTACAGCGTAAAAGAAAAAAAAAAAACGATGACAAAAAGACACAGGGCAAATAATATCGCTTTATATCAGAGCCGGAGCGATTGGTTCGTATCAGTGTTGAAGGGTCGGAGCTTTTCCGTGGTCTTGGGATATGCAGTTTTGTATGACAGATGTAGAATAAGTGTAGAACTACAGCAGGATGGCACACTTCACACTTCTGATTAGCACATCTTCGAGAATCCTGGTTATTTAAAAAAAATAAATAAATCGTACATCAGGATGATCCCAGGTTGCACGGAAACCCTCTCGCAGCCCTTGCACCCCTGCTTACACGCTCAGCACTACTAACAGGAGCTGTAAATATTGTTCCGGTGGGGCTAGGCTTCTGCCCCAGTGGGTTTTTAGGAAAGGACAGTCTGATACAGTGACAGGCTGCCAGCCCTAAGGGCCAGCATGTCTGTGATGAACACATCTCTCTCTTTCTTTCTCTCTCTCTCTCTCCTCCTCTCTCACTCTTTCTCTTTCTCTCCTGTCACTGTCCATCTCTCTCCGGCGGTACAGCAGAGCAGTGAGCGGTGACACTTGGCCGTGGCATGCAGACTCTCCTCCCCTGCTCCGTGGCGTGGAAACGAACGCAGGCGCGCCTGTGCTTCTAATTGACATTGTAATTGGCAGATTTGAATGCTGCTGTTAGATGGCTAATTAATTTATCTCACCGCTGTCATTAAGGTTAAAGCACCATCTGATCTCCCTGAATACACTTTGCATACATCTGCATGCCTATTATTTTCAGTTACACACTTACATACAACTTTTAGATCATGTGGATTTGGAGGTAAAGCTGATGTTAATGATGTGTGTGTCTTTAATGATCTCATCAGTAATCCGTGGCATTAATGAGGATATGAGCTTAAAGTGCATATTTTATGTTTTTTATTTTATATTTCATTCAAATTTAAACAAGTCATCAATGTAAATATGACTTTGCAAAGCAGATTTTATTTTTTTTAATAAAAAAAAATTATATATATTTAAAAAAAAACATATTTGAATTTTCAAGCTGCATGATATTAATTAGCGCTGTTGTAAATTTAAAAAATAAAATCTTTCTTTTCTTGATTTTTTTGTGTCTCAGTCTGTAGGTTATGCTCCCTTTCATTGGTGTTAAAAAACACTCCATTAGATTGTTCTTAAAATTTGAGTAAAGGCAATCAGGCACTCTTTCTCTGAATATTTAAAACATGGGGCATGTAAAATTTATGCCTAATTTGAATACTTATTAGTCGCCTGATCTCTGTGGCAGCATTGCGTTTCTTCAAGAGAGATTCATCAGCGCCTCATCGTCATGTTTCTCTCTCTTTCTCTCTTTCTCTCTGTCTCTCTCTCTCTCTCTCTCTCACTGTGTGTGTGTGTGTGTGTGTGCGTTTGTAATGCTGTGGCGTTAACGTTGGTTGTTTGTTGAGCACGGTGTCCATAGCCGTCCCATCTGCGTGTAACTTAAGTCGTTTGTTTTAAAGCCTTGCTGCTGCTTCAGGCTTCCTCCTGGACAGCTCGAACACGCTCGCTCCGCTGCTTCTGGTTTTCAGCAGGAAAAAAAAAAAAAAAACTCTGCCTATAAAATATCATTTATCCAACGGAAAAGCAGTCACGGATTAGACGACGTCTTCTTTGTTACGTCGAGCGTTTGATTATTGATGTTAATTTTCAGCACTAAGCTTGCCTTGCTACTGTGTCGCCTTATTCAAAGAGCGGCCCTATTTATCCATGCAGAGCAGGTGACAAAATTGATTTGCTTAATCTATGCAAAGGAGGACGGCGACATTGTCGGAGAAATGAATGAAAATATTGCTTAAAAAAAAAAAAATGTATCACCACCGATACCGTTAAACATTCCACAGGATCAGGGTTATTATTTTGGAATGCTGTCTCCATTGATGTAATTAATATTGTTTATATTTTAATCAGATGAAATATGAGACAGGCAGAAATAATTTCCTGCGAGGAACAAAATGTGTAATGGGGAAGAAAAAAGGTGTTTTAATGACTGTGTGAATGACGGAGAGGTGATGAGGCTTGAGCCGCGGAATGTGTGAATTAAGAAGGCTCTTGTGGGTATATTAGCGATGCAGAACACACCTTGAATTGCGTTTGTTGGGTCAGGCCGATTCTTTTATTTATTGCGAGGATCTCCACAGATCCGGGCAGGAGTCCTCATTGCTCCTTTGAAGGTACGGAGCATTTATGCAGGGAAAATGATAAAACATTTATTACTAGAGAGGAGGTAATATGCATAATTTATGCTGTTTTTAGCACAATCATTAGTGATATTCATGATAGATTTTTTTTTCCTTTCCTTTTCTTGCGTCTGCTCCCCTCTGCTTTTCATATTTAATAGATGCCAGTGAAATTAATTTAATATCTTTCATTTATTTGTCTACGTTAAAATTGAGGCTTAAGATGTCTGTGGCGTTTGATTTCAGCTCACTGGCCACAATAATCGTGCTCTGGGGATGACGGCACTAAATGTTTCAAATGTCACAAAAATAATTGAATATCATAAGTTTGATTAAAAAAGAGAGAGAGAGGAAAAATAGTCAATATGCGTCGTGTGCCTTTTTTTTTTCCCCTCCTTAAGAAGCCTCGCAGGCAAATTTTATTTTATTTAGCTTCAGTTAAGGACGAAGACCATTGTACCGTTCGTCACGGGTTGGTACCATGTGATTTGTTACACTCCCCCTCCTCTCCTCGTCTCCGAGACCCAATTTTAATTTTGCATGATTAGCTGTGCGTCATTAAGCAACTTCATTCAATCGAGACGCGGCGTAAAACTCTGACGACAGGGGATATTTTAGGAGACTCTCTCTGTGTGTGCACGAATGAGGTCGGAAAAAAAAAAACACACACGTGGCTTTATTACAAATTCACACACATTTATATGTCCATATATTTTATGTCAGAAGCTTTCTTTCAAAATCCCTTCTAAATTATACTTTTAATTTATGAAGTCTAGATTTATTCTGTGCGTGATAATGTTCTATACAATATGTAAATGTATGTAAAAAAAATTTAAAAAAAAAAGCTCAAAGCAAATCAGAAATAAATCTAAAAAATGACCCAACACCCCCAGTTTAAGCACAGAGCCCGAGCATCTCTTTGTATTGCTTCATTTACACAATGAATGCATAATTTCTTCTGCATCTCCCTCCCCCTCCCCCATTAAATGCTTTAATTTGCAGAGAGGGACCGGGGCTTGATAATGGAATTTTTTTTTTTTTTTTTTTTTTTAAAAAGGGGATTGTAACAAGAGCCTTAACCGGTGCCTCTTAATCACTTCTAGGTATTAAGTCATGATGCAGGAGTCGGCCAGTGAGACAATAAGCAACAGTTCAATGAGTCAAAATGGAATGAGCACCCTAAGCAGCCAATTAGATGCTGGCAGTAGAGATGGAAGATCAAGCGGTGACACAAGCAGCGAAGTAAGCACAGTCGAGCTGCTGCATCTGCAACAACAGCAGGTAAGTTGTGTTTCTCGCTCTCAGGGCTTCGATTCTCACTCACACGCAGGCACGGTGGCTCTTAACACCACCTCTGTGAACATTCACACATGGACTGGACAGGATTTTGGACTTTGACTTTGATTGTATTGTGTTTTGTGTCATTTTGTTTATTATTGATTTGTTGTTTGGGTGATTTTTTAGGGTGGTGTTATTGTGGTGTTTTTCTGGCAGTGTTGCCTGTGTTTAAAAGGAGTACTTGTGTGAGGGTTGTGCACATTTTTCTGCTTTTTTGGAGATGTTTATTGGATTTATTTGTGTTTACTCGCCCGGGTGAATGGCACGCTGCATCCGAGGCCGTGTGTGTGTGTGTGTGTGGAGAAGGGGGGGAGTGAGGCGCGGAATGAGTGAGCGTGTATGCATGCCGGGGTTTTGGCTTTTCCAGCAGAGGGCATCCTAACTCGACAGAGCCAGCAGAGACTTAAGGCCTCTTTTTTGTGGCGTCTTGCACTTACTGTGCTGCTGCTGCTGCTGCTTATAGACAAACACCTCTGATTTATATGCAGAAATCTTGCACAGAAATGCTTAGAGTTGTATTGTTAATTTTAGAAATAAGGAGTGTGTAATGAAGAATAGGTCATAGGTGAGGTGTGTGTGTGTGTGTGTGTGTGTGTGTGTGTGTGTGTGTGTGTGTGTGTGTGTGTTAGTGTGGTTTGGAAGCCAGCAGATCAGGCGAGTTCTGCTGAGGCTCCATTCACTGACTGATGGCTTTGACAGCTCACCAAAAGCTCAGTGCTGGGGGTCAGGCTGAAGTGCCGGAGAGGTTTAGGGCACTGTGTGTGTGTGTGTGTGTGTGTGTGTGTGTGTGTGTGTGTGTGTGTGTGTGTGTGTGTGTGTGTTTTGTGTGGTGCGCACGAGGGGTATAAAAAATATNTGTGTGTGTGTGTGTGTGTGTGTGTGTGTGTGTGTGTGTGTGTGTGTGTGTGTGTGTGTGTGTGTGTGTGTGATTTCATCAGTGTAAATTGTATCCCATTTTCAGTTGTTTGCATGGGCTTCAGTGTTCATGTTCTATATTCATGCGTTCACCACTTTTTCGTATTTTGGACTATTTCGTAGAAAAATATTTGATGTTGTAAAATAGTTGATATTTTCTCCATGTTTGTGTGTGTGGTTATGTGTAATTTATGCGATTGTGTGAAGCATCGTTGCAGTATGACGTCCTATAGGGATGTGTGGGGCCCGCCAGTAACCTCCTACACACACACACACACACGCACACACGCATACACACACACTCCAGCTGGTGATTACAACTGCACCCCGACACCATGGCCTCTCCTCCCATTCATCATCACAGCGTCCGTCTCTCTCTCTCTCTGTCTCCATCTCTGTCTCTCCCTCCACACACGTCTGATTGGGGTCAACCCCATCTCTCATTACTGTCCTCTGTTTTAACCTGCACGCACACGCACACACACACACACACACACACACACACACTGCAGCTTGTGTGCATTTAGTTTCAAACATTTAGAGTTTAACAGAACAAGGCACTATGTCTGTATTAGATTTATGACTTTGAAATCTAACTATAATAATAATAATAATAATAATAATAATAATAATGGGCTGTTTTAGGCAGCTGGAGTGAACAGATACAAAAGTTGATGAAGTGGACGATTTTTGCCGTGCATTTAAATGAGCGCTCCAGCTAACAGGCCTCCAGAGGCTTTTTAAAGCGAGGCCAGGTGCTGTTAACTTCACACACTTCCTGCGCCCTGCTTGGCCTTTCTCTTTAGCTCCTTCACACACACTCACGTGGGTCAGACAATACCTACACATTTAATAACATTACCAATCTGTCTGTTAGTGTCCTTTGACTTGTGTGTGTGTGTGTGTGTGTGTGTGTGTGTGTGTGTGTGTGTGTGTGTGTGTAATCCAGTTCAGAGCGCTCGATATGAAGTAGTGTGTGCATTTAGGTTCAGACATTTAAAACTTCAGATAACAAGAAAATATTGTATCTTTGATTTTGAAGTTTGGAAATAATAATAATAATAATAATAATAATAATAATAATAATAGTAATAATACAATTCTTCCTCTTCTTCTTATTATTATTACTATTATTATTATTGTTATTATTATTATTATTATTATTATTATTATTATTGGCAGTGTTATGTGCTGTGCAGTGTAGGTGAATGGGTTAGGGTTGGAATAACACTGTAATTCACAAGTCCTCCACCATCATCCAAAACTTTGCTCTCCTGAGAATCGCAGCCAACTTTGTTACATTTTCCTTTATTCAAAATCAGATCTCTTTTCCAGCCTTACATTTTCTCAGTGCAGAATATTTTTGTGTTTCCTATTGTGTTTGTCTGTCTAAAAAGATCTGATATTAATTTTGCCAGGATTCTGTGCCGTGATGTATTATTGAGAGGAGTTCAGTTCTTATGAACACTGTGAATAGTGTGTGTAGTGTATGTGTGTATATCAAATGGAAGCAATAATTAGGCTTCTGATATTTTCTGAATTGAAATTTTAAAAAAGCCTGCTGCAGTTAATAATTATTGATTATGAGCCAGCGTTGAATAGCTGTTTTAATGTATGGTAATGATAATGTGGATACATGAAGGCTTTACATTGATCTGAAGATCCATACAGTAATGTACTGTAATGGGGCTGTTAGGCGATTACTTTGATCTACAGTGCATGTGTTTTATTGTACAGATTGATGGCTTAGCTAGAATTATGCTTTAACTTAATCAGTGGGCTTCCCTGTTGGAGAGCCATGGCTCTGCTCTGGGCGCCATCAGAGTCAGAGACCTCCTGGTCTGGTTTACGACGTACAGGAGCAGCGGCCAAACTCAGCCATCCAGTCAGTCCTTTTCATTTCAGAGCAAACCCTGGTTCCTCTCACTTTCAGCCCGCTGTATTAGTCCCAGTTGTGCTCAGAATGACGATTAAACCCCAGTCTCTTTTCTTTGTCCAGCTCTGGCGCAGATCAGGACTGTTTGCTAAAGTTGGGCTAGTCTTTATGAAGGCAATATCCAGATGCAGAGGACACGGTGGCGTCTTTTTTTTTTTTTTTTTTTTAATTCCATGCCCACAGCGATTGTTACAGCATGGCGCCTGTAAGTCACTGGCCCAATGTAAAAGTGACAGCAATTAACCCGACATTTTAGCTTGAGGAGAATTTAAGATGAGATATATGACAGCCGATGTCAGCCATTTTTTTTTTTTTTTTATATTCTTCTCCAGGTTTAAGAGCAAATGAAATTGGAGGTAGCATCACGGCTAAGGAAAGCCACTTGGGAGGTGGTGTTGGGGGGGCTACAGGGTTGAGGAGGGGTGCGCGAGTGAAAATGAAGGCGCTAACTATTAATAGAAGTGTTTCATATTTGCAACACTGACTTTAACCTTTCCTTTAGTTTTGTGTTCACGGTAATTATCTTCTTTGGTTCGTCACCACAGTTTCGCTTTGATTTTGCACTAAACTGGACCACTCGTATTTAAAAAGGCTGCCATCATTGTCGCGTAACAGACTCAGGCTTTACCGAGTACGTTCTGTCATAGTGGGGAGAGATGGGGGTCTCTGGGGCTCGGGTGTCTGTTATTCAGGAGGAAAGTAAGGTGAAGGCAGCACGCGGGCATTCTCCACGTCTCTGCCTCCATCACCCTCCTCATTCTTGGAGCCGTCCACAGGGAGCAGAGAGCACAACATCTCCAGGCTGGATGATGACGGCCTCCACCGCTCATCAACCAAATAAAAGCCCCTGTGATGCAAATAGTGCTTTGCCCTTGAGCATAATTTAAAGAGATAATCACCCCTGGAGTCTCGGCCGTGCCGATAGGCTAGGCGAGGTGACTCTCTCATTTACACTCCAACACTGAAGCTCATTAGCTTTATCACACCGGCCCAAGCCTGCACCACTTCAGAGTGTAAATAACACACACACACACACACNCACACACACACCAGGCCACACACTGGCATATTCACCTTCTCAAAAAAGCACGAGTAAATCTCAGATCAAAGGAAAATGAAATGACGAGCAAGGCTTTTCCATAGAGTGTATTTCATTTTTCTTTTGCTGGGCTGGCGCTCTGTACAAGTGCCCGTGGCTCGCATGACGTATTTATTGTGCTCTCCATTTCATTGTTAACATTTCACTATCTTCAGATGGTCCCTTCTGTATAGTACATTGAAGCTTGACATATAGAGTCGTCGTCCTCCAGGCGATGACACAGTAAGATATAGGACAGTGAATGACAGTGTTGCGTGCGTTTGCTCCTCTCCCCAGACAACGCTGCGCGTTATTTTATCATCACACACACATCATATACACACATGCTCATGCACATTTCACTTTTTCCAGTGCTCTGGCCACACACCTGGACTGGTCATCTGTGTTTAAGGTATATTACATGTGGCTGCATGGAATTTACAGTGCAGCCTCTGTAGTAACTCCATTTCACATCAGGCTCTCCTGAGACCCTGTGAAATGTCAAGCTGCAGTTCAGAAAGAGACATGGAAGGAGGGATGGGATGAGAGAGAGAGAGAGAGAGAGAAAGAGAGAGAGAGAGAGAGTGGGAGGAAACAGACAGAGCACGAGATAGAGTCAGAGTGAAATCTGCTGGAAACAAACACTTACTACCATTTTATGCTTGAGCAGCTCTGTGCCATTGTGACGGAGAGCGGCGCAGGTCAAAGACAATCACAGGTGCAGCACACACACAGACACACACACACACACACACACACACACACACACATATAACATAAACCTTGTGCTTAGTGACTGTGTAAAAGATAAGAGAGCTTCAGCTAGTGCTTTTCTCTTCAGGTATGTTTATATATATTGGGGTTTAGCATGCAGCTCCTACGCACTATCACTGTTTATGTGACCCTGTGGGTTATAGTTAGTGATTAGGGTTAATGTCGGTGGGTAAATAAGACTCAAACAGGCAGCCTGGGTCAAGATCAATGACCACTTCTCAACTCATTTCCTTTTATGCCTCCTAACTGCCCTGCCTGGGGAAATTAATGACACAGGATCTATAGAGCCTTAACGGCCGAGGCTGCTGTCTGCCCTCAGTAGCCGAGCAGTTATACACTGACCCATCCCATTAAAGAAACTTCTTAAAGGAGCAGCGCTTCATTTCGAACACTCGCACTCACACTCGCAGTGGAGCTCGCGCCTCAACACATCATTCGGAGCTTTGTTTTTTTTTTTTTTTTTCTTTTCCAGGTAGAAGGCCTCCCACACTCGTGCATGCGTTAGAGTAATGCGAAAAATAGCACACTGGGTCCCTGCAGGATGAGCGGCTATTCCGAAGGAGTTTTTTTCTTCAAGTCTTTGACAGCCTGCGACACTGCTATCCATTTAACAGAGCTTAAAAAACCCATATATGCATATGCCGAGCGTCTTAAGCTGACAACCGAGAGGCAGGATTTGCTAGATTTGCTAGAAGGCAGCTTTGGAGCCTTGTGAATTTAACAAGCATGTCTAGTATTACAGTTTCTCTGTGCTTCAGCCATGAATAGTCACAAATCAGCCTGTGAAACGCCTGCCCTGGGATGTTTGTGTGTGCGTTTTCCCTCTCTGACAAATATTAAAATGATGTAAATCTGGTTAAGGAGGTGGGAGGGCAGGGATGCTGGAAGTTTATTCCTCATACTTCCTTTCCTCTTCCTTCTATCTGTGTGTGCGTGTGTGTGTGTGTGTCTCTCTCTCTCTCTGTGTCTCTCTCTCTCTCTCTCTCTCTCTCTCTCAGTCGTCCTCTCTTTCCTCTTTTCACTGTTTACTATGCACCGCATTGCCAGTTGTTGCCGCTTCACACTTGAATATTTCAATTACATATTGTGGAAAGAAGAGAGAACGAAAGTGTGTGTGTGTTCGGCTCGGCTCACAGCCCACTGATCCCAGACTGTGAATACATATGTAAGAGAGCCTCTCAGCTTGCACCTCTTTGGGGCTTTTGAACAAATGTGGTAAATAAGCCTGACTTCACCTCACAAATACACAAGAGGCTTTTCAAACACGCGCATGTGTCACTTAGGCTGCGATTTCCCTCTTTCTCTGTGGGTGTTTTGTGGTAAGGGCTCGTAGGGCTGTTTTTGAAGTGGGGTTGGTTCTCATTTGCGTCTTCTTTAGTGCTGTCACTATGGACAGGACGTCTTTATCCTCATCTGCGGTAAAGTAGTGTCAACACACACACACACACACACACACACACACACACACAGTAGTGAAGCCTACTGTATGCACTCAGACACTAGCCCCCTTGCCTCCCACTGTGCCACTGTACCAGCACACTGAGGGAGCAACTGTGTGTGTGTGTGTGTGTGTGTGTGTGTGTGTGTGTGTGTGTGTGTGTGTGTTATGCGATAAGGAAACATTGTCATCGTATGCACTGCATGTATTAATGTTGTATGTGATGCTTCATGCTTGACTTGAAGCTAAGCTGATATTGGTTTCACGCTTGAGTCTTCCAATGCCCGCTCCGTTTCAATTGAAATGTGATTGTTATTGCCGAGTATTTACCAGAAGTTATTTGATGCATGTTCCCACGGAATGAATTTGCCTGCTAGGCCGTATTGCACTTGTGCATAAATTTTGGCCTCTTTCTCCTCGGAAATTATTCCAAATTTAACCGATCGTAGCGCATGTGGAACAGTATATGTTCTTATTCTGAGATGATCAAATATATAATAACTGTAAACACATCATTTTAGACTGTGGCCAATACAAGTGTAATTACACCTTTATCCTCATTTATAGTTATAGTACTATAGTATACTAGTTATACTAGTCAGATAACTAACTGCTAGTAAACTAGCTTGCAAGTAAGATTTCTGTATCAGAGATAGATAGTAGTAACAAAGTAGTGTTTAACAAATCTGTCAAAATATAACAGAACAACGGATCTTATGTTCGTTACTGATATTATCTAAATAGGTTTAGGAAGATACTTTACCACATGGGCTTGGTGGCTAAAATAGATTCAGTAGATTACAATAGATTCAAAGCTTTGGACTCATAAGAATAAGATATACCCAGTTAGATGGGAGAAACATGTGACATTTGCATTATGGCTGCGTAATACGACAATCTAACATTGATATATTTTCTGAGATATTTTGGGTATCACCTTATCTTTGTATACCATTTTGTGGGGTTTTACAATAGCAATTAAAACACGTCTGGAAGCAGCTTATTTATCTAAAATCTAAAATTAAAACTGAAAATTTTTCTCCCTTTTCAGTGTAAAAATCATTCATTTTTGTAGATGTTTTTCCAAATGACACATTACTGTTTTGCTGGCAGTTGGTTAGCAACTCTATACGTTATGATGCGTATTTGCATCATCAGAATATCTTTAAGTATTGTGATGAAATTTCTGTAATATCGCCTGCACTTATTTTGGACTGAAAAAAGGATTTTTGGCCCAAACACCAAATCAGCGATAAAAATCTGCCACCCAGGAGAAGTCATCTATTATACCATGACTAAAAACAGTAACTAAAAATCATGTTTTGAGTGCAAAAACTGTACGGAAATTCAATTCACACTACCTTCACTTGAGTTAAACGTTTTAATATCTACATAAATGAATCAACACCACGCAACCAAACACTGGTGGTCACCTGTACTTTCACTAATCCGTCTATCTCTGTATTGGACAATGCCAGTTGTAGACATGTACTAATGACTCGTCTGTCCTCTGACCATCAGTGCTGAAGGTGAAACGCTTCACTCAGCGGCTTTTATACTCTCCGATACCTGCACTCAGTGGCCGCACTATGAATAATGTGTCATTTCTTTTTGATGGAGATTGTAGTCAAAGGGGTTTTTTTTATTAAGCAGTGTAATTGTGCTGTTCTCGTCTGGAGTGCTTTGGAAGGAGTGATCATGCTTTTGGCACATTTATCAAAGCACAGAAAAAGAAAATGTGGAAAAAAAAGAAGAAGAAAAAAAAAGAAAGCGTCTCATATGGGCAGACTAAGTGAACGACACAGTGATAAATTTTCTTGTTAGGAGAAATTACATCCACTAACTTGAGCTACTTCAGCATGAAATTGAAAAAGAAGCATTTCTTCTGAATTTCCATTCTTGATTCAATGAAAGATGTAGATTAGCTCTTGGGGTGGGCTTGGGGGATGAGTGGGCTGCACGGAGGAATGGAAGTGAAACAGGATGACTTTATTCACTCGACGATCCTCATGAGCCTGGCATGGGACGGTTGTTCACGTTGTTTATGGAGGCAGTCGAGGCCTGATTACAGCCTTTATAAATGCCTTTGAGAACAGATCGAACACGTATGTTTGTCTGCGAGTGCATGTGTGTATGTGCATGCGCTGGATACATCTTAATCAGTGTGTGCACCATCACCTGCCTCGCACTTCTCTGAACGTCTCTCTCTATCTGTGTGAAGCAGCGCTGATTGATAGACGCTGCATGTCAGTTTGGGAGATAACTGTATCTCATTCAGCTCTTCGGAAAGGTCAGGCATGTGCTGTAATCAGAATATTCACAAGACAAGCACCCGGATCACAAGCGTGCACATGGTGTGTGCTAGACTGTACTCCACAGCCTCATAAGTAGCTAAGTAGCCAGCGCTGACGGAGATGCATTGGCCCTCCGCCGCCTAGATGCGGTGCTATTAACTCCGCTGATCTTTAGCGGAGCCGTGCACTCATTCAGATGGACTGGAGAGATCCATCACTCTGGCTGGATGATCCAGCGGCCCGCTGCGGTCTAATGATAGCCCAACGCTCAGGTAAATGGACTGAAAACAATAGTTTGTCTTCACCTGGAGTGCAGACAAGATCATCTCGTTCTTGTACTGTATTTGTCGAACTCTATCTCATTTCATGCTGGTCATTTTTTCCCCCCCAGCACACCAAAAGTGATAAAGTTGAAGCGTGTTTTGCTCTCCTGTGCAGAGCTGAGCACATATTTCTTCAGTAAGGGGAAGCACGCAATAACTTTGACGCATTTGGGGAGCTGAATCTACCGCATTGCTCTCTGAGGTCAGAGCCACGGTAATTAAGATTAAGGTATTTACATCTGAGGGCAGGGAGCCGCTTGATCGACCCCTTTGGGTAACAGTGTACGAGCAGTGGCTCAGTCATAGCGGCACAGACACACGCTATTGACCCACAGAACTGAGTGTCTCCATGTGTGTGCCGTGGTCATCTAGTGTATGCGTGTTCGTGTGTGTGCACCGAAGGGGAGGTGGGTGTGCATGTGTTTACAAAGTAAATTATCTCTATGCGAGAGACCTTGTGTTGAGAAGTGAAGCAATGCAATGAATGACTGTTCATTTGCATCAGAGAAGACGGACAACATCCAAGTGTCTTGAGTCTTTATTTTCAAGATTAAACAGATTCATAAAGTAATGAAGCATGAATACACCTCAGCATAGTGCTTGTGTGAATGAGAAACAGTGTGTATTTATCACAGCAGTCACGGTAATGGTATACATACAGAGGCCAAACTCTTCTTTAGTTGATGCCGCTGTAAGATTGGCGGCTTCTCCCCATGCCACATCGTGTGTGCTCTTCGCCTCTGGCTGTATACTTTGGTGTGTGTGTGAAGCGCTTAACAAGCCCTCGTCAATAAAGACAAGACAGAAATGGAGAACCTGAGAAGACAGCTTCATCCAACTCATGGAGCCCACCGGTTGCTGAGCGAATGAGTACACCGCACTTTCCTTTTTCCACTCGCCTCTCTTTAAATGAAGTGCAGAGTGCTTTCTCTCTCCCTTTAATGCAACATTTATTAAGAGGTATTCCTCCAACTGTGTGGCGTTCATCGGCATGGAACTGTGAAAAGAGACGGATCATAATCACTTGAAGGGCAAACAGAGCGGATCAAGTGCACACTAGGACTAAGGGGAAGTGGGTTGTTCCCGGCTCACTTCTTCTTCCTCCGTCTATCGCCCCCTCTTTTTTCTTTCCGCCTTTCTCTTATTCCTGCACATTTGTTGATGGTGTAAGTGAAAAGCTTTGCTCTCTCGTTTTTTTTTTTTCCTTGCAGATATAGCAGATAGTCAGGCTCTCAGCTGTGGCTGTGTAAAGGACTTCTCTTAGGAGGAGGCAGATAAAAGAGCTGTGAATGGCCCTGCGCGTCACCTTATCTAAACCCCAGTGCTATACAACTGTTGAAAGTGAGAGCTTTACTAAAGCCAGTCAAAGTGCATGGGGGATAAATTGAATTTCATAAGCGAGAGGGACACACTGAGACAATGCTCCCAGAGAGAGAGTGAAACAGACTACAGTATGAAGCCTACAGTATGTAACAGTGAACGAGTCGGGCTGTAGTGCTAGTAATTAGCAGCAGTAATGGTGACTGGAAGGCCAGGGGTCTCTTTCCACCATCCTGCACTATTTGTTGCTGTATTTCTATGGGTTACAGATGTTGTTTTGAGTACAGGGCCCCTACAGCCTAATTCTCTCCACAGGTTGCTGGCAATACTGTAAACTATTATGCGTGCTCCATCACATACGTGTGGCGCGGATTTGCGAGAGCCATCCATAACAGTGTCTGCATGAAGCGGGAAGTGTATGAATGTTTGTGGTTGCAGTGAACGATGGAAGCTCATTCTGTTTGGCCTGTTATTGCTGGCAGGGCTTCCGCAATGAGAGCCTGCTGGAGTTACACACGTGCGCACACACACANCACACACACACACACACACACACACGCTCACCCTGATGGGTTGAACAGACCCATGTTTTGTCTTCTCACACTTGGAAAAATAAGTGTGAGGTTACACAATGAGGCAGTCTTTTTTTTTTTTCTCCCTCCCCACTTTGTTTCTCCCTCCCTTCCTCTAAATGCACTGCTTCCTAGGGTAGAAATGACTGAATTCATCTCCAATTCACCAGGGAGGACTGTGCTATGCCTCTCTGTTTACAGTGGCAGAAAGTTAATATAAATTTTCATCAGAAGGGGAAGTTTACACATATGATTCTATTTGTCCTTCATTATTAGCACCTGAGTCTGGGCTGAGGAAGCATAATTGTCTACAGACACAGGCCAAATAGATGCAAGGGAAAGGCAAATAAGCACACCCCAAAATAATTTTATGGTTGTGTGTTACAATCCCTCTCCCTGGGATCCTTAATCTAGAAAATCAATAAACAAGTAGAGAGGAAGACAGTCGGAGAGAGAAAGAAGGAAGGAAAGAAAGAAAGAAAGAACGAGAGATCTGAGAGCATAGAGTGAGGGGGAATACATAAATAAGAAATGGAGGCATTGAAGGAGAAAGTGGAAGATGGGGGGGTAAAAAAAAAAGAAAGGAATAGAGTGAGAGACAGAAAGAGGGAGGAAAAGTAGTAGCAGCAGCCAGAGAAACACACAGAAGCCCATTGTTCTGCTGGTTAGCTCCCGCTTCGGCCCGCAGTCAAGGCAGATTCTCCATGGACCGGCCCGTGCACCGCACACTCTGTTGATTTATTGAGTCATAGTATTTTTACGAGTAATAGGGGTGTAGGAAAAGAGAACAGACCCTTCGCACTGTAAGTCGACCTCTTTTTGTACGACAAAAAAAAACAGCCTGATTTCCACAAGCACTCTGATATCTATTCTCTCTTTCTATCTATCTCTTTACTCATATTTCTCACTTTTTGTTTTGTTTCCCTGACCCTCCAGTGGCAGTAGCTCAGTTAGCACACCGTTATTGGTCAGGCGGTAGACTTCAGGATGCAGTGAGGAGGATTATACTCAGGTTTTTGTTCCAGCTCTGCCTCTATGAGGGGTGGGATGCTCCTAATCACCAATAAAACACTAAGGGTCTTTTTCACTGCATCAAAGTGCTAGAAGTTTTGCCTCCAAAAACTAAATTGGTGCCATTTCCACCAGCAACTCGACCAGTAGCAAAGGACCAGCACTACTTCAGCACTGTTGCTTAGTTAGGTGTTCATGTCACATGACAAGCGATGAGTACTGAATCAAAAAAGAGGAGCACAGAAAATAATAAATAAATAGTCTGGTTAGTTGGTGCTGTTTGCGAAATGAAAAATGACATTGTGCAGTTTTATTTCTGAACCTGCACAAACATTGCATTTGAATTTTTCAGAAAAGATGCAGTACAGAGTTGTTACTCCGCAACGCAGCATGAACAAACATCTCCTTTTTTTCTGATTGCCATTAGCCCTAATGAAATTTAAAAATCATTCAGCGATGAACCTTTTCTTCAGTCATTTTATTGCAGCAGATTGATGAAAATGATCAACCAGACAAAGGAACCATGTTATTCCAAACATGTCTTCCATACTGGAATGAACTGGTGTGTCTATATTGTTGTCACAATAATCTTTTTAGATTATTTGCCGTAAATTAATTTGGTGGAAAGTGAGCTAAGTTCGGTTGTTTCTGGTTTCGGACAGTTCTTGTTTTATTCTGTGAAGTGAAAGATCATTCCACCTACAATAATTCCACTCTCTAGAAACAAAGCCATATTGGCGTCAGTTTCCAGTCCCTTAAGGTATCTCCAGTTCTGAAATCAGCATTCAGTCTTCTCTCTTCTCTCTTCTCTCTTCTCTCAGTCCATTGCTTTTTGGACCTTCTGGTCGAACACTGAGCCTCTCTGTCGCTGTTTCCACAATATGGATAGTTACGCTGTAATCCTAGACTTATCTCCTACTCCATCATGTTAGTGCTTTGGTACTCCTAACTCACTCGGGATCTAAAGACAGTCCAGCTAAAGTGTTCTTTAAAAAAAATCGATTAGAGAAACTTTAACGACCTGCTAAACACTGTATTTTGCACATCTCCACTTGAGTGGGCCTAGCATTCCCAAGAACCTACATCACTTTGGATATATTTCCTTTCTCAAACAAATCAACTAGCTCTGACCCTCGGGAGGTAATTCATCTTGCATGCTATCTCATCCTTGTTTGTATTTTCTTTTAATACCTTTAGTCACAGCTATGGAGTCTGGCTCGCGCTATTAAAGCATGGTTCAAGTGGCGGTCTGGAGGAATGGCAACGTGTTTGTAGTGATGTGCCAAACTGCGTCTGGCTGCTAATGTATTTCATGCTTGTTTTAGATCAGGGAACGGTTCTGACAAAGGTGCATTGTGATGTGTTTTTTTATTACTGATGTATTAAGTCTAAACATAGACCATACGAAGAAGGGGGGGGGGGGGGGGGGGGGCACACACCAAAAAACCCACCGGGGAAAGAAAGAAAAAAGAAAAAAAAAAAAGGAGGAGACAAACAAAAAAAAAAACACACAAACAAAAAAATAAAACAGAGAAAGTGGTGAGTGATGGGGGGGGGGGGGG
>CM074962.1:15490429-15543256 GCA_037577455.1 Pangasius macronema
CCCCCCCCCCCCCCCCCCCCCCCCCCCCCCCCCCCCCCCCCCCCCCCCCCCCCCCCCCCCCCCCCCCCCCCCCGATAGCTGACATATGTTTCTTTCGTCTGCCTCATACTGTCTCTCCGATGAGCTCTGCTCGGCTATTAATGTAGCTAGGGAGTGCCTGTGTAAACATTCGTGTTTCTCCCTCTGTTTCGCATAATAGTTACTCGTATCGGCTTTCTCCTGACCTCGCTATCTGAAACCAATTATAGTATATCCATTTGTCCGAAACTTATTTTCATAAGGATCCTGAGCTGGGTGCTTGTGTCCTAGTGTGTGTGTGTGTGTGTGTGTGTGTGTGTGTTGGTGCACAGAATATGTGTGTGTGTTTCTTTTTCTCTTGGTCCTCAGAGATGGATATCAGCATCAAATATGTTCCTGAGTGCCTTGTTATTTATGTTCGAGCCAGGGATCTTGAGCTCCTAGCTCTGAGGAATGCAACACATTGTGCTGTTTATACAATGTGTGCATTAATGGATGGGAGCTGGCATTTCTCGCACACAGCAACACATTCTGGGGGTTTGGGCTTTCAGCAAAGTTTTGATGGTTGGCTTACTTTATGCATCATTGTTAAAGTTTGATAGCAGCTGATATGGCTTTGTGCAGGGTTCTGTATGAACCCTAGTAATGGCTTTTTCATCAAGGTCACCTGGAATGGACTTCAGAGCTCCCATTGTGTTCTATGAGATTCTGAGAACATAATAACTGGCATATGCAATGAAAAAAGGTCCTCCATTTCCGTGCTTTTAAGTCGTGACTTAAACAAAATAGCTTAACCACAAACAGTAAAAGCCACAATAGCGAATGCTAGCAATAACTGTATTGAGTATGTCAGTGTGTTAAAAGAAAATACACAACATCGCCACGATTCACTAACAACTGCAGTAATACATCAGATTAGATGGAATAAAGTATCTATCACTGGTGATAATAGCACACATACGGCGTTCACTGACTATACCAACCAGTTTTCACTAAAACAGTTCCAAATTTTACACCATTTTTGTCCGTGTTGGCTGTTTTTGGAGCTGATGCACAGGATTATGAGTTAATCCTGAGATTATGAGCTCAGAAGGCAGCATTACACGAGTAAGCAGCATTATTTACCTTTCGACATACCCATGTTGTCATGTTGGAAGGTATGGTCTCTGTTTTGCATCTTTTGCACTGCAATAAAATGGTGTGTCAACTCATGCAAATGTGCTATTGTTCATGTCCATGCTCTCCAGAATTGAACATGACACAGGATATGATATGAATTCCATTAAAATAAATGCAGTTTTACTACGTTTTGGTGATAAAATTTTGGCTGTAGGAAGCTGATTGCTTTGTCCTGCACTCAGCACTTTCACTGTTTCTACTGAAGAAGCCATTAAAGTGTGGCCCAATCCTGTACCTGTACCTTATTGAATAACTTCTTTGACTTTGTCCGTCTTCACCCAAGGACAGCGAGTCTGTATTGATCGCAGCTCAGATAAACATTTTCCTTCTGCTAATTGTTGTGCTAAGCCCATTAGGCAGCAGATAAAGCTCCACAATCACAATCAACGCTTGGATGGGCGTGAAATCTTGCACAATTTACAATCTCAACCTCAAATCTAAACCAGTAATGACCTCAGACCTGGAGCAAGTTTGGCTGCGGCTTCTAAGTCACTCATGCATCCAGGAGCATCACAAGCACCGTAACTAATCAATCAATTCAACATTAAAATGGAGAGACCAGTAAGGCATTATGAATCCATGGAACAGTGATATTTCCAGGCTTGAGAAAAAGCTAGAAATTGTTATTTGTTAGCCACCAAGACATGCCTTGTTTGTTATTTGTTTGGAGCTTGTAGACAGTGGGTCCACATGCTTCAGGCTGAAGTGGAGGGGATGTAAAGTACACCAGCAGTCGCTGCCACACCAGTGTCCCCTGAAGCACAAGGCCACATCAGCACGCTGCATCATGTGCATGTGTCTGAGGAGACAGATCGATGCTGTTAGGACCTAGCGCCACTCTGTTGTGTTTGTTTACCGGGGGGCTCCGAGAGCCTGGCTCCTCAGAGCCACAGCCAGACAGACAGTGGCAGCTCCTCGCTCTCTCTTTTCATAATTGATCAGGGGGATGGCTGCCTTCCCAGAGGGTTAAGATGTGGCAACTTTTTTCTCCCCTCCTCTCCCTCTCCTTCTGCACCCCCCCACCCCCCAATTCTCCTTCTCTTTCTCTTTCTCTTTCTCCCTCTCCCTGTTTGCTCAGCATCTCAATGCACTAGTTCAAACATTGTTCTCACCAGCTGGCACAGCAGTGCCATATGCACATCCTGTCAAGGCAGCTGTTGTCATGGATACAGGCAAGCACCAGAAAATAAAACAACCCCTTGAATGTGCAAGAAGTAGTGTCACTCTTTATCTGAAGACGTTTTTTTTTTTTTTTTTTCCTCTCACTCACTCCTCACCTCGGCACTGTCTCCACTTGAAGAAACACCTGTGAATGTATTGTTTTGTTTATTTATTTATTATCTATTTTTGTTAGGTGTATAGTTGTGAAAAGAGTCGCCTCTCTAGATACGGCTGTAGATACAGTTTTAGATATACATGGACAACACGTTGCATCATTTTGTTGCTTTCTTGCTATTGTCATCATTTTACTTGCAGAATAAAACAAGATTCCCCCCGCCTTTTCTCTGCCTTTGCTATGTGTGTAACATTGGGTAGCAGCCTTCCCCTCTGAGAAGGCACAGTAGGCAGCCAGTATGATTAGGCCTAGAAAGCCTATTTTCCCCTTCTGTGCTCATAAGCACGGCTAATGCACAGTGTAAAACCCCAGCTCCTTGTTAATTCACTCCTAAGGTAATCTGATGTTGATTTTGTCAACTTTAATTACAGCTTGTAGGAACACTTCACATCGCCTGCCTCTACTTCAAATTGATATTATGAATATGCAAATGGCCTGGTAATTTGCAGAGAAGTGGGTATTTCAGTTGAGCACACACTAGACAGGTCAATTCTACTGACGCGCTCTGTGGTTTTTTCACCCACACTTCACGGGTGCTTTAGACAAACTGTATTTATTCTTCATCACGGCTTCGTGGCTCATCGTGAAAAATGTATAATATTTGCCCGGTGTTTCAGGCTCCGTTTTAAAGCCAAAAGCAGGTAGGACTTGTGGGATTGATATTGG
Source organism: Pangasius macronema (assembly GCA_037577455.1). Taxonomy (NCBI): domain Eukaryota; kingdom Metazoa; phylum Chordata; class Actinopteri; order Siluriformes; family Pangasiidae; genus Pangasius; species Pangasius macronema. The sequence goes on from CM074962.1 coordinate 15,493,629, forward strand.
ATTATGCGCTTTTTGTTCCGTGTAAGTGTGTGTCGAGAGGAAGAAAGACATAAAAATCTCATTTTGCCACTCTCTTCCTACTCTCTTCGCAGGCCCTTCAAGCAGCAAGGCAATTACTCTTACAGCAACCAGGCAGTGGCCTGAAGTCTCCAAAGAACAACGACAAACATCGTCCACTGCAGGTGAGCAGCTCCTTGTTAATCTCTTAAGTCCATCCATAATACATGGTGCTCTGGAAAAGATTTCCTCTGTTCCACTAGTCTGTTTGATTTGGCAATGTAATTCTGGACTTGTCACTGAAATTCTAAACCTGTCAGGGCTGCCGTTCTGTGACGAAATGCTCACTCACACACATGCACACACAAAGAGACAAACACACACACACACACATACACACAACCTATGTTTCTGTAGTGAACTTTGTGCTTCTGTCAGGCTTTGTGAGATGGAGGATTACACCTCAGGCATGTCCTACTATGTACGTATATAGCAATGAGTGGAGAAGGTAGTCAACAAATTTACTTGCTAACAAAGAATGAATAATAATGTTCATTCTGGCATTATGCATGTCACAAACACAGTGTGCTATTTGCAGTTGGGCATGATTACATTAATATGCATGCTTTCTGGGATAACCCGTCCCTTACATAAACCAACAGACAATTTACTTGCAAAAAAAATTTCTTATATGAATGACAGCCAGCTGCAGACTTTCCTATAATGTAGTGTATTCTAACTAGCTGCCATTTGAACTCCTCCAAGATAATTTGCCGTATTGATTCCAGTTGCGCTCTATTTCTGTTGTCAGTGATTTGGTAAAGGTCATGCTAGCGTTGTGCGCAGTGCATTCCCTCCCACCAGAGCTGTTTACTTCATCTCTGTCAGAGAACATATTAGGCTGTTTCTCTCACATCAGTATGATACAAACGCAGCCTTCATTTCCTGCTTAACATTATGTAAGCATTTGACATCTACAAGGCTCTGTATTTTTAGGCTCAAACTGAAGTGTGAGAGTGTGTGCTCTCTTCGCTGCTAATAAGTGTTATCAGGGATTAGTGGTTTACCTCATTAGTACTCTGTACATTAATTAAATAAAGGGGGGAAAAATTGCAGTTAACCCTCATTGTTAATATTTTCACCAAGCATAACAATGGCGACACCTTCCATTGGAGTCACACCCCAGTCTCTCTAATTATGTAGTGGCAAAAGATAAGCTCTGCAATGGGGTGCCATCGTGTCTCTCGCTGGAATCAGTCAAATCAGTTGTATTCTGAATGTTAATACACTCAGACTTATCAGTACAAATATGCATTTTGCATTAGAGAATTCATAACTTGGTGTATTTTTTTTTTTCCACCAGAGCACAGACATTAGTTGTAAAACAAAAGTCTAGCAGGTATTGAATATGCTCAGCCTATTGAATTTCCCCAGCTCTGTGTATACTTAGAGAATGGATTCCAGGCACACTGTGTGACTGCAAATTACCACTCGTACAACACAATACTTAGATGAGGCAGAGTGATATTGGCTGAGGAAAGTCTGTGACAACTGTTGGGCCCGGACAGAGGCTCTGACTCTAATAACACCAGAGGATAGTAAATATTGAATATTTACATTTGCTTATTCCTTCCTTGCCTCATGTTAACCATATGAATCAATATGAACCGGGGGCTTGTTGAGTCATGGCTACAGGCTGTGTTTAATCAGTGATGTTGGGCCACTCTTTATTAACACCTCCTAATGACCAAAAACATCAGTTTTTATGTTCCTTGCATTGTTTTCAGCTCACTGAGCATTGCCTGTTTTAGACAGTAATGTTGTATATACTCACATAAGAGCCACCACTTGCTTGGCAGCATGCAAGTAAACGGCTTGAACAGCCCCTCATTAAGTAAGCAAAAGCCTGTGTGTACACGCGACACTGACAAATCCCACCGCTTTCTTCTCAGGAGGAAGGGAAACCATCCATACATCACGTCATATAAATTATTTACCACGTTAGCATCTAAGTGCTGCAGCGTGCAGTTTTAATTACTCGTATTAGTGTCTAAAGGCTCTTTGACTAATTCTATCCGCTCCTGCATCTGAGGCTGTTGACGTGCACACAAGCTGCTTTTCCACATTTGCGTAATGTGACAGGTCTATTATTACCCAGTAAGCCCACGGGAGCACTCAATAAACACCTATTTCTCTCCCGTAAATCCCTGTGCCGTTGCCACACTGCTTACAAGGATTTCCCAAGGCACACAACAGCCCTCTCGCGTCTCCGAAGCTCTCCCACCGCATGGCAATATCTCCTCCGCATTTTATACACTGACATTTAAAACACAAATAAAGGAGTGGCGAGGATGAAAGGAAAGACGGATTACAGTGGAGCCCGCATGCCTGAGAATTGTCCCCTTCCCTTCCCTCCAGATCAGCTCAGTTGTCGGTCTGCATATGTCTAATCTGCATGTAGGTTTGTTTGTTTGCCGCTTCCCCATGGATGCGCGTAGGCCATCTAATCGTCTCATCCTAGTGGGCGGAATGGGCATTTAACAGCGCGGGAGCATCTGCCAGAACCCGAGAAGCTGACACATGTAAGGTGCGCTGAATACGAATGGCAAGGAGTCACACACTGAGCAAACACTCGCATAGCACTCCATGCCAGCGTGTGTATGTGTTGGGGGATGTGTGATGGAGCATATCCTCCTGGTTGTCAGAATGGTGGATGAAGCTAACCCTTGGCCTGTGGTCACAGCAGGGCTTTTGAGTGCTGCCCAGGGTGCTGGGTAGGCATTAACGAGGTGGAGGCATACAATGAGAGAGCGAACAAAAGCACTTTGAGCCTCTGCGCTCATGGACATGCCTCTAACACAGCGCAAACAGCCACAAACCAGCAACGGTTCACGTTTCCATGGACGAAAGGAACCGCCTCTGGACACGCTGACCTTTGGTTAACTCTGGGTCCGAAGTCTATGAGCTAATGCAACTTTTCGAAACGTACTCTCTGTGCCTGCTCTCAACTTTCTGCCTGGCTTCCTTCCTATGCATTGGCCTAGATGGAGGCTGAGAGAGCTGGCACGGTTTTCTGGATGAGAGGAGAGCCCAGGATTTCGAGATATCCCACCCAATCACACTGTGAGCACTGGGCCATCTTCAGGGTGTCGCCATTTTAAAGGTCACCGCCGCACACATCTCATCAAAGCACCGCATTCCTGTGCCATGTTCATCTACTTAGTCCTCCATCTGGAACCATGCGAAAAGCCAGCCGAATTTATACAGAGACATATGCTCCCACATTAACATTTATTATTAACTCCACTTCCCCCGGTGGGCTCGCAAGGAGAAATGTAGCTATGTAGAAACCGTTATTCTTATGGAAAGAAAAGACTTGCATGAGGACCTTTGGAGGGTTACAAGTATGTGTGTGCATATTTCTCTTGGACACTAGCAGTTATTGCTTTTATAACTAGAAAACAAGTTTTTTTTTTTCTGCCTGGATAAATTGCAGAGGACAGCGTGCAGAGTTTGTCATTGTGATGCAAAAGAAGTTGGAGTATAACCCTACGGCTAGATGTAGGGAGAGGAAGAAAAAAAGTGTGCCACAGTGTGCACGCTTTGATGTAGTAGCAACAAATTTACCTTCTGACAGAAGATTCATGGGAGCAATAAACGAGTTCTAGCAGCCTTTACACATGCAATCTGATTACTCTGGCCAGGGTGTTAATTGGATCCTAACTGGCAGATCTGATATGTGTAGTCTGGTGAAGAGAAGTCTTTCCAAATGATGAACAGAAATTCGCCTAGCTGCTTGAAGCTCATGTAATTTACTGCATGTCATTTGATGAGGTGTTGGATTCGATGGACTCCCTATTACCTGTGACATCAGTGAGAGAGAGCGAGAGAGAGAGAGAGAAATAAGAGGAGCAGAGAAACAGATTTCCTCAGGAAATGCTACACCATACAGCCCTTTAATTGTGGTAGTGTAGACATGAGTTTTCAAAAAATCTAAATTTTAAAGTCCTTAAAAAATCTTCTAAGAACTCACAAGCATGCTCAGGCCTTGCTTCATCTTCCGTGGCTCAAGATCAAGAGCACTTGTTCAGCTGGCTGGGGTTCATTCATATTTGAAAGGTCTTCCTTCAGTGCTTTATCTCTGCCTTCTTGCAAGGTTTTAAAGACTCATTAAAGTTTCCTGGAAAGCACCGACAGGCTCAACTCAGAAGCTTCCATCTGCAGTACACATCTGTACTGATACTTCGCCGTATTGATGGAAATGAACGCATGATTATCTACATGGAGATAAATCTGCGTGGAGGGTCTATTGTATCACCATTACCCCTCTGGCGCCTCTAACAGAGTCCTACATCCACGTTATCATTGCTTTAAATGCATTACTTCCCATCTGTGTTGCTGAACTGCAAAATAAATTGATTTGGGAAATCATTCCTGTAATCTACTTAACTCCGGTACTTAGGATCACTCGCATTGATCCCCTAATCCAAACGACCTTTCTGTGTGTGTGTGTGTGTGTGTGTGTGTGTGTGTGTGTGTGTGTGTGTGAATGTGAACCTACCTGAGAATCTTCATAAAGGTAGGTGAATAGGTGTGTTCCTGGCTATTCACGTTCATGTTGGCCACTGGCCCTGGCTTGTTGAACAGCACTGGCTAATAATTGGAGTAAAGTAGCAGTGTCAGGTCTGCAGAAGTTATTTAGGGGAGGTCAGGACTTTAAGACCTCAAGCCTCAGGAGTCTGCGAATGAGATGAACTGTAGTGCGACGGAGACTGTGGAATCACACTCTCCCTCTTCCACTGTATCTCTGTCCTCATGCTCTGATCAAACTGAGCTTTACACCTTAATTAACACACCACCTCTCACTGCCAGGCAGCTGAAGTAATTACCACCGCCTGCCCCTCCATTTCTCATTTTGTTTATCTTAACAGTATCTGTAGCGAGCGCCTCCATCATTCCCACCTCTGAAGTGGCCACATTATTCACCCTATTCAGCAGCCAGCCTGCCTTTTTCCACACATCTAATATGGGCCTTCCTTTACTTAGCCTATCAGCCGTGCAGAAATGGTGTATTGAATTGGCTCCTGCTAACTGTTTCTGCTCTAACCCTGACTGTGTTTCTGGGCTGGTGATAATCGAAACACAGCACTCCAGGCTGTTGTAATGGGGATAAACAAGCACTGCTAATAGCACTTTGTCAGACTAGCGGGAGAGAAGTGAACAGTGCTTTGGAATGTGTAAAGCACTTCCCAGCTCTTAGTAAGAGGCTCTAGGATTGTGCCTTATTCTCACCTGTATAGAGAATGAACCCATTACACACAGGTGATGGAGATTTTCCGGAGTTTCCTTCCTCTACCTTCACCTCCCTTTTTGTAGCATAGCATTGTAGCATGTGACAGGGCTAATGCTGGATTGTTATTTTCACATACTATTAGATCTTTCTAAAGACCACAAGTTCCATCCAGGTCTGATTAGTCTTCATCATCTAAAGGCATATTTTTTTAACAGTATTCTCTTTAGCTAGCATTAGCATCTCGTGCTATAAGTTTCCTCTGCTGTTCTACATATTGTTTCATCACCGTAAGAATTTGGAATTGGCCATTTACAAAGAGCAGGGCAATGAAATCATTCCTCTCAGTTTTTATATTATTTACTGTTTCGTCAGGTAATACAGGGCCATCTTAATTTTTTTAATCACATTTATGCCAATGCAATCATTTATGCCAGGCTGCAAATCCAAATCGAAAGTAAAGCAAACCTGCGTCTGGATCGTGGCACTTATTACTTTCCCAATGAAAACACACTCTAATCAGTGTTCCCAGTTAATGTCTCAAGTGGGACTGATTTTAGACGATTCTTTAAGAATCCCATTTGGTCACGAGAGTGTGTGGTAATAGATTTTTGGCCGCACCACTGAGGGTTTGTTCTGCGCCATTATGGCTGTGTTTTTGGTGTGGCATCCATGCGAGAGAGCTGCCTATTGTGTGTGCATGTTTACCGCTCGACCCCTCCTGTAAATGCTCATTAATTTTGTCCCTTCTCTGCAAAATCATTTCCAGGAGAGGCAATTCTGCCTCTGTTCCTTTCAATTCACCCGACTTGTCAATCATCCCCCGGTGCAGTATCCAGCAGAATGGAGGTGTTATATTCCACCAATTATCATGTCATATACTCGAAAATGTAAATGAACGTGTGTGTAAAATTAAATTTATGGGTTGTCAGTGAAGAATAAGAACCAGGAGAGCAATTACTTATCTGCTTTCATCTTTCAAGCTCTGATACGTCAGGCAGAAAAGCACGCCGTTAAATGCAGGAATTAGCATTGTGCAGGGCTCCCAGTGAATGGGTCGGGGCCTTCCACTTTGCCTTTTTCCTCTCGCCTCTTTTTGTTTGGAAGAGCGATGAAATGAAGATGATTATCATCCATCTCTCCACTAAAAAGCTAATGAAAGGCTGAAAGGCGCTTCCTGACTTCATTTGTTTGCTGTTTTCTCTCTCCCTTTGTGAGGGTGGGCTTCTTGCTCAGTGCCTCTGAAATGATTAAGAATCACGTTTTCCACTCACTGCCTGTTTTACTGCGCGTAATCGGACTGGATAGATAAATAAACTAATACCTCATTGTTGTGAAATTTACATGTTTATTGCATTCAGTGGACTGTAGAAGCACCGAGGGTTCTTTTGTTGTTCGCCAAAAGCTCATTTAAATAGACAAATAATGAGCGTAATGAGAACATCTCTTGCGCTTCTATGCTTTGGTCTTTGTATTGTCTTTTAGTCCAAACGCAGAACCCTCGGTTGAACCTGGGGGTAATTACACATCACAAATGTGTCTTAAGGTTTAATAACATTGAAGGTGTAAGCATACATTTGCATAATTACATGCAGCTGTTTAATTTGTGACTTTGTTGCTTTATTCATTGTTTTTTTTTCTTCTTCTTCTTCTTCTTCTTCTTCTTTTTTTTCCCTTTCTCTCCTATCACTTTCACATCCCCCCAAGAGTGTTAGAGAGAACGATAGTGTGTGTGTGTGTGTGTGTGTGTGTGTGTGTGTGTGTGTGTGTGTGTGTGTTTCAACTCCTCCATGGCAGAGCTTGTTGAGTTTTGGGGCCAGTCTAATGAAGAATGGTGCTTGGATTTGTTTGAATATGAATATGAATGTGCAGTGAGGATAGAGTGTGACCTTCATCTCTGCGACTCAGTTCATCAGGATTAGTCAAGCTGGGCGATCAGGAGCGCTAATGCATAATGACTTCTAAAATGAAAAATGTGTAGTGACCATGCAAATGTCTCTGCTAATCAAAGAGGGGAACCTGAGCCAGGGCGAGCGAGGAGAGCAAAACAAGGACGTGTCAAGGCCCCGAAAGCTCGGATGTATGGAAAGCAATCAGGCAGCTTGATTAGCCGTCGTGAGGAGCACCCGTGTCTCTACAGCCCTCGACACACCACACACCAGGCTCGCACCCCGTGGTCCACCACTCACTCCTCTTACTGACCAGCACTGACACACACCGTGCTTTAAACTGAAATACGGCGACCTTGAACGTTATACTGTAAATATACACCGCTAATAGTAAAGCAAGCGTTAGGTTAAACTTTACATTATAGAGTGAGCTCTTCTGCAGTAAGTGTTTTTGTTGTTGTTGCATTTTGTTCAATTTTTTTTTACTTATTTATTCACGAAAAAAGAACTGACATGAATTAACACGTACAGTTGTTTGTATTCCCGTGTTAGTATTCGTGCAGAGTTATACATAAAAAAGTCGGCTCAGCTTGCTCTATCGATCCGTTAGGTCTGAAAGCGCTGCTGTCTAATGACAATCAGTATACAATTTTTTTTTTTAAATGATGTTTTCCGCAAGAAGAATTATGTACCTGGAAGCTCATTTCCTTGTAAACAGAAGAAACGGGAGATTTGGTCACAGGGAGGAAAGCGGAAAGAAGACCTGCACGCACACACACACGCAGACCTTTTAAACAGATTTAACTACGTGCATCTACACACGTAGTCTGATGCATCTCTGATTGATATCTGATTGCTGCATTATGCATTATATGCATATCATAATAATTGACCGCCAACTTCCTGTGTTGTTCCTCATTTGCAGATGTTTTGCCACATTAACAATCTGTTTTGCCTTCATTTTTAATTTAGTTAAAGGTGCCAACCTCTACAATGTAGTGGCAGTAATGGCAGGTTTTATGTATATATGTATATATATATATATTAGTTCTGGTTTGGCTTAGACAGTGTGATGCATAACTAAATCTCGGCTGCATCTTGGCTGCGTTTATGCTTTTATTCTCATGGGATTAATCCGTATTCGTATATAATCCAAAATGCACGAAAGGCTTGAATCGCGTGTGCTTTTCTCACTGAGAGAGATAGCAGAGCTCCAACCTCACATATACTTCAGTGATCAGAAAAAGAGATAGCACTGATCTCTCGCTTTTTGTGTCATTGTGTAGGTGCCAGTGTCAGTGGCCATGATGAGTCCACAGGTCATCACTCCCCAGCAGATGCAGCAGATCCTTCAGCAGCAGGTCCTCTCGCCTCAGCAGCTCCAGGCGCTTCTACAGCAACAGCAGGCAGTCATGTTGCAGCAGGTACACACCTGCACACACACACACACACGCACACACACGCACACACACACAGAACAACTATGTTTAGTTCTTAGGACACTGGTTAAGTGTGGTTAATTAATAACTACCTAATGAAAGTGATTATATTTGGCCAAAACAGGTCTATAGCTTAAAATACGAATGCTTGATGTGCTTCTTTTGCTTCTCAACATCATTTGACTCATACTAAGCACAAGACAGTGAGTAACCAGTTATGTCCAATCGTGTTTTATTAGGTATACGGTGTATTAAATGACTTCTAGAAGGCGATTGTATTAGATGCTATGTAGTGAATAAGAAGCCATTCTGCCTAATTATTGCTATAATCTTGCTAACTCAGGCAGTATGTAATTCGTGAGTGAAGTTTCAGATCCATTTTTATTTGCTTAAAGTTGTAAAATTATGATTTTTCATATTTTTTTTCTTTGCTTTAGAAAGCAATATGCAATATGAATAGTCACTGTAGCACTCCTGCTAATGTTCACCCTGTGAGCCGGTGTAAAATTATAGGCTCTGTAATATTCAAATGCATTCGAATAGTAAATGAATTAAATTGGCAGTCAGGGTTTTGCCACTTTGTCTAAAATGGGAAATGTTGGTTTTTCTGTTATTAAATCGGAGCTGTTCAGCAGCGCTAAGTAATTCTTTGCACGTGTCAAGACTATTTATTTTAAATATTGAGTAATCAATTTATTGTGCTCAGCTCCAAAATTCTCCAAAAAAAGCATCACTAATATTTATACACGTGAATACGTTCATTGTATTCTTATTAAAATGCATAGGACAATATTTCATCAAAGATCATATTACGATGCTTTGGTATATTTTCATGGTGCATAATATGTATTATGTACTTTTTTTTAGTTTTGCTGAGGAAGTGGTGAAAATACAAAATCAAAAACAAAAAAATGTAATAAAATGTTTCATATATTAAAAATTTAATTAAAAAAAAAAATTCAACCAGGAAATGAAGGAAAATTACGTATTTGGTACGAAAAAAAATCTCAACTTCGGTGTTGTGAAATTTATCGCAACTTGAATTCCTTCAGTACTCTCAGAAAATCTTACTGCGACATTATTATATTGTCCAACTTCCCAAATCGAAACCAGCCATCCATAGGTATAGACATATGTAAGTATATGTACCCTTCCTCCATTGCTCCTATTCTTGAGATTAGATGAGGGAAACAATAATGGACAGGCGTGTAATTAGGTGTTTTCAATAGGGACATCTTTCAAGGACTGATGCAGTAAAGGCGAGTGAGGCTGACAGGAGACTTCAGCATGCCCTGACTTCACTCATCACACTATGTAGAACTCGACACTCGAATTTACACCTCCTTTAAAGGTCTCCTCGTAGTTCTGGAAAGACCTATCTTCTTTAGCTTTGCTCTTAAGAAAATCTCCGTTAACAACCCTGAGTAACTCGGTGCTGTTTCCTCTGAAGAGATGTAGTCCACATTGAGCACAGCTGCTCTTCTGAGTAGAAGTGTGTTAAAGGCATTAATTCACAGTGATGAATCTGCTCCTCAGAGTGTTCTTCAGCATTTCACTGCCTGTCAGGGTATCAGAGCAAAAATATATAGTGCAGGTGATTAATTGTTCCTGCTGGAGTGTCATCCAGGAGCATTTAAGGCCCATATGGAGAAGTGCCGGAGTATTCGATCAGCGTATTTATGTGGGACGGACTGTGGATTTGTTTGTTCACTTGTATTTCAGATATCTGGTCAAAAGTTTTTATGTTTGTGGTAATAAAAGCTAAAGCCCCCAAAGGATTCCTACAAACTGCACTGTCGGTTCAGGTGGATATGCACTGATTAGACTGCTCTCCTAGCTTCTGTTATTAAGTGCTGGCTTTTTATAGCTCAGAGGAGCCACAGGAGTGTTTTCACTCAGTGTGTGACTGTTTGTCCACAGCAACACTTGCAGGAGTTCTACAAGAAGCAGCAGGAGCAGCTTCATCTCCAGCTTTTGCAACAACAGCACCCCAGCAAACAGGCAAAAGAGGTACAGCATAATGACGCACACTCAAACACACACACACACACACATTTTAGTGGCTTCAGTGACAGCAGAAAGTTGCACTACAGTAAGTCTCAGCATTAAACCTGGTTCTGCTGACTCTGTGCAAAACACTGGGAGGAGTCTTGCTTTTTACATTAAAGGAAACTTCTAATGGCTGCTAGGAGAGCTCTGTGCTGACAGTGTAGTATGGCATGCAGGCAGACAGACGCAGGCTTTGGCAGGTGTCAGGCTGCTAGAGGATGCAAAGCGAGAGTGCTGTTAAAGGCCCAGTGTAGCACGCAGGATGGGACAGACGTACACAGGGTCCGCTGATTAATGAAGCAACGCTGCCGGTCTGGGCCGATGAGCTGAAAAGTTCGTCCACACCACGCTCATAAATCACGCTGACAGTCAGTTTACAGACAGAGAGGGAGAAAGGAGGGGAGAGAGACACACGGGGCGACAGGCATCAAAAACAAAACACAGCACGTGGGGGGCCCAAATCCAAACAGAACGGTTAAATTGATCAGGTATATGGCAGATCCCCCCCCCACACACACAGACACACACACCCTGTCTTTTCATCTCTTTCTTCCCGTGTCCCATTATGCAGAGCTGAGAGGAAGCAGGCATGACCTCCCGAAGGCTTTGTTTCTGTTTGGATTTGTGAATAGAATTTCTTCAGGCCTCCACCATCAAATATGGAATAGAAATTGCTCCCTTATTTCTCTCGAGACTCAGAGGCCAATCCGCACGGCTCACTCCATTATGCAGCCTGTTTTCCAGTGAGCGCATCACAAGTTGTGCTTTCTCTATAACCCGCCCCCCTCCCCGCCCCCCTCCCCACCCACCGTAAACTAAAACAGAGAGGTCTTCCACAGCAGAGAACGTGTCCGTGGCTGAAGTGTGATGTGTTGAAGAGCTCCTCCGGGGCCTGCTCTACTCTGCTCGCTCTTGTAATTCCAGGCAAAAAATGAGAAGTTTTCTTCCTCTGACTTGAGTACCAGGTTGTAATGTATTCTGACAAGAGAAGAGCGTAAGTGCTGAAGCCTTCCAAGTGTCTGTGGAAGCCCTTTGCTAGAGATCCTAGTTTACTAATAGACCTCTGGAGACCATGCGCAGAGTCCACTGAGAACCAAAGCTCAGACGTTTTTAAAACTGGCGCCTAAAACCTGGTAATGAATTCAGTTCATAGGGCATATAAATACTATAGAATAGAATGGTAGACTTTGACAGATACAATACTTCAGTACAGACACAATACGGGAAATGTCAGTCACATGATACGTAGTATAAAAATATATCTGTAGCATAAGGACAGTATAGACAGACAGCAATTGCTGCACATTTCCCTATACTAATAAATGAAAATCTCACCTTACTTGAATCTTCCTTATAATGGAAGCCTGAAGGCAGTTGTTGGATTAAATAAATCAATAAATGTTCATGTGACACATGTGTAACACTTTCTTCATTAATTCATTCATCTTGACTAATCGCTTTATCCTGGTCAAGCCAGCGCCAGATCCAGAGCCTATCCCAGGAACGCTGGGGACAAGGCAGGAATGTATCGCGACCCTCTGCACCACCGTGCTGCCCTTTCAGACATATAGCATTTGATAATTCCATTTACAGAAGGGAGAAGTTGCGATTATGTGTTATGATCATTAAAAATCAACCCAGAAGAGCCTCAGGTTTTGTCTGAACATGTGTCATTACCATAAGACCTCTTGGAAAACGTAGGTAACCAGAATGACTCCTGTATAAAGTCCAGTGTTTGAAAGTTGGATAAGACTGCGAAGGAATAGCTCTGATAATACTTTCTCTCATATCCGTGTCATTCTAAGGCAGTCATAGCTTTGGATTTGCATTTATTAACAGAATTCAATAACCGCCCTTAGGCTTCCATTATAACTGTGTATCGAACAAACATGTGTGCTGTGTTTTTCTCAGTACAGGGAAACATCAAAATTCTTGTAATCATGCATCCACTATTGATTTAGTGTATATAAATTAAGCTGAAAAATGTATTCCTTTAAGCATGAATTTCTGATTTTTGGGCAGTGGAATAGTGCGGCTTTGCTTCGCTCACACTGAGCTGCCCTGTTTTTCTGATGTTGCGTGTTGTTGTTGTGGATGTTGTTGTTGTTTTGCTCTGCCTTATGTAAGAAGCAGACTGGCAGTAAACAAGGCAGAGGGAGGGGGAGCTGGGGGATGGCTGTTCTCTCTCTCTCTCTCTCTCTCTCTCTCTCTNCTCTCTCTCTCCCTGCAGCCTCATAAGCACTAATAGACCATTTGAATTGCAAGATAATTAACTATCAGCAAAAGGGGGGAGGAGATTTACCCCTTGCCCCGCCCTCACTCATACCATACACTCCTCAATCCTCCTAGCACCCTGGAGAGAGGTAGAGAGAGAAAGAAAGAGAGAGCATGAGGAGGAGGGAGAGAGAGGGATGAAAAGAAGCGAAAGAGCAGTAGAGTCATATGTATGTTGAGCTCCCACTTGCTTGTTAATGTGTGTGTGTGTGTGTGTGTGTGTGTGTTTGTGTGTGCGCTGTGTATCACACTCTCACTATAGCAACAGCAGCAGCAGCAGCATCAGCATCAGCAGCAGTTAGCGGCACAGCAGCTGGTCTTTCAGCAGCAGCTCCTGCAGATGCAGCAGCTCCAGCAGCAGCAGCACTTGCTCAGCATGCAGCGGCAGGGCCTGCTTTCTCTGCCCCCAGGCCCAGGACAGAGCGCCCTCCCTGCGCAGACTCTCCCGCCAGGTAAACCCGCCACCATCACGTGACTCGCACTCACATGCTCTGTCTGTGCACGGCGCACTCTTCCGCTCTAGCTCCCTGTTTGTCTCTCCTCATGTTTCCTCCTCCTTGTTGATCTGTTGCTATCTGTCTGCCGCTCTTCTCTCACCTCTTTTCTTCTTGCTGTCTCTGTCTTCTTTTTCAGGGCTGGTGTCTGTTTGCATGCTTGTTGTTCTCGCTCTGTCTGTCTCTCTCTCTCTCTCTCTCTCTCTCTCACTCTCTCTCTCTCTCTCCCCCTCCTCCCTCGCTGCTTGGTGATGTTGTTATTGTTGTTGTTGTTTACTGCCTCGCACTGCGAGCCCAGAAAATGAAGAGCTGCCATTTGCTTTGGCTGGAATGAGCACCCAGTGCCGCATTAGTAGATAACAACAGTGGCAAACGGGTCTTAAGTGCAGACTGGTTGGAACATTGTGGCGTAGGACTGTTGTTGTCTCAGCTGAGGGATTACATGATGATATGACTTTGCAGACAGAAGCTTGTTTGTGAGGTTATAATCGTGGCTAGATGAGTTCCACACTGCTAGCAGTCGAGCACTTTTGGATTCTGCATTCAGAGCAAAGAGATGAAGGTGCAAGTGGATCTTTTTCCTGTCTATCTGCAAATGCTTAAAAGACACAGTGGAGCTTTGGAAACTATGGATGAAGAGCGTGAGACACAGAAGGACAGTACAGGTGCAAATTTTCTAATGTTCTGCTTGTGCCAGTCTTGCTTATGTCTGTTTTAAACATGGGCTTAGATTTTGTAAGGACAAATAGGGCTGGGAAGTGATAGAAGGGGATTAAATGAAGATTATAAGGTTGAACAACACAATCAAACCAAAGAACAATCTATCTAACAGACTGAATAATGTGAGTGGAAGATGAACAGGATGTTCGTGTGTGTATGCCAGTTGGGTAGGTTAGTAATTAGCATGTTTTGTGATCTAACCTTAACAATGAACTAACTGTTAGACATAACAAAGACAGCAGAAAAGCTAACATAGCCAATGTAGACAGCAAAAATGCTATAATAATCATAACATAGACAGTAAACAAAAAAAGATAACAGACATTGCACACTGTAGACAGCAGAAACGCTAACACAGAGACATAACGTAGACAGCAAAAATGATAACAGACATCAGAAAAATGTTTTGTAGCACTTTGTTTTTTAACCTATCAGTGCGATGACAAATAAAAATGCGAACTTAAGACTTTATCATGGATTATATCCAAGATATGTGGCTTTTATCTGTCTTGTTTCTAGCTTCGAACGAGAAGTTGGCTGTCGAACATATTTCAGTGCAGTAAGGCCAGACTGCATTTAAGCCTCAATTACAGGCTTAAATATCAGTGGCTAGTTCTGCATTCTTTACAGCTTTGCATTTCCATATCATCCCAACCTAAATCTTCACCTGTGGTATTACCTAGGATATCTGTGCCGACCTGTTTCTTGTTAGGGAGTAGTAGTAGCATGTCGTCAAACACGCTTGTCTGACCTTGATCGTATATGTGTGTGTTACAGCAGGCCTGAGCCCCGCCGAGCTCCAGCAGTTGTGGAAGGACGTGACCAGCGGCCACACCATGGAGGATAATGGCCTGAAACACAGCGGCCTGGACCTCAGCACGACCAACTCTTCCTCCACTACCTCCTCCAACACCTCAAAAGCTTCTCCGCCAATCACCCATCACCCCATCTCTAACGGCCAGTCCCCGGCCATCAACGCCCGCAGAGAGAGGTACCTCCACGCATACACACACAAGGTCACACACACAAGCACAGATGAATACACACAGGGATGGATGATGTGCTGATAAGCCTTTTAGCAAGAACTTCTCACCACTGTACCTTTTCTGATTGTTGTAGCTATCGTCACTTCCGAACACTGACCATAATGAAAAATATCTAATTGCAATGTTATGTTAAACCTACTTTTTATCAGTTGCGTAATTCTTTGTGCCTTATTCCTATTAAAGTAGTTCATTTTTGTGATTTCTGGGATTGAATGCATGCTGTGGCATTCCTATTTTGCTGGAGTATTGTTATATGATATTTGGTCATATCCCCTACTACATAGACATACATGCATTCAGGCTGACATACAGTTATATTTTCTTACATCTTCCTTCCTTCTGGGCGTACATGCAAAACCGGTGCATCTAATGCATATATAAACGCAACACATGCACCCAAATACAAGCCACAGGCGCCTGTTTAAACTCCTTTTCATGTAAGACATCGTCTAGAAAAAAAAACGAAAAAAGTGCTGTAGCATTTGCCCCATTTACAACAAGCGAGAGGCATATTTATTCCTAAAGGAAGAGCATGCTACATTTTCTTGTTTATTTGCTCGTCAATACTTTACTAAGGCATGTACAGTAATAGTCAAAACCAGCCAAAATGTCCCTGGAGATGTAAGGACTGTGTGTGGTTGTATAGACTGTTATCAAATTATATCAGAAGCAAGGAGGTGCATCTCGCTGGAGCACGCAACAAACAACCCTGACTGTACATGAAGCATTTCGCGCCTGCTCTCTCTTTTGGAATTACCTTGGCAGCTCAGGCTGTCATGTAAACAGAATACTAGATGCAAGTGTGACATTTCCTTGCTGTTTATCCATGTGATGGTCCTTTTGTTTGCTGCTCTGCCAGTGTGAAACAGCATTTTGCATTTCTGTCTACCTGCTCCATACATTATTCAGGCTCCTGCTGCCACACGAGACACGCAGAGCCCCAGCCGTCGACTTCGCTCTTAGCGCAGGTGTTGTGTAATTAGGTTAAAGTAGATAGCATCTGAGCAGCTACTTAAGTCCTGCTCAGAAAAAAAATATATATCTGTAGAAGCAGTCTTTAAAATAAGAAAATAAGATAAAACACGGAGGAGGGAAACAATGCAAAACAGAAAAGAAAATATTTTAATGGTTCAGGAATGTCTTAGAGGCCCAAGGCCTCAGAATGATTGAGCGTGGAGAGTTGTCAGAGCCGGCTGCTTACTAACAGGAGGTGATCGTTGTTGGCAGAGCTGAGTGTAAAACAGCCAGTGAGGTCTGTCTAACGTGCTAAAACACACACACACACACACACACACACACACACACACACACATGGACCTGTTGAGCCTCTTAGCCCCCTGTGTGCCAGGTTTTTTCCTCAGCCCTAACATATCTGAGGTGAGTTTGTAACTGACTGCTGACTTTTTAACAACACTCCTTCCTCTTAAATTTAGCGCTTATGCTATTAATTAATTTATTTATAATTAATTATAGCATGGTGTCTTTTTTTTCATCTTGACTGACGGTCATACCTATTAATTTCTTTTGTTTTTAGGCTGTTTTTATTGTATTTTTATGTATTTTTTTATGTTGTTTTACACTTATATTATTTTATGGTGTAATGTGACCTCTGAGAAAGGTGGTATATAAAATAAACTTATTATTATTAATTATTATTATTATCCCAACAAAGTGTTAACAGGCTCATAACATGGTCTTACTATCAATACCAATAATACAAATGAAATTATTTTTCGCTCTCCCTCCTGATTCATATCCACATTTGTTTGTTGTTATACCACAGCGTTGTTGTGTTCTCAGATCTGATTGGTCAGAAAGTGTTCATTCGCTATAACGTCAGCTGAGACAGTAGTCAGATTCAAATCACAGGTTTAGACAAGAGGTGCGATACCAAAGGACGTATCTGACAATAAAGGTTGTATCGTGTCACATGGTATCATTGTCGTTTTCCGCTGTATGAAAATCTTTGGGAAAAGGATGGCTGGTGTTTCCCATCAATATTTCACACCAGGTGTAAATTATAATAATGAATCAATAGACAGTAGCACCATGAAGATGTTGTGTGCCTGATTTTGCAGCTTTTCTTAGCAGGCAGCAGCATTTGTGCCTTTGCTGCCAGTTAGACCTTTCTGGAGAACAGAGCTGAATCTGACTGGACCTGTTTTGACCCGATTGTCACTGATTGTAACCTGACAGGTGCAATTGTGCCTCTTGTAAAGAATATCTCTCTCTCTCTCTCTCTCTCTCTCTCTCTCTCTCTCTCTCTCTCTGGCTCTGTCTCTCACCCTCTTAGCTCGTTACATGAAGAGACCGGAGCGTTACACTCACATTCCCTCTATGGTCATGGTGTATGCAAATGGCCGGGCTGCGAGAGCATCTGCGAGGACTTCGGACAATTTTTGAAGTAGGTATCCTCGATTATTTGTAACATAACGTTTGGCTCTGTGCAAAAAAACCTATACATTGGAATTTGTTATTTATCATATTACGGATAAATGCTAGGATCCCAATATTCCCATTGCTAGCTACAAAGCCATAGGTCAATGCAATTGCTGACAAACATTTAAACTCACAGACGTTTCCTGAGGTTAGTTACTTCAACGAATGTTCGTTAAAATCGTGATTAATTAAAAAAAAAAAACTGCAAAATGCACACAGAATGTGGTTTTAACACCAGCACTGAAGGCGCTGAAAGATTTCACAGTCAGTTGAAAAGTGTAAAACTTGTGTAATGGTGCTTCTGTCTGGTTTTCAGTGTTATCAGTCAGTCTGCTAGAGCCAGAGCTTTGGAATGACCGTCAGTTTTCCGCACCAGCCGTGAGGAAAGCATGATAGGATAGGGAGAAGTGCCAGAAGCTAATGGCAGCTTGTGTAGCCATGTTATCCCCTCACAACGGGATACATTTAGTGTTGTCATGGTGCAGCCAATGGAGTGAAATGAATTCTTCATGCTCCATCAACAATTTAGTTAATTAGCTCATTTGTAATTGGTCTGCTTTGTTGCTGGGATGTTAGTGAGGGCCATCAAAGGAGAAGGTGTTTGCTGTGCCGGAGATTATAGGTTATCACATTGCCACTTGGAGACAAGTGCCTCAACGTCAAAAGAAGAACTGCTCATTTGAATATTCTAATCAGGTTTGTTAATTAACTGTGAAATAATGATCTTGCACGCGTTATAGTGGGCGCAAATGTCCATGCCAGTTCGCATAAACAGCATCTGAAAATGGGGGACATTGTTCTTTTTTTATAGACTGGGTAGTTCAGAGGCATTAGACATGTGAGAGCTAACTCCAAACAGAGTATAGATATGGACATGGATGGAACTATATTGTAAAAAGTTGCGTTAAATTACAAAGTTTTTTGTCAGACAGGGCCGTCAGTATAAATAGGCTCTTACAGACTTAAATAAATTCACTAACTAGAAATTGTGAAAATATCTTCTCAGCCTTGATATGAACAAATAAATATGCAGAGAGCAGAATTTACTCTAATGCTTATACGTATCGATCTTCTGTATGTGCTCTATGACATGACCTACATTATAAATCATGATCGTTATCTTAATAAACTCCACCATAGACATACCTTAAAAAAGAAAAACTCCGTGTGACATGTTGCATAGTAGGGCATTGCTACAACAGAGAGTGTGTGAAGCAGCATGTGTTTCAAGTGTGTAGCGCTGAAATAAGCACGACGCTCCCCTGATCATTCCCTGACTCAGAATCTCCAGTACAGTAAGCCTCACCTGAAACCCCCTCCACAAAGCCAGTGTGATCTGAGCCATCGAGATGGCGGGTGTCACTGTGCTTTGGAGGAGCTATTGTCTGTGTCAGGAGGAGGCTTTTAATGTTTTAGGCGATGGCAGTCACTGCCACGCATCATCCCGGTACACACGCCTAAAATGGTTTACATAAAACAGGTGTCAGAATCAAATGGTACCTTTGAAGGGGTGGCGGGCGGCTTGGGGTTGTAGCTGGTAGTGAAGAATTTGCACTGTGCGTTTAAGAAACTTGTCAAGATCAGCATTTAATAGCTGTTCAGTATTCTTTTAAGTGTTTTCTCACCTGGAGAGGTAGCCTAGAGGTGCCTGGCACCTTATATTAGCTCTGAAATTCAAATGGAATACTACTCTGAGTGTGGGTGTGGGTGTGTTTCCTCAAGATATGTATATTTATGCAACAGAGAACGCATTATTCTGAGAGCTTCTTGTGCTTGTGGTGCGATTCAGGGCAACCTATTTGGGGATAATGTCAAATTAAAAGAAGTGCATAATAAATTCATGCCACCCAAGTTCTGCTCTTCGAGTGCTGGCAAGTTTATTATTATATAAGCAGATTGCTGCCCTACTTCTCATGTTGCGTTTCTTTCACGTGTGTGTGAAGGACAAAAGGGAAATGATGCAGTTCAATGTATTTTTTTTTACTGGATATTTACAGTAAATGTCCTGCAGATGGCTATTATGTCTTCAGTGATCTCAGTCACCATTTTTCCAGCTTAGTGTTCAACTCCCAACCTTAGAGAGAGACAGAGAGAGAGAGAGAGAGAGAGAGAGAGAGAGAGAGAGAGAGAGAGAGAGAGAACAGGGTGCTTCATAGCACCTTCATAGCTTCATTGCCCTTCTCCAGCCCCTGTGCTGACCAGGTTGTAGGCTTATTACAGTGTCAAAGTTTTATGGTTAGTCACGATGTATGCTTGGGCAGTTACCTCACTTTTTCCTCACTTTCTATTTCCCTGTACTACTCTGGCTCTCATCCCTTTTGTGACTGGCTGTGACTCCCCAAAACCCCTTTGGATTCCCCCTCAATCGTACTAGAGTAATCTCCCGTAGGGGATGCGGACTGCCCTGAAAACCCTTGGGCTGCATAATCCTCTACTGTTCTAAATACACCTTTAATTTTTACAGCCTGTTTGTGTGTTTTTAAACAGTTGGTTAATACCATGATCCCATGAAACCATGATATTTTTAGACCAGTTTATCATTATCACTCCTACTAGGTTGCCACGACTTTTGTAAGTGTGTTAGGCTTTTTTTTTTTTTTTTTTGGGGTGGCTTCCTGAGTGTGTTAGCCAGACCAGGCAACAATGCTATGGACATTACTTATCGGTAGGCTATTTTAAGATTCGACTGTCATTACCTCCATCTGAGGCATGGTTAAAAGTATTATTGCAGTATCTCTGTAGCACAGAATGCTAAATGCAGTCAGTGTCAGTGTGGATTGCTCCTGTCAGTCTTTTTCACAGAGCCCAGTGCCATCAGAGCTCTTATTCCCTCTCTCAAAACAAAAATCAATATGCCTATAAAGTGACCCATAAATTACAGGCAGCTCCAGAGATGTTTGTTCAGAGCTGTCTTTGTGCAGACGGCCTCTCTCATCCTCTCCTCACCTTTCTGTTTGAACTGAGCCCACCGCCTCTGCCTCATTAAGAGGTATTGGTGACTCCGTCTAACCCCAATCTCTCTCTCTCTCTCTCTCTCTCTCTCTCTCTCTCAAACACACACTCACACATTTTGCCCTACTCTCAGACACTTTTCCTCCATGCATTTCTTTGTTTTCTTTTAAATTATTATTACCCATCTCTCTTATATGCATCTGTGGGTAATGTTGCTAACTTCTGACCTTGTGCCAAAGCCTTTCTTCAGTACAAAAAAAAAGAGAGATAAATCCAGAATGCTGATGGTAAGGAGAAAGGAGTAAGTGTCTTTGGGGAAAGCAGGCAAGGCGCTTGGCCCTTTTGAAGCAGCTGTAATTTATGACATCCGCCATACATCAAGTGCGTAAGATAGCATTATGAGCATTGAAATGAAAAGGGTATTTGCAACATTAGTTCCCCTCTTCCCTGCAAGGGACATGATTAAATGATTAATGAAATGCCCCTTTGCATGCGCATTCTGAAACAGCAATTAGGCATGGGCTGGAAGGAGCCACCAGCTTTTCCAGCCCCTCTCTGTTTTAAAGCCATCTCATTTTTGATTTATAATGGAGAATATCTGGGCATTCGACCTGAAATAGTTACAAAAGCAGAAATGACCATGATGAAATGAAATGATTTAAAATGGGGCATGGCTGTAATTGAAAGGTAGTGGAGCTATTGTGCTCTCAGATGCCCTCCACTTTGATTGGCGTGTTTTGGGAGGGTTATGAATACATTGTTATTTTGCATATTGCACATAAACAATGGCCTGCTCGAAATGAATAGAGGAAATGCATAGCAGTTTGTGTGTGTGTGTGTGTGTGTGTGTGTGTGTGTGTGTGTGTGTGTGTGTGTGTGTGTGTGCACGTGTGTGTGTGTGTGTGTGTGTGTCGGTGTGATTTAAGCTCACTCTAATGCACTGGAGGCTGTACTGTAAATGATCATTGAAGGGTCTGCAAGCTAACCTATAATTACAGGAAAGAAAGTGGCAGCTTTGGCATTTCATAACCATGTCTCCTCGAAGAGCGCTTTGTGGGTTTGTCACCAATGATAATTTAGATAGAGGCTCATTACCGAACATCACAACACTTTTAAAAACCTTTTCGCCTCTGTGCGTTCGCCGGGAATAAAGGTCTATTTTAATGGCGAGCTTCTTTTGTGTCCTGCAGACAAAATCCAATCAAGGAAAACCGTCATTGACTGCTTTTGCAGTCTGCCGTTTTTTGTTTTTTTTTTCCCCTTTATTCTAATGAAGGGATGAGTAGATACATTTAATACGTCGGCTGAATAATGCACCCTTCGTAGGAGGCGCTTTTTAAATGTTACTCAAGTTAAATTGCATTTATTGTTTTCCATAAATGAAGAGGACAAAACCACTCTGTAATGCCTTTTGTACGCCAACATCCGTTATAAGCAGCGCTGCTCTGCATTTCGATGACAGTGCCCCTATTGTAATTTGTAAATTGGAGATGTAACTGTTTCATGGGGAACACTCAGACATAGAGATCCTTTAAAAAAATATTCAGGGTGGCACATAAGTAAAAAAAAAATACACTTATACATTAAACAAAAAAGCAACCATTTAGCTTGCATTATTTGGCTAGAGTGTAATAGTGAATGTGTGTGACGGGTTGTGTTGCGTAATTGACCTGTTTCCTTTTGATTTTAGGCACCTTAACAGTGAGCACGCTCTAGACGACAGGAGCACAGCACAGTGCCGGGTCCAAATGCAGGTGGTCCAGCAACTAGAGATACAGGTACCTCCACCAACATCCGCCATGACCTACACATACACTACTAGTACACTAGCGGCTTTAGCAAAATACAAGAAAGCTATTCATTTTTTGATCAAGTTGAAACAATGATACCATCTTCCAGTGCTTTTCCGTCATTACTTTATTTTAATAATAAATAATGCACTATCGATTAGAGGATATCATGAGTGAATCTTGAGAGAAACCTGTCGCTAGCATTTTTTTAATTGAATTAGGAATTTGTGCTTATTTTATATGCTGTCCAATTAATATGCACGCGTCTCGGGCTGGTCGGTGTTAATTAAATGCACTTTGCACCTGACGGAAGCTCTAAAGTGGGCCACTATTTTCAGGAGGTGGAGCGTGACCTTATTAAGAAGTCATGCTGGCAAGATAATGAGTGCATTGATTGAAGGACGTTATTACTCCGAGCTGCGGCCAGCTCTCCTGCCAGCAAAACACCATCTTTGTCTTCACACCCCTGTTGGCCGTAATGCACTTTGGGCATGGAAGCATGGGTCACCCCATGACACTGAGTCAGGAGAGATGTAAAACAACAGGTTTTCTCTTAATAGTAATTACAAATGTCTAAGGGTAAAGATATGATAGATTGACTAAATATTGAACGCACAGTATTGGTTAAGTGCAACAGATATTAAGAAAAATCTGATAAATGTTCTCTAGTCTGTGACTAGAGGCCTAAACCGAAGTGCCTGCCAAGTGCTGCTCTTAACCTTTAAAGGTTTTTATGCTCTGTGAATTCCTCCCTATTTATATGAATCTGGAACAATGAATAATTCTTGTTTATATGTAAAATGACAAAAGTCCACCACCTTCATTTTTTCCCCTCTGAAAGCACGCCAAGACCAAAGAGGCACGACCTCCCGTGCTTACACTGTGACCAATTACAGCGGTGTTGCTGTTTTCCATCGTGCTTTTTTGTCCTCCCCTTTTCCTGTTTCATTTTTTTTCATCCCTCCGTCAGTGGTAATGAGGCACGGATCAGAGTGAGGATACAGGCTCCCTGGCAGAGTTCAGCATGCTATGCGCGGTCGCGGGCTGGTCTCTGTCACTCGCCATGAGCTAGATTGATGATAACGGATGGCCAGGGCATTAACTGGAGCTCAGAGGGAACGGGCCAAAGCAGCTAGGCAGGGAGGCGGGGTTCGCCTGGCACTCTGTTTGTGGGACCCCTTCACCTCTTGGCAGCTGCTGGCTTCAGTCCAGCCTTAACTGAGTCCACAGGACTTTGCCTAGACGCTCAGGACCCTCTAATTTATGGCCCAAGTAGCTTGTTACTGTCAGAGCATTGCTGACCTAAATTCTGCTATTGACAAAAAGATGAAGTGCTATTTGTTTTCCTCTGACCTCTCTGCACCACACATCTTCCCACCACCGACACAAGGAGTGCTTCTCTTCTCTTCTTCGTATATATATATATATATATATATATATATACATTTCTCCCTTCCCCCTTGTCCTTTTTCATTTTAACTCTCTCTGTTTGTTTAAAGCCTGTGTCTGTGAGGTTTAAAAAGCCAAACTGGGCATATGCAGGATTCATTACACTCAGACAAGCTCAATAACAAGATGTATGAGTATGGTAGTCTGGTGAAAATCACTCATTTCTAAAACCGCTCTATTTTCTTTTTTTTTTCCCCCTTCTCTCTCCCTCTCTGTTTCTTAACAGCTTTCTAAAGAACGTGAGCGTCTTCAGGCAATGATGGCCCACTTGCACATGCGGCCCTCAGAGCCCAAGCCATCTCCTAAACCGGTGAGTGCATATTGCTCTACATTCAGTAAACAGGGTGGCAGGCCAGCAGATGAGCTCTCTAAAAACCACCGTTTAACAGCACTGAGAGACAAAGAGGGAGAGGATGAGGAGAGAATGGGATTTGTAATGCCAGGTTTCACTGCTCCCCATCAGACACAAGCAGGGGGAGACTGTGACAACGGGGAGTGCATTAAATCATAGCCCCAATCGGAGCCAAAAAAGGCCCAGCCATTATGGCCTGATGGCTTTAATACTGCAAACAACCTGTTGGCCGGCAGAAGCTGTTAAGCTCTGTGACCGGAGGAGCACTCAAAAGGAGCCACAGGCCAGAGAAGACATTTCATCCTGAAAACAAACAGCTCTAATGATAGATGGAACCTGGCGAACAAGACGTGAAATGAAATAACCAGCAATCTGTAAACAATCTGAGAGATATCAGGAAATTTTAGCTAAATGCTGTCTCTAAAATATGGATTTTTTTCCATTGTGGAAAAAAAGTTCCTTCAGTTATATTTCAAACAAAAATATCAAATTTAGGTGTCATCACGGTTTATAGAAAGTATTTACATATAGACATCGGAGCAAAAATAAATATTTTTATCCAACTTATTTATCCAGTGCTCAATATTTTGTACAGGAACACATCGCGTGTTTCTACCGTTTAGTACGTGCCTAATTTGAATGGCATAATTTTTCCTCATCGCCTCCCACCATATAAAATAGATAATCACAAGATATAATAAGAATAATTATCCTGTAGATCCGCCAGGAATCGTCTGCTCCCCTCTGCCAATTTATTATTCACTCTCCCTTTTTTAATCTTCAGAATTCCAGCAGCTTGGTTACATCTACACTAATAAAGAATTTCAGCCTGTAATCCAAGACTGCATATGAATGAATGCTATTAATGAAGTATTGCATTACATAAACCACACATGAAAAGGCTGCTAATTGCATTTGATGGTGAGCAATTAATGGCTGATTTTTAAACGAGCGGTCTCAGTTTTTCCTAGTTTTTTCTTTTTGTGTGTACGTAAGTGCGTGTGTGTGGGTGTGTGTGGGTGTGGGTGTGTGTCGGTGTATTTATTTCCATGCATCTGTGTGCATTTGAACTTATACTGGATATTTCCAGTTTCAGTGATGTAAAGGGAACACGTGTATCCAGCAGTTACAAATGTATGTACAGCATAAAAGCGGAAGGTAATGGATGACATGGCACAGATTTCCGCCCTCGCATGCATAGGACTGAGAAAGAGGCAGCCCACACGTTTGATAAATATTAATAGCGTGAATTTATTAGCAGGTCAAAATGAGCCCTGTTGGTTCATCACTGCACCCTTAACAGCTATCAGTAGCCCAACACAAGGTGCAGGCGTACTGTCTATTATATGACCCCATTTATGCCCTGAATGGCACTTCATTAAATGTTACCTTTTGGCCATGGCATGGATGGCTGAAAATCAAAGTTACCAAGGTTCCAAGTGCTGAATAATGAGGGTTTGTTCCTCTCTCTCTCTCTCTCTCTCTCTCTCTCTCTCTCTCTCTCTCAGCCAACCTTGAATATATATTCAGATGAGTGGAGGTGGCAAAGTGCTCATCCCTGCCTCTCATTCACTCCTGCTCAGTTAGGCTTTAATAAATTCCATTTGGCAAATACGGGATTGTGTGCCTGCAAACATGTTACGCTTGTTGCTGTAACCAGGTGAAGAGAGAGGGGAAGAAAATCTTGTCTTAACACTATAAATATACATGCCCCACACACACTCACTCTTAATAGGATTTATTATGAAGTGCTCTTTTTTCGCTCAGTTTGATGGTGTATCAGACGCCTTTGTTGGTCCCTGTTAGAACAAGTAGAGCGTAATTACTGGTTGATATTGTGGTTTTTGCGGCATGCAGTGTACAGCAGTGAATGGGGGATTAAGAGGGAGGCTCTTTACAGCGCCAGCCCATTGCCGTGACCTGACCTGGGCTGAATTATATGGAGATTCCTGCATTATACGCAGAAGAGTGTCGTAGCGAGAAAATGACGCCAGTCGAGTCAACCATCATCAGAGTGTCACGCTGGTTACAGTAAGACAAAAAGGACTGTCCATGAGCATATTATGGAAAGCATCTAGCATGAGTCACGGCAGAATTACCGTATACTACACAGAGGCTTGCCATAGCTTGGAAAAAATCCATCCGTCAGCAATAATGCATGTTCATCATTAAAGTTGTATCGATGGCGTAGACGCAGCCCCTTCGCCGAGGTGCGGTGTTTCTCTAGTGGTGTAATTGATTTCTTCTCCATGACTATATACTGCTCTTTCTGTTGTCATCGTCTCATTATCATTAAGCGGCGTCGTAAAAATCAATTATGTAAACACCACGCCGTAAAGGGAACAGGCATCTTGACATTTCCTACTATTTATCAACACCAGCTATAAATGGTTGTTGATGCCCAGCTCATTCTCCCGCTGTCATTTCCAGTTTTTTTCTCCATCGAAATCCAGAATTCACGCACCAATTTACGCTTAAGGAGATCTTTGCGTGCGTAACGGTATCATTCGGGCAAATTAAACCTAAAAATAATGGGCAGGGTGAATTTATTCAAACAGTTGTATCCTGAAAAAAAACAGGTTTTCAATGTGGGTTTGTAATCCGGGTGCTTTCGAGAGAGAGCTAGGTTATGGCAAAATAACAGGTGGCAGCTCTCTATCAGAAAACATTCACTCTCACACACACAGGCAGGAAGCTCTTGTGGGATAGAGATGGGTTGAGATAACACAAAGGATCATCATTAGATAATCTTTAACAGCGGGCTCTAATTAGAATTCTTATGATACAGTTTCATCCTGTAATTAGTGGAGATTGGCTGTTTTCTCTGCAGCTTATTAGTGTGAACACAGCTGTACAGCGGAATCTGTTCTTATTTGTCTGAGTCCTTCAAAACTGAAGATCTCTCTCTCTCTCTCTCTCGCTTTCTCTGTCTCTCTCTCTCTTGTCCTCATCAGTTGAATCTAGTGTCAAGCATGACCATGTCAAAGAACCTCCCATCGGTGTCACCCCCAAACCTGCCCCAGACCCCCACCACCCCCACCACCCCTATCACACCAGTGAGCCAGATGCCCCAGGTGCCCTCCGTCCTGAGCCCCGCCAGCGTGCCGAGCATGGGCGCCATGCGCAGACGCCACGCCGACAAGTACTCCATGCCGCTATCCTCAGGTAAATACAATAAGCACCTCCAGCGTCACCGTACGTTCATCTTCTGTTTGGATACACGCTCATTCTTCCCAATGCGTGCTGTTTGCTCCAATAAGAGCCAGCATCCAGACGAAGCTCTTTATTCCTTCATTCCTTCATTCCTTCCCTCGGTGCAAATGAGACAAATATCACGCGGTACAGTTCCTCAGTATTTCATGAATGTTAATTACAGTCAAACAGAGAAATGATACAAAATTCATCACATTTCAGATGAGTTGTGTATTAAGCTGTGTGTGTAAAAAAAAAAATCTACTCTTTTTGATGTTTATATTTACTGGCTTCCCATGGAGGGAGGAGGCGGGGGGGGGCATGAAATATTCAGACACATACAAAATATCTACACGAGTTCTAATTTCACGCGCGTGTTAATGTTTAAGATTTCTCTTGAGAGGGATTAATTAAAAATGCATTTTGTTGGACATGTAAAACGATTTGATGTGCAAAACCACCCCCCCCCCTTCTTCTTCTTTCTCTTCCCTGCTTTTTAATTTAAATGAATCCTAGGTAAATTTGCTCCCTTGAGGAGTCAGTCAGCAATTTTTATTAATGTCGATAGTATATTTATTTATCCTTGAATTTAATTTATTTATTTTTTATTGCAGAAATAGCCCCAAACTATGAGTTTTATAAGAACGCTGATGTCAGACCACCGTTCACATATGCAACGCTCATCAGGCAGGTGAGTGGAGAAATAAATTAGCTTTTGCCTGATTAGATTAGAATTAATTGCTGCCTGAATTAACACTAGGCCGGGGTGAGAGTGGCTAAACGAGCTAATGCTCTTTGATGGCGTCTTGTTGCAGGCGATCATGGATTCGAAAGACATGCAGTTAACACTTAATGAAATCTACAGCTGGTTCACGCGCACCTTTGCCTACTTTAGACGCAACGCTGCCACTTGGAAGGTAACGCTTTATTCCTTTTCTTTTCTTTTTTGCTCCTTTTTTTTTTTCGTTTACCCCTCCTTAGCCTGTCCAGTGGATAGAGACGGAGGTCCAGAACGGGCATTTATTTACTTGACATGGATACATTAGTATCGCCCTCCCTTCTTTTTAACCTGGCTATTGAAAATGGCAAATTTCCTCTCTCTCTNTTTCTCTTTCTCTTTGCTCTAGAAAAATGACAAGTGAAAGAATAATTCGGCCTCTGATATCGTTTTCTAATTTGGTGCAATTAATAGCTGAGACTTGGCGGGGAGGTGTGCATTCTGACACGCTAATTACTACCCAGACACTCAATCATCAGCACCTTTTGTTAGATGCAGTGTATTACTCCTTCCCTCTCTTTCTTCCTCTTTCTCTCTCTTGCACACTCCTTCTCACCCCCTTTCGCCCCCCCACCACCCCGCCCCCCCTCCCCAGCATATTATTGGTTAATTAGTTTGAAAGATGGCTGTTTGCCTTTCAGATGCAGTCTGGTTTTTTCTTTCTGTGCCGTTGTTTGGTGGTTCTTTGTACACGCCATATCTCATGTATATACAGCGAGAGAAAGAGGTTAAGGCCTGTCCGACACTAAGTAAATGCCGCTGTCACTATGGGAGCGTTCTTTATTTACCAGGACAATGGCTCTCATTTGTATCCCTGTCCCAACAACTACAATGTCTGCCTTTTCTGTCTCAGGGAAGACAAGAAAAGGAGACAAGAGGTTTAAAAAATCTTCTTGGCCTTGCTGTTTTTTTGGGTTTTTTTTTTTCTGGACAGTGTTTGTGAAAATAAGATAGCTAGCAGTGTGCTCGTTTATTTTATTTTATAGAATTTGCCTGCCTGAGTTAAAAAAAAAAGAAAAAAAAGCCCTTTCTCAGAGCAAGTCTGGAGCGCTCTCATCAGCATGCTAAGCATCTCTCAGCTCTAGATTTAGCAAAGTGAATTAATTTGGATTTGGGTTGCTAATGATGCTGGCATATGATTACAGCTCCACAAGGGTGTGCAATAGCTCCCTGTACGTTTGCGCACGGTGCCGCGACTCCTTTACTGTATGTGTGTATCTCGCACAGAAACGATCAAAGACAGCTGCTTACTGTTTGACTCTCTGATCCTAAACACAAGCTACTAGTTACAGTCTGCTATAGATGATATAAAGCCTAGTCTCTCTCTCTGTGCACATATCCTTTACTCCGATAAACAGGCTCACAGGTTCTCCCTCCTTATCACTAAATATTTAAATCTGGCCATGGGTGGAACAAAAAAAAAGAAAAAAAAGCCATGGATTGGCATTAGGAGTATTTGGTCCCCTCCTTTTACAATAGCAGCACTGAGATATTTACATTTTGAGCCTGGCTGTTCCTTTGTGCTGCCTCTACAAGGCTAGCCTGTGATGGGCTTGTCATTTGATTAACTGAGAGAATTTTTAAAAAGGAATGAAAGGTGATTTAATATCTCCGCTTGGTCTCATCAGCTCAGCTTGGGGATCCAGCTCTCAGCCCGGCAGCTTATTAGTTATAACTATATAGCATGCATAATAAAACTGCTCATTTGCTCATTAATATTAAAATTATCATATTCAGAGCCATGGGCATTAAGATCAATCAAATCCTGGGATTTTCAGGTCAGATGCGAGATCTGCTTATGAGGTTTTTTTTTTTTTCCTCTCTCCTGTCTTATAGAATCCCTTTCTTAGAGCAAAATCACTAAAACCCATCCCTGAAATAAAACATGAAAAAACTGTAATATTAAAGCAAGGTTATTATTTGGCCGCTATTGCCGCGTGTTTTAATTAGATATGATTCTTTTATGATATAGGAGCCCCCTCTTTTCAAACACCCATCTTAATTATGCATTTAGATGTGTTTTGGGGTCATTTTCATAATCCTGGTTATTTAAATATAGGTATGTTCTCACAAATTGATGTCAGAAGTGCCATGTGAGGTCCATGGCTAATTCAAAGACCTTCTGGATATTAATAGTGACCATCTCAGCATATGCACATACTGATGCCCTAGTCTATATGATATATATATAGATATAGATATAGATATATATCCCCTGATAGACATGATTAAAGGCTGATTTAATGAGAGATATTTAGAGATGAATATTTAAATTGTAGATTTTAAAATATTTAAAATTGATTTAATTAATAAAAAAAATATTCCCAGTCTTTATTTACATATTTAGGCTCTTTTTTTTTCTCTTTATGTGTGTTGTAGAATGCAGTGCGCCACAACCTCAGTCTGCATAAGTGTTTCGTGCGGGTGGAGAATGTGAAAGGAGCAGTGTGGACAGTGGACGAGATGGAGTACCAGAAACGCAGATCTCAGAAGATAACAGGGTACAGTCCTATCTCTATCTCTGTCTTTCCTTCATCTACATCTCTGACACACAACCAGCGAGATCGGTGGATGTGGGTCAAGTTATGCATGGCTATAAGTTGAAATCCCTTGTGTTGAATCAACACTTACAGTCTGTCTGGACTCTGGACTGTAGTGGTAATTAAACTCAGTTACACACTGGAGCTTTTCCTTTGTATTCATTGTAATCTTATGAATTTAATAACATTTAGAAATCCTTTCTCACATTTGTAGTAAACTTATAAAGGCTGCACTGTGTTTGTTGCAGAAGCACCATTTTTAACTGAATGTGTATTTTTTCCCGGTCAGGAGCCCGACGCTGGTGAAGAACCTGCCGCCCAGTCTGGGTTATGGAGCAGCTCTTAATGCGAGCCTGCAGGTGAGCAGCCAGTTCAGCTATTAGCAGTGTTACACTCTCACACACTCAGAGCATGAAGTGGCAGCCTGTGACTGTGCTCAGAGAGTCAGAGTGAGCGTCTCAGTGCACAGTTTGTGTATGCTTCCCTCTATTCTTATAATTACAGCCTGAACAGCAGGAGTTTTAATTCTTCAGAGTTTGTGCGTGCGTGTGTGTTTGTGTGTGTGTGTGAGTGACTGTGAGAGCCAGCCTGGCATAAGGAAAGCACTGAGAGTCTAGAAGGACACCATGTGGCAAAGGCAGGTAGCTTCTCTGCCAGTCTGGGTTTCTGCACCTGTGCTTCAGATTGATAGCAGCCTGTGCAAATGCAAGGGCATAAGCATTAATATTTATCCCAACTGTCATAAATGATTTGGCTTCGTAATGTTGGCGCAGTGAGGTGCTCATGGCAAAAATTTTAAATTTTAATTACTATATATATCTTTAATGTGCAGGAGGCAAAAATGTCAGGAATGTTTTTTTACTAGTTTCAGGTAAAGTTTCGGCCAGTTGAATAGTAATGCTTGATGTTTTTTTTTTTCGTTTTTTTTTTTCTCACTGCGTGTTTGAGGCCAGTCTGCCTCATTAAAAAAGTTGTTTATGGAACTCCAACACACCTTGGAAGAATCTTTTCAGCAGAGGTTTTCTGCGTTTATATGATGCTCAAAAAATTCAGTGCATAACTATAAACTGCATACCGTGATGTGATATTAAAGTCTAACGCACAGGTATTTGAATGCTCTGTTCTGTCAGGCGGCTCTGGCAGAGACCTCTTTGCCCTTGCTGGGTAACACCGGTTTGATGAACAGCAGCGCGTCAGGTCTGATGGGTGCCAGTCCTCCGGGTTTGCTGAGTGGAAGCCCACCTGTCCTTTTACAGAGCAGCACCCATGACGAGCTCAACGGCTCCTTCGACCACCTCGACACTAACGGTCACAGCAGCCCCGCCTACTCCCCACACACCCACATGTGAGTTACTGCATTTACATGTATCGCATTTTGCAGATGCTCCTGTCAAAAGTGCCTACAGAAGTGCTTAGCTGTGTATTTGGAAAACATACAGCAGTGGACAGACTAAACACGGGAAGAGACACAACACAGAAAAAAAGAAATATGCTTCCAGTAGCACTTATTTTCACATTGGCACAATTAACCTAGGGCTAGCTAAATCAACTGTTGCTACTGTCTTATCCTTTAAGTAAAAGACAAACAGGAGTTAACACATTTACACACGTTAAGTAAATATACGCTTCATATCTTAAACTTAAGCATAAGTTTTAGTCTTTTAGTCTGCATTTGGAAACACCGAGGAATCTTGACGCTTGTCTTCCTGAAATAAAGTCTAAAATAAATGTGTGTGATATTATGTAGTAGTATTCAAAATCCACTATGAATTTCAGATTCATTGTTTTCACACACAGCTATCTTTGATAGGCAACAACAGAGATCGCACAGCCACACGTGAAATTCACACTTGGAAGGATATTCACACACTCCTTTAACATTCTCAGCTCAAATATAGAGTTACTGTAAATTCACATTGGTCAAGCCTATTAGTGTTAAACCCTAGTGTTCTCTGTGCGTACACTTAGCACGACTGTGCACAGAATTCAAGTCTGGCCCTGTAAAATGCATAAGTGGATATATAATTTGGTGTTTTGTGGATATCATACCCCAAGTTAAGTTTACCTTAAATTCTCCAGTTCCACCCCACACCTATAAAAAGGGCCATCCTTATTACAGATTCAGTTTTAATTACTCCAAAGTCTGCATCGTAGAGGTTTAGATGTTATATTTTATGCACGACTGTTCCCATTAATATTTAGCAGCTAACTGTATCATTAATTACTTTAAAATCTTTGCCTTTCCGTCTTTTTTAATGGTGCAGAGAGAAAGAGAGAGAGAGAGAGAGAGCGGGCTGATTAAACATTCATGTGGCGTGAGTTTGAGGAATGTGGATGTAGAGAATGTGCTCCCCACTAATCAGTGATGTCATGCATGTCACTGTACCATGTTTACCGAGCCAAAGATAGGACACTTAACACTGTCACACACGTGCACACACATACACACGCGCACACACACAGATTCAAACACACTCAGATGCAAACACTCAGCCATTCTATATGGGATATCTGTAAAATGTATCTGGATGGGGCTTAAATGTAGGTGTGTGTGTGTGTGTGTGTGTATGTGTGTGTGTGTGTGTGTGTGTGTGTGTGTGTGTTAGGTTAAGAAGTGGGGCAGGAGCATTAAGTGAGGCAAATTTGAAAGCCAGACTGAATCCCAGTATATTCAGTCCCTCAGGTTATTTAATCTTTAATAATGGACAGTTTAGTCTGTTTCTCTCTCTCTCTCCCTCTCTCCCTCTCTCTCTCTCTCTCTCTCTCTCTCTCTCCTTCTCTGGTCTGGGCATGGATATTAAAGGTGGCAGATGCTGTATCTCCTTTACATGGCCACTACAAAATGGAAGAATTGTGTTTTGTAAGTGTCTTTTTTTTTCAGATGTATTTAATAATGAACAGGCCTTTCCCCAGAGAATAAAGTTACAAAAACACTGACGATGTTTCATCAGGTGTGTAATGTGGATGTGTGTTGTCTTAAAGTGTGCTTAAGAGAGAGATAAATAAGAGAAATAAGAGGGAAAAAAAAGGAAAGAGGCCATTTTCAAATTTAAGTGTTTGCAACAGCATATTATCCCATTTAAATCCATTAAATCAAAGGAATCTGGGCATTTTTTAAATGTATGATCCCCAGATGTAGACGTCATGTCCTGATAAACAAACAGACACATGCAGGCTGGATCTGGTGCCAGCTCATGGCTTGCTAATGCGAGCCTCTCATTAACCACTAAATGACTCGTCCTGATGTCTTAATACAGTGGAGAAGGGACTAATCGTTTTCTTCCCTCCTCCAAGAACACAAGTGTGCTACTGATTTCTAATAAATGCAAATGAAATCTGTAAGCCATGCTTCTTCACATGCAGGCTAAAGGCCTGTGTCGGGCTTAATGGCCAGTGCAGCGCTGCCCTGGCCTGGGATCATTTGTCACCAGGTAATATCTTTAGGCCTATATCTGCAGCCCTGTTTGTTATGGCATGATAAATGTGAGCTCAGTGGCTTTAAAGAGCCAAGCGAAGAGCCGAGGTGCAGGTCAATTGGAGTTTTTATGGCCCCATTCCACATTATATCGCTGTAATGCATGTTTACAGACACGCTAACAGCACATGTGTTGCTGCGTGGGTAGAAATAGTCATAGGCGTAATTAGAAATGGGCCACAAATGCACTATAAAAATGAGATGCAGCGTAATGTAGGAGACAGAAGGAAGTGGTATCCTTGTTTGGCACTGAGTAATCCACTTCATTATATAATAATCAGCCATGATAGGACCTGTACTTAACCCAGCAGAGACACTACAGTGAATGTCCTGTTATGTGCGGACCTGCACCACACACTCACTACCATACCAGTGAAAATGGTCCTGTAAGTAAAATCATATCTGTTCAGCGGTCATATGATGATCCCTTTCCACTGATGGACGTTTCACCTCCTACAGCCTCAGAAGCACTTTGCTTGCGTCCAAAATGTCCTCATGCTCCAGAAACCTTTGGTACTACGCTAAGCTACATCACCTGTATATATTATATGTTATATTCAGTTTATATAAATGAGCTGAGTGTCTAGTGGGTCTTTCAGAAGAGCAGGTTTTTACCGAGTTCCCTGTCTAACCCACTGGTTTCACCCAACACCATCTCTCCTATCAAAAGTAACAATCCTCTGAATATTAATTTATTTTGCTCTGAATATTAAAGCAATCTGTACCTTTTCAAATTCTTTTCAAATTCAAAGTTCCCCCAGTCACTGATGAGTCGTGCTGCCCAAGAGATGTTCTAATACAGAGACTAGTTGATAAGGTTTCTCCTCTTTTGCGCTCTCTCTCTCTCTCTCTCTCTCTCTCTCTCATAGTCTGGCGGGATTTCCTGATGCATCCAACATGTCAGAAATAATTAGGTTTTGTCAGATTTATCATGGTCGCACAAACCCCTTTCCCTGCTAAGGGCCCAGGATCATGTTAAGCCTTGTTTGTGTGTGACAGCGTTATTATTCTTGTTAGTAGCCCCACTTCCACCCTCTCCTCTCCACTGTTCTGCAGGGGGAAGAAGGTGCTCGCTAACAGCATCTCACTGTGCGTTTTTTTTTTTTTTTCTTCTCCACTCCAATTATTGACAGTCAGTAAAGATATTCATCCATTTGGAGTTAAAAACATGGATCATAGTGTCCGAGTGAACTGACGGACTGTAGTTGATTAATGGAAGAGCCTAGCTGCAGGTTCTCTCTCCTCTCAAGAAGTGCCACTGCAGCCTCTGCATATTAACGAAGGCCTGCGCTTTCTATTAACAAGATAAAAAAGCTTCACTCCCCCTTTGCTCCAGGGGCTGAGGGGATGAGAAATTCTCCATTATTTATAATGGAGTTGCTGCTTCTCTCTTTTTTTTTTTTTTTTTTTTTTTTTTTTCCAGCCAGGTGCCATCAGTAAACTTGAAGTATCAGATGCTTTGCTCTTCATATTTT
Source organism: Pangasius macronema (assembly GCA_037577455.1). Classification (NCBI taxonomy): domain Eukaryota; kingdom Metazoa; phylum Chordata; class Actinopteri; order Siluriformes; family Pangasiidae; genus Pangasius; species Pangasius macronema. The sequence continues at coordinate 15,529,269 of CM074962.1, forward strand.
ATGACTGTTGCTATTTACATTTATACCAAATATTAAAAAAAAAAAAAAACCACACACATACATGATTTGGAAATTTCCTTAAGGTGTGTTGAATTTGCAATCAGTTTTTGGAGTGTGTCTGTGAGTGTGTTGAGAAGTGAGATCTTACGTCTTTAGGCACACTACACCAGTCCACCATGTCACGAAGTCTTCTGTTCCTCGTCTTCTACAGCAATTTGCCAGTAATTTGTATTCGTTAAAGAACGATACGTCATATTTGTGTTTGTTTATAGCTTCAAATAGTCGTTCCTTTATCACCCTCTCTTTTTCTCTCTCTTGAGGTTAATAAGATGAAAATGCAGGTTGTCATGTTATAAAGAAACCATGAATCCCTCCATCCTGAAGACTTTCCCATGTCGGAAAGTTCAGTTGAAAAACTGCTTAAACTCTGCCCTTACACTGGAGACTCCTTCCAAATGCAAAACAAACTTCACACACATTTTTTAAAATCTTAGCTCTGTCTATATTAGATTGCATTTATATAAACCTGTGATTTGCTTTCTGCCAGAGCTGCTATTATATCTAAATATTATATTAATCATCCTTCTGACCAATCAGAATCAAGAATTCAACATCTCTGTTATAACTCATGAAATTAAAAGTTTACTGTTTGTCACTTTTTTTCAGGCCTCCAGTTCACGTCAAGGAGGAGCCACTCAACATGGACGATGATGACTGTCCAATGTCACTGGTGACGACAGCCGATCACAGTCCAGAGCTGGATGAGGAACGAGAGCTCGAGGAGGGAAACCTGTCAGAGGACTTAGAGTGACGATTCTCTCCGCCCTCGTTTGCTGGGACTCCGCCCATCCTGAGCAGCCAGTCCCTCTAACCACTCCACAACCACAGAAAGGCAGCGGATGGAAGCAAGGAATATTTATTTAGAAAGCGTCCAGGAGACTGTCCCAAAGAAACACTCACAGCCCTTTGAGGACCGCATAAGAACAGGCATCAGATGTCTGCCTTTTAAATGATAATGAAAATAGGACACGGTTTCATTCAGATTGCTTGGCCACTTCATACCATGCACAGCAGACTCATGGACAAAAACAAAATGAAAACACTTGAGTCTTTTCTGTAGAAACGTTGATGGCCACATATACTGCCAAAAAGTTTAAATTTGTGAATATCCGACCCACAGTAGTCTCTGATGTTAGATACAATTGCTGGTTCAATTCAAGTTGTTGCTATGTTATTATTTGCACAGGAGTAGTACCAGAAATTAGTGTCACTGCCTGTATGTTGCTAAACGCTTTAAACAACAGTATTTCTTTTTTTTTCTTTCCTTTTACAAAGCTTATTTTCCGTTATGTTTACAACACCACCGACTGTAAATGCCATTTTTAAAGTCACACCAATAACAGACCTGCGGTATCAAGACTGTTGCAGCTGTCCAAAAAAGTCTCCAGTGTCTCTCTCTATCTCTGTTTGTGCTGAAAAGTGAAATGTGATAACTGAGTTGAAATGTAAATGTTTGTGTAAGCATCATGCTGAGGAAAAAAAAAAAAAATGTGCATTTCTGCATATTCTCTTCTCTAGTCTCTTTACCTCCTTGTTCTAAAGCTTTGTCTACCTGCAAAGAGTCACAGGCAACAGCTAGAAACCAAAGCCAACACTATCAATGGCCAATAGCTTAGACAGAAGCCACCAGACTCTTTGGTCATCCTTCTGTGACTTTAACTAGTACAAAGAGAAGATTTTCTTTTTTCTTTTTTTTTTCTTTTTCTTTTTTTTTTAATTTCCACTAACTACCTTCGGATAACCTCGGGGATCGCATCGTTTAGCCCTGTACAAAGATTTGAAAGAAGACAGTGATTTTGACGTTGCTTTTAATTCCAGTTGGAGAGTTCCCATTGACCACGTACTCGGTCCAGAAAGAGGATGTGACCTCGCTAGCGGTAGAGAGCAGCTAGACATGGATCATGACCAAAACAACCATTTGTGTGTCTGTGAAAGTGCAGAAAAAATTGTGTTTGCTCTATATATATATATAAGATACGATATATACCATCATATATATATATATATATATATATATATATATATATATATATATATATATATATGTATATGATGGTTTTTTTTCTTCATTGTCTGTCTCCCATTCCATTGTTTTTTTTTCTTAACTAGTGAAATGTATTGTACAGTAGGACTGTCTAATCTGTCATGTCTTCTATCTGTATGGTTTTCTTCTCAGATCCGCGTCAATGCCGAAACTAAAAACATAAGAACCAAACTTTAAGATATCTAGTAAAGCCAAAAAACGTCATGATTTCAAGTTGAAATGATGTGGCTTGGTTATCTTTTAAAAAGCAAATAATATAGCCATTATAAAAGAGGAGATCGATGTCAAGAACCTTTTCTAGGTGATGTTTGCTTTGCTCCATACAACTCATTGTATAATCCATGTCTACCCAGTGGGACAGTTGGTTCTTAAGAGAGACTACAGGACGTTCTCTGTGGAGATAACCGACATTTCTGCATCAGATTTGAGTTTAGTGTCCCGTTCAATCGCGGCTGATGTCATCTAGAAAAGGGGTTGTTGCTTTAACGGTCATTTCTGTTTTCAGTAAAAACCAAAGTTACACAAAATTCTGCCTCCTCTTTTATGAGATCGAGATGCTAGCACACAAAGCTGTTGTAAGGTTCACTGAAGTCCAGCATTTTTTTTTTCACTCTGCTGACTTTTCCGGTCCTCGTCCAAATCTGAAATCTAAAACATGACCAATATCGTACCTGAAAAGTCGAAGTATATTTTGTGCGTAAGAGAACATTTGCATTTGTTCTTGCTCTCCGGTGTTGTTTTAGCTTAGCGCAGATACACATCCTTACACCAGTTCAGCTCAAAGAAGAAGCTGGATCCAGGAACAAAGCTTATCGCTCATCCTTCGCTGGAAGTTGACTTGAAGATGACGTTCATATTAATTTTATCACACCAAATATAAGGACGCAGCTTCTTTGAAAAAAAAAAAAAAAGGGTTCTCCCACTTATCCAAAAAAGGCTTTCTAAAAGGTTCTACCTCTTCACCACGATTTCAGAACAAATAAGGCAGATTGCATGAGTTAATCGAAAGCTACAGGAGCCATCATTTTCTCCTCCACTTGTTCCATAAGACATTGCCAATACAGTTTACATTCCCAATGCCAGAGATGGAAGGTTTGCATTGTCACAGGTTGTCCTGGAACATTTGTAGAATGATTATGTAAACATATACCTGTAAGGGGATATTGTGTTTTTTTTTTTTTTTTTAAAAATGCATGTCTAAACTCATGTGGTGGACTGGAAATATGATTTAATAAAAGCATATAATAAAAAAAAAAGATCAGGATGATGGCCTAAGTGTACAATGCATAAAATATGCATACCTCAGCCCTGCTGTTTTTTTTTGGGAAGGATGGAAAAAAAATGAACTTTCAACCACAGAATGCATATTACCTGTAGATTTTTGCATGGGTTTTGTAAAAAAAAAAATAAATAAAAATGTCTAAAATTGTTGCTTGCACATAATACCAGAAAGACCTCCAGATCTGCAATCTGCTCCTCCACTAGATTTAGGATTGTCTGGATTTTTTCTGGGATGATTTTGTCTGTATTTTGATAATTGTGCATATTATGTAAAAAGATTAAAAAATGTTGGTGGATTCATGAATTTACCAGACATTTTTTTTCTAAGCTAAAAAAGATCAGTGTTTCTTTTTTCGGGAATTTCATGACTTTTTACTGTTGTCACCTTGCTTGCTGAGAATAGCAAACCTGCTTTTTCCTGCATCTGCGTTGCGTAGCTGTAAGGCTTTACCTAATGTGTGTATTTATTGCTTGTACCTCTGTGCATACGTTATGGAACATTATGTCTGGCCGTTGAGTCATGTATCCTTTCTATTACTATCATTCTTTGATGATGGGGAATATGATCCTCTGTGTATACGGTAGATTGGGACAGTAGCAAAAAAAAAAACATGTTTATGTAATTGGTGAATACTTTTTTTTGGTTTTGTTTTTCTTTATTTCTTTGAAGGTTAACTCATTTTTTATACTTTTCATTACCGTGTACTGTGTCCATACTTTCAGAGAGTAGAGATCATGATGGAGAATTGTAACAGGCATTATTATTATTATTATTATTATTATTATTATTATTATTATTATTTTCTGTATTCATGGCTTTCCACTGCTGAATAAAATAAAGGACCAAAACTAGGATTTGAAACGCTGTCTACCGCCAACATCAGGGAGTTCCTGCTTTTTTGTAGACACACTTTATATGTTTTATTCTTCAACAGCACCGCATGGAAATCAGGCCGGCATTGTGCTTTGATGCAACGTTGAAAAATTAGTTGTAAAAGTCGTAGCGCGAGTAAGAAAGGCAACAGGGAGAGCGAGGGAGGAAGAAAACAATTAATGTTTAATAGCTGTGTTACACATCTTTGTTCGAGCTTCCAGCACCTAGAGTATTGTTTAGAAGAGCAGAACTGAGGAAGAGCCCCCGGCCAGCGCGTGCTTTCCTCAGTCTAATGGGCTCAGCCCGTGTTCTCCAGTCCACCACTTTGATCTGTGGAGAACATGGCCTTACGCTGCTTACTTAAGAGCTAAAGTGTGGCTTCCCTGGGAATGCAGCACATCTTCAATTCATTTCTTTTTTGTCTTTGACCCCATGGTGTGTGTTTAACAGTGCAGTTGAAATATGGCCAAAGAGACCAGGGGAGTTTGGCCAGTTGATACACTGCATCGTGTTTTTCTATATGATATAAAAGCAGCAGGATACTTATTTAAGTAGGACATTTACAGTCGAATCTGGTAAGCTTATGCATTTTTGGTGTATTATTACATATTACAATGAGCCATAGCACCCTGTGTTGTTTAGTTAAATCTTCTATATAGGGACAGCTTCCCTATGTAGGCCCTCTAGACAAATCTGTCATAGTGATAATTTCACCGCTGACCACTGACATGGTAGAAGGAAGGCGGTGCGTGTATGGTGTTGGTGATACGCTGGTGTATTAAGCATACCTTTATGTCACTGCGTTAGTTTAAAACTAAAAATATCCAGTGGTACAGTGATACTGTGGTCAGAAACTGACACTGATCAAGGAAGGGCTAAAGGATGATTAACACACACTGTTCATGGGGGAAAAAAAAAATAACTGTAGTACCAACTGTACACCTACACACAAAATCAACACAGTAAGTGTGTCTAATCAAGTAGACTGATACACTCATACCTGCCACTACTGTGCTGGTAGTGATCTACCACCTACACATAGCAACAGATTAGCTATCAGTGATTAAATGGCCAGTGTGTGTAGGTACATGTAGCTAGGTATGTGTAGCTTAAACTGAAACCTCTTTTAAGTTGAAGCTTTATCTAAAAAGACATAATTGTAATTGCTATTAAAATCCACTTACCATAAACTGAAGGAAAGAATTTTGTCTAAATTTGTCACAATCTTCTTCATCTTATGACCAGAAATTAATGAGCCTAAATGTGTGGCTAATATTACAAAGCGTCCTTAAGAAGAGAACAAACAGTACATCAACAAAGTCGATAAAAAGAGACTGTCATTCTTGTTTACTTTCCCCTGAACTGCTGATCCCAGTTATCATGGCAGAAACTTAGCAAACTTGTGTTTTCTTGATATATGTGTATTTATCTCATACACATCCCATCTCCGTATTCTGGAGAGTGACTCAAAGCATTTAAGAGCACATCCGGACAGGTAAAGGATCCCAGAGTGTTTCATCAGGAGGAGAAAAAACTCTGTCCTTATAGAAAAGGTAAGTCGATATCAGCTAACTAAAAAAACTTTTGCTAATGTTAGCAAAACTAGCTGTTGATATAAACATCCCAGTTGTCCTATAACATAGCTAACTAGCTACCATAGCTGGATAAACTCATGTTTGTGGAGATTTAAATGCCTGAATGAAAAAAAAAAAACACAAATGTTAAAGATAAACTACATGCAAGATGGTTGGGAGATTAATATCTTGTTTTGAACACATAAGTGCAGCTCCTCACTCCAGTTCTGACAAAGCATTAACTTTCGCTAATGTAAGTCAGCATTAGCCAGGATAGCAGTTTAACCTTGTCAGGAGTCTTCTGTCGGGGTCCAGTGGTCCCTCTTTATGGTGACAATGCAACTATTATGCCAGTAAAATAAAGTGTTAATCCCTCACTTCCTTTATGGTTATTGCAACCAACAGCATAGCATATTAAATGCATCTTGTTAGCGCAGTCAGTCCACTGTTCTGGGCTCAAAATGGCAGCGGTTACAAGCTGCCTTCAAGTCCTGTCAGAAATCTCGTAATTACGAGGTGAGCGCACTTGAGTGAGCACGCCGTGATGTTGTAATTATGACTCGGGAAATCTTTTTTTGTTAGTTTGCTTGTTTCTTTGTTGTTGTTGTGACTTTCTGAGGTTAGGTTAGGTTAGGTTAGGGTCAACTTTATTGTAATTGTCAGAGTATAAGTACAGAGAGAACGAAATGTAGTTAGCATCCAACCAGTAGTGAAAATAGCAAATAAGATAAAGGAGATAATAAGGTTAAGATAACAGAGAGAGGTAAGATAACAGTGTTTACAGTGTAAACAGTATGATGTGTACCATGTTCAGGCCGTGTCAATAACAAATCATGGCGGATGTTAGCATAAAATGCCTACAGCAGACGGAAAGATTTAAGTGTTAGTTTTGCATGTTAACTTTTCAGTGCAGTGGTTTGTACAGTTTTGTGCTGACGTTGATGAAGAATACATACAAAGCTAGCCAGAAAAGAGGATTCCAGAAATTGTTGTCAAAAAAAAGTTGACACACCATTGCAAAGAAAAAAAAAACATGAAGAAGTTTTCTCACACCATCCATTTTCCCTCTAAACCATTCATTTTTTTTTTTAACAAAACCACTTGAACGCATTCCACGTCGTAATCACGGCCTCCAATCTCGAACTTCCTGTGTGATATCACATGAAACTCACGTTGAAGAATTTATCTGTTATGAAACGTAGTCTGTATGATCCTGGATCATGATGATTGATGAAGTGAACAGAATTGTATTTCTACTCACAGCTCTATCATTAGAGGACCTTCATCATAAAACGTGACATGTAGAGAACACAGTCACACGTTATCGCACAGTCTGTTATAGAATTCAGCTGAAAGCGTAGTCTAAACCCTGCTTTAGTCTCTGGTGTAAGACTCAGAGTCTCATTACCATTCACACCAGTCCCACCATAACTGATGGCCCACTCTCTCACTGGCCCTTCCTTTAGTCTAAAGGGGTTTGACTTTTCCTCAAAGGCTGCTCTAACAGGTCCCGAAGAACCCGTCTATATACACCGCTTACTGCTGTGTTGAGTTTCTCTCCTGCCTAAAATCAGAAGCAGCATCATCCACCATCTCCTCCCACCCCTGTCCCCTCTTACCCCTCACCCCTCACCCCAGTGGCAACAGCTGGCTCTGAGGCTGTTATACAGAGTTCCAGTACACTAGCTCTCTGGGCACTCGTCTTCTTCTTTTGCTTTTTCTTCTTCTGTGCTATTTATGCACTTGGAAGTGTTTGTGAATTCAAGTGAGGGATGGCATACGGCACGCAACAAGGGGCGCTGTGTACTACACAACATCAGAGAGAGTGCAGACATTAAAGTGTGAGCAACACTACAGACCCCTCTTTCAAAGGCCATGAAATAATAATGTGTTGTGGTTAGCGGTAGCCGTGAGTCACACTGGCTGCTTTTCATAAAGTGGAGTTATTTACAGTGCAATGAATAAAAGAAAGGGGTAGTGGTGCGAGGCTTCTGTACCACACACTGAAGAGGAAGAGGAAGGCACTTTAAACAGTATGGGAAGAAGACAGACACACAGAGATGGAGAGAGAGCGAGAGAGAGAGAGAGAGAGAGAGAGAGACATAGAGAGAGATTTCTGAAATGGGTCAATGTGCATTTCACTGTTGAAGAAATAGACTTTGGTTCATTAAATCAGATTTCACTTGACAGCATACTAGTTTTCAACGTTTGACTATTTAGTTACATAAGAGTCACATGCAAAACGTCACATGCATTTCACATAAGTGATTACATGTGAAGAATCGTGTGACATCATGCGATCAATATGTGAAAAGGAATTATTCATGTGAGAAAATCGCATCTGAAAAACGAACCTCATTTGTACATGTGAATATAATGATAATGTCAAAATAAATGAATAATGTATAAAAATAAAATGTGAAAATAAAAACATGATAAAATTGTGAAGGGTCAGCTAAGGCAAATCCAAATTAATTTTGGTGGCTCAGCTATAAATAACAACATTTCAGGTTTTTGCAATGTTTGGAGTCTGGGCTTAAAATGGCCCAAATGCAACAAACCATGACTAATGCTTGTGTGGCATTTCAATTTCACACCAAAAGTGGTTTAACTGTAGGTTCAGCTCCATATCATTCCTGAGATATGGTCTAATCAGGGTGGAGAGGTCAGTGTGTTCTGGCAGCCGTATTCAGATGAGCTCATCGCTGTATTTGCGCCAGCTTAAAGGCAGAGTTTTGAGGACTGGGTCAAAAAAAAACAAAAAAAAAACAGTCCAAACATCGTATTAAACATCAATCTTACAAAGTAGCATTATTATGGCAAATGTAATGCATGCGAAATGTTAAACCCCCAAAGTGTATACAAAAACATGTCAACTCACAACAGAAAGTTTGAGAAAGTATTCACCTGGCAACCCTGGTGAAAAATCCAGGCTAATATTGCGCCATCATTCATTTGCTGAGACTTTCATTCATTCACCTTCAGTAAGCGCTTTATCCTAGTCAGGGTCTTTGTGGATCCCTGAAGCAGGAATACACACTGGATTGGACACCATGCACACGCATACACACCGTGACACACTCAATCACACCCGAGGCAATTTAGAGTCACCAATTCGAACCCTAAGGAAACACGAGAGGACCTGGGGACAACACGCGAAACTCTGCACAAACAGTAATCTCAGTCTCAGGATTGAACACAATGACCCTGGAACTGTGAGGCAGCAACACTACCCAATGCGCCACCATCATCCATCATCATCCACCATCATCCACCTTCATCCACCATCATCCACCATCATCCGCCTGCCTGACCCATGGACCAAAAAAATCAACTTGTGACAGAAAGTTACAGAAAGAAATTCACAGATCTGGCGACCGTGGTGATAAGCATTCCAGTTATAATACGGTGGTCAGTAAACGACTCTATAACAACGGTCGTATACTCGTTCCTTACGTTAGAAATATCCCAAATATTGTAAATATTCACAGATTCTAAAGCACATAACTTCACACATTGCCCAGAATGGCCCTTTTGATTGGCCCGCATGATACTCTATGATTGCAGATAAGAATCATGGTATATTGAGGTTCTGGGTTCATTGCCCCGAACAGTCCCTCTCCTCTCGGCTCTGACAGCATGTCTGCGGCAGAACGCACCCTCAGGCAGTGCAATCGGCCACTAAATAGTCCAAGGTGATGGCAACGCTAATTGAGATCATCATTATTATAATTGCAGTTCCAGAAAAAAAAAGTATGTCTTAAATAATTTGCATTGCTCCCGAGCTGATATTGGAATGCAGTGCAAAAAATAATTGCATGGCTGCAAGGCACGTTTGGGTTGGATAGCTTCTTCTCTCTCTCTCTCTCTCTCTCTCTCTCTCTCTCTCTCTCCCCCTCAGGGACACTAGTGCACACTATCTCTCCTCCTGTATTGCTGGTCATGTTACTGATGTGCTCCTCAGCACAGCCACAGAGACCCAGGCTTTCATGTGGGATCACTGCACACGCTCACACACTGGAGAACGTTTTTTTTTTTTCCAAAAAGAAAAAGCAGCACAAGTGCTTATTATACAGGATATGCAACTGCATTATTTTTATTACTGCCACAATGTATTGGAAATTTTTTTTAGGATGTGTAAAAATCTGCGAAACTGTCAGTTGTGGAGAAAAATGGGATGAAGCTGCTAAAGAAAAGTGAAACATATGAAGCATATGAAGAAACTGAATGTGTTTGGAAAACTATTTGTGTGGATTTCTGGTTGAACAGGTGTGAAAGTGTGAAACATGCTGATGATGGTGAGGTTTTTTTTTTTTCCTGTGGCAGATCTGTACTTCACACACACACACACACACACACACACACACACACACACACACACACATACACACACACATGCATTTTTCTATATTTGTGTCGTCCTTTCCTTTGCAGTTTTTGTTTACCTTGTGGAGACCAGCCAAATGTCCCCACAAGGTCAAAACTGGCAGCTGCATGGGGAGATTTGTTCTCCACCAAGATATAAAAAATATGCACACACACACACACACACACACACACACACTCTCATTTTTTCAATCATTGTGATTATTAATGCTATGCTTTTTGATGACATTTAATACTATTCTATCTATATGAGGGCATTTGGCCTTTTGGGCCCTCAAAAACTCACACTCAGATACTACGTCAGCTACACACATCTCTTCTTTTTGTCTCTCTCTCTCTCTCTCTCTCACACACACACACACACACACACACACACACACACACACACACACACTGTTCACAGATCAATATGATACAATGTACAAATGTGTTATTATTATTCTAATAAACTTACTGAATATATATATATATATATATCTGTCTCTCTCGCCTAAATATAGCTGCAGAAGTGAAAAATCTCATAAATGAACATCTATTAAATACATATTTTAAAATCTCTGTAGTGATATAGCTCTCAGTTCAATCCAGTGCTTAGGTCTCAGATCAGGATCTAATTGGCAATTCATCTGAAATTATTAAAGAACCGTTTCAATTACATCAAGCCACCACTGAGTTCTGATGCGCCAAATTAAGTTAGGACACTTGATTGTGTCTGTCTGGGAATATCCCGGAGTATTTGAAGGGCTGCAATTTTCTGTTGGAACTTCTGAAGAGGAACTTTTCTGTCCTAGAGACAGAGAGAGAGAGAGAGAGAGAGGGAGAGAGAGAGAGAGAGAGAGAGAGAGAGATGGCATTACAAAGGAATAGTGGGTTAAATCGCTTACTGAAGATTTTTAATGACATTTCAGTGTTCTTCGTATAATTACTCTTCATCTAAGATATCCCATAATGATGTTGGACAGTCTCGGTTCAGGCTCGCTGGCTCGCTTCATTAGCGTGTCATTCCCATTTCACATCACAAGATTTAATTGTAATGCTGAATATGCGCGGCTCTCTGCGCAGGCCTAATCAAAGTGGATCCACTTGTATTATTAATATCAGAGTATCGTCCGGCTTGCTGTTTTTTTTTTTATAAATAAAAGAATACAGATGCATAAATCCGCTGTCATTTATTAGGCCGATGCTGGCATATCTGGCAGACAGGCGAGCCCAACCTTTCCTCCTCTCCTCGCTGCACTCATCAAGATGAAGAAGAAAAAAGAAAGGGAAAACCCTGCATTAAATATACATACTAATTCCTGCATGAAGTAATCAGAATACAGAGCAGGTGACATTGGGCACTCAGCATTCAAATGATTGGCAATAATGAGGCGTGGAAGGGTGGACAGACTCTCTCTCTCTCTCTCTCTCTCTGAGAGGTCTCAGACAGACAGGCAGAGATCTGGAATAAAAGAAGAAGAGGATTAAGGGTTTATGTCTCTCTCAGACTGAAGGTGTGAATGAGTGCAGATGAAGCTGCTTTGCGCCGTCCTCCCGCTGTCCAGCGACTCCGCTGCTCTCTGCTCTCACGACTGCTTGGTTTCAAATGGCACATCTCCTCAGACATTAAAGCAAATGACATTTAGAGGAATGGACTCCGCTTTTTTGTGTCAGAACACAAGTTCTGCTGTGGCTTTCAATGTCACTTAATGAGATTTCAAATAGAGAGTATTCCGTATTAAATTATCTCCGTGTAAATCTTTCAATTAACAAAAAATCCTTGTAGAGCACAATTGATTAAGCAATGTTAAAGACAGATTAGGTAATTGAAGCCCTTTCTCTTTAGCACCACAGATATTCTTATTTTATTCCCCACAAGTTTGATGTGTGTAGAAATTTGACCAGATAGGTTTAGCTTTTTAACCGGACTTGAATTTAAATCTGTCACAATTTGCTGTCTTGACTTGGCTTAGGCTTGACTTAGGCTTAAGCTTATGTGATTTGAAAGATTTTTAATTGGATTTTATGTTCTCTGTAGGGTATATTAGTAATTGTTTATTCAAACTTTAATATCCAAATCCAAACTGTTTGGATTTGCTGCTGCAGTCCAATAAGGTAGCTAGATTAAATGCCGCTGATTAAATTAAATCAGGAGACACTTTCTTCCCCAGGACCTCATTCAGGACCTGCTTGTTCTTCACCCAAGTAGCAGCTTAAAGACTTTGGACTTGACTAGAGTGACAGATTAAATACTTTGGACTTCATTCCAACTCTTACCGCTTCTCATATGTATGTGTCTGAAACCATAAGCATGCTGTTTTCTCCCATGCATATGCACCAGCGGTGATAACTAAGCTGTTATGTTTCATTTACATCCTGTCACCCTGGTCCCGTCTCTTTCTCTCACACACTCTCTCTCCATCTCTCCTGACTGAATGCTCAGTGGTGAGCAGCATCCTGCCCTTTTTTTCCACCTGTGTAGTCCACCAGCCATTCCGCAAGCTTGATGATATTCACACCAATCTCACTTTTACCACCCAATATGTGTTTGATCTCCTATTTGCATGTAACTGCCCACAAGGCAAGAAAATTATTTAGATGAGATTTTTTTTTTCGCTCTCTCTCTTCCTCTGTAGCATCTTCTCAATATACCTGAGGGGTGATGGAGTCATGTTTCCCCTGACGCGTGGGCACACACACACACACACACACACACACACACACACACACACACACTCCACTTACAATGTCAAAATTATCATGTACTACATGGCATCACTTGGTCTGCACAAAGAGCTAAACTCTGGATATATGCCCAGATGTGCACACAAACTAATAATAATAATAATAATAATAATAATAATAATAATAGGTATAGTAGTAGTGGTAGTAGTAGTACATTGTTTTATTTTATATTTTTTAATTAACCAAATTAAACAGTATATGAAATGAAATTACTGAAGCAGTCACTTATTTACATTTGGCTAAACGACATAATATGTTTTGAGGTGAAATTAAATATGCCAAAATATATTGTGACATTATGTGAAGCCCATATCGCACACCATTAATCTAAAAAAAGGAGTGAATGATAGATTCAGAGTATGATAGACATGGTGTGAGCTTTGCCCCGCTATACCCAACAGATATGTAATACCTGCTCCTTCAACTTAGCCACAGATTATTTGTTTGTCTGGAGACCTGTACTGACCTCGTCTCAAATTAGACGGGAGAAGAGACGTGAACTTCGAGACGACCTCACACCATCTGAGAGTGAGAGTGTGTGTGAGAGTGTGTGAAAGGTGTGGAAGAGTGAATGATCAGTCTGGTGAATATAAGAAACATCTTGTGGCCCTGTGGTCAGCTCTAAATAAGATTACACTGTCACACAACTAATAAACAATCAGTCGCTCTTATGGACCACTCCAAAGGCCTCTAATATAAAACGGCTAATTATCCTTAAAAGTTTCCATAGTAACAAGTCATCAAGGTCTAGGAGAAAGACACACAGTAAATATCCTTTCATTACCAGTTCACCAGTGTGGCTTAGAGAAACAGATCCAGGATCAGCTCATCACATCCAGCAGCATCCAGAGTAAAACAATACTAAAGTGCAAGAGACCGTGGTGCAAGGTGAACATGCTATATATAAATATGAAATATGTAAACAGCAGACAAGATGAGTGAGTGTACATACATGGGAGATATATTACTGACTGTCAGTAGGTTGGGGGGTCACCTGGGGGGAATTGGGGCACTGTTCATCAGGCTGACTGCAGCAGGGAAGAAG
>CM074962.1:15543356-15583288 GCA_037577455.1 Pangasius macronema
TCCGAGACATGCTTCCCCATCCTCACGAACTGCCGTCTGTCTGTCAGGAAGTCATGATATGATATATTTGTTATCATATCAAAGAGGAGACGTGTCGTTATCAAGAGAGCATGAGGAACTCACCGCCTGTGGGCTTTTCTCTAGCGCACCATTCCTTATTCCATTTTATCTTTCTCAGTGTTGACTAATGTCAGTAACAGCTACCGGTAATAAACTGCTTGTTAGGGCTTCGCTGTTGCCTTCGAGCGTAGTGCTTTGATACTCTGTCAGCCCATTTGGCTGCATTTCCTGATTACTTCTCGCCCCGACTGCATGTTTATTGATTGAAAGTTAATAAAGCGCGCCACCACATGAATACCTTCATTTAGCAAGAGACGTTCAGCATTTGAAGTATGTCTCCATGTTTTGTTTTTGTCTGTGTCAGTGTGTGTGTGTGTGTGTGTGTGTGTGTGTGTGTGTGTGTGTGTGTGTGTGGGTTAGTCAAACAGCCTAGTATACTGTATATATGCTGTGGTTCCTCTATGTTCCAGCTACATAAAATTCCTTGTTTCCAAAGCTCTGGATAAGATCCTCATGACTGACCCTTACAGAAATTCACGAGGTTTTTATAGAATTCATATGTAGGGTTTCACACAGTTTTGATCTGTAGAGCAGGTGGTTTTACTTTCACATGATGATAGTCAATAAAAGTGTACGTTAAAAATGTGCTAACTAATAAAAGTGTACTTGTGTAACAAGTGTACTACAGTGCACACTATACTTGAGTTCACATGCAATCTTTAGGGCAGAACATGACGCCAAATGGTTTTCACGTGACCTGCAAAATCACGTGTAAAACTTGTGATCAGATGAAATATATGTGTTTTTTCTATAAGGGAGATGAAGACAACAGCTATTTTTTTTAATTCTTAACCATTATTGATTGGTTTATTGATATAAATAGGATGCATCAGTTTTCAGTGGCTGTGTTTTTTTTTTTTTTCACTGCTGTTTCTTTTCCACTTTTGACCAGTGCCACAGACCGTGAACAGATGAGATATCTTTTTCAACTTGAAATGCATACTTCTCTGTTCAGTCATCTTTAAACGTTCTGTTTTCACTGTTGATTTTTTTAAAGCCATATTGTCACTTTACTATAAATATCAGACATTGTAGTCTATCAGCATGGTGGATCAGACCAAGCTAGATTTTTCAGCAGGCAGATGATCTGCTACAGAAGCTGCGATTGTGCATGACTTAAAAAAAAAAAAAAAAAAGGCACAAAATGGCAAAAGATTAAGCTTTTAATGCCCTTAACAAAAATCTTTGGTCAGGAAACTAGCAAAAATTAAACCAATAGATAAAGGAAGTTAGTGTGGGAAGCTTTTCCTTTTGATTTCTTTAAATGTTTAAGCCTCGTGGCCTTCGATGGGCTGCATCAGGTGCGGCAGGTAACCAAATAATGAATCTTTAAAAAAAAAAAAAAAGCGATATTTTTGTACACCCAGACGTGTTAATTTGCATTGTTAACATTTCCCTGTTCCTAACTTTTCTCCAATTTCAATTGTTCATTTTCTGACCAATGATTTGTTGTTGAGACCAACAAAAAAAAGCTTAATATTTGCCATTTTGGTCTTGGCCCTTTTTTTCCCCAGGAGTGTATTTTATAAGTATTTGGTTTAACCTGCTGAAATACTTTGCAGCGTCTGAATCCATTCCGAAGTCTGTCAGTTGATGACCCCTGATCTACACAGGTTATTTTTCTGGGCCCAGGATGAAATCAGTCTCTTTGTTCCTCTGTTCAACTCTGTGATTCAAAGTGGTATCTCAAGTATCCTCTTATGAGCTCGGTCGTAACGTCGTCTTCCGGAAAAGAGTACCGAGACAACACACATAGGTATCTCGACTGGTCTAGCATCAGATCAGAGTTACAGCTTTAGACATTCAGTCAACACAGCCTGGCAAACAGCAGCCTCCTTCTTTCCTATTCATGTATGCAGGTGTACGCTGTATCATGGCGCACGCTACTGAGGGCCACAGAGGCACGACAAGGCCATTCCATCAAAATTTGATGTATTCATTTATGGTGGTGAGCGAGCCTGTTGTTTACAGATAGCATGCTGAAGTTTAGCGGGCAGGAAGAGGGCAGGTGAAGAGCGACGGGAGAACACTGCTTATCTGAGAAAGGAGCTGGACACCGTGCCTCTGGCACAACTTACAATCATGCCTTAGAAATTTCATGCAATTCATATTCTCCCCATGCTCCTAGTCTAAGTGATGCTTTATTTTGTGTATTAGGGTTATACATCTGAGTGTGTGTGTGTGTGTGTGTGTGTGTGTGTGTGTGTGTGTGTGTATGTGTGTGTGTGTGTGTGTAGTGAGTACTTGCCATGTCCCCGCTGTCATAATCACTCTCCAGCTGTATTTACACCCTTGTTTAGTATCGCCTTCCCAGGGCTAAACTAAAGTGCTTTAGCCCGGGGCTGACTCTGAGCTTTGTGTACCGGTGTGTTTGCAGAACACTCCTCAAGTCTTGCTTCTCTCACCTCCCTCCTCTCCTTTCCTCTCCTCTCAAATGTTTTTTTTTTTTCCCTCTTCAAATTACTTATTATAAAATACCCGGTGGCTTTACCCATTTCACCTAGTCTGAGCTGCAGCTAAATGTAAATACAGAGCACTGAAAGTTCATTTACAGACCTCATGGCTGGAGTTTAAATTAGTTACCACACCTCCGTTACAAACACCCACACACACACACACACACACACACACACACACACACATGCAAAAATCCACTTCCTGGCTGTCACGATTTGGGTTGAGGCTTTCTTGGATCGGACCCAAAAAAAAAAAAAAAAAGTCTTCTTGTCAAAATATATTATGAACATCAAAACATTTCTGTTTACAACATCACAGTCGTGTCAATTAAATCTGATAAATTATTCAAACATTTATCTTCCCCCAGCCAGGGGAATTTTAATCATGCAGAGTATTTACTTTAATTTAGCACTGTCAAGTGTGCGTTTGTGTAAAATCCCTCGTATCATTAAAGATTTATCAGTTGAAATCTGTTTGGCTTTATTCTGGCGTTAATTGGCTAAACGGTATGCGGCGGCATTCTGCCAGCAACAAGTGATGCTGTGAGGCGGCGTGGGGTTAGTTACACCACGCTCACGTGGACAATCAGAGGAAGAAGGGTCATGCAGCTGTCAGTAGGCATAGCATCCTCCGAAATCGAATGAATATACAATCATACTGTTGAAAAGTCTGTTTTGTTGCCACTATGGAGAAGGTGAAATTGTGTACAATTGTGTACAATGTTTACTTAACGGTTAATAGCTACAGCAGCGTGACCTATGACCTGAGAGGAGCGATCTGCCAATACTTACACCATTCTTTTAAAAAATGTATGCAAATGAGGCTTATTAGCTATGCACTTATTTGCATATTACAAAAAAAGTCCAATTTTTCAAGAATTTTACTCTGAATATGGTTTTGTGTTAGCGCTCCTGCTGTTCATGGAATTATTTAAAAATATTCACTTTCATGTGCATTAGAAGTGCATCTTTATACGTAGTTGCTTAGGTATTATATATAAAATAATATATAAAAAGAGTATATCTCACACATCCCCCATTGTTTAATTTTCGACCATGGAGACGATATGATACTCCCCGTAAAATGAGCGTACCAAACCCAGGTGAACAGGCCTTCGAGCGAAGCGTCACTGCAAATCAGTACAAACTTCTTCTGACTGATCACCTTTATCTGATGTAAATCCTACATTATGGCCTTCATAGTAACCAGATTTTAACCAGCAAAACTGTGAGAGATTTAGGCGCGACATGTCCGACAGCACTCTCTTCTACAATCACCAAAACACCAGCTGCAGGATATCTTATGGAAGAACGATGGTCATCCCTGCAGTACAGTTCCACGGACTTGTACAATCCTGGGGGTGTTGAAATTGTTGTGGCAGCTCATAGAGACTCAAAGCTTTACTAACACACATGATGTTGATTTTCCATTAATCTGTCATCTGTCTGTATGTTAAAGTTTGACATTAAAACATATCAACCAGTGTTGGAATCCTCATCATCATCATCATTCATGGAAAACAGCATCATTTTAGGAAAGTAACTAAATAAGGCTATTAAACAATAGAATCCCAGGAAATATTTTATATTTCAACCCAAATTATTATATCATCTAAGGAAATATCTACGCATGGACTACATAACTGAGAAACTTTAAAATGCTTGTTCTGAACTTCTACCTGAAAAATAAATGATGGGAAGCTAATGGGGTTAAACATTTAAGAAAAGTCAGCTGATTATGTCAATTCAGGCTCCCATTTTATCCAAAATCCTGAGTTTGGGTTTTCTCTGGGTTTTCTGGTTTCCTCCCAGGGTCCAAAAACACGCCCATTAATTGCCCCTAGGTGTGTGTTTGTGTGTGTGTGTGTGTGCATAGACCCTTGTAATGGTCTGGTGTCTTATCCAGGGTGTATTCCGGCCTTGGGCCCAGTGTACCCTGGACAGGCTATGTATCCACCACAACCCTGACCAGGATACACCTACTGCACCTACTGAAGATGAATGAATATTAAAAAGATGAAGCACCAGCTCAAGCAGTGAGACATGGTTAGTGTAAAAGCAGTGAGCGAGCAGGCCAGTGACTGAGGGAGTGATCTGAAGGAGACTGCAGGCTGACACTGAAACCTGAGGTATTATGCAAAAAAAGGAGATCATTGTTGCTCATGAATTTATGTCTCTCTCAACACACACACACACACACACACACACACACACACACACACACACACACACACACACACAGACACACACACTCTGACACATGTGCGACCTATGCCTCTTAGCCGGTGTTGTAACCACAGCCAGGTGTTTGCCCCGAGCAATGCTCACGTCTTCAGGTCTGCCCACTCTCTTCTTAGGGAACTGGAGAAAAATGGAGAACTTGCACAGTTTCCTCATATTTAGGCACCAAATAGAGGGGAGAAGCCACTAAAATATTCGTCTGTATGTATGTGTGTGTGTGTGTGTGTGTAACACACACACACACAGTGAGACAGGGCTCTCTTGATATATATGTTACTACTCCTCTACCCTACGAAAATCTCTCGTAGTGAGGGCAATATCAATTAATGTATTCATGATATTTATATATTGAAATATATTTATAAGGGAATAACCCATAGAGGGTGATGGTCCCCGTCTTGCTAATGATATGCAAATGGAGTGTAATACCTAATGTTTTGTTCTGTCTCAAGTTTCTTCCAGTGTGTTTCATGGTGGGTGTGTTTGAGGAACACCGTTGTCTGCTGGCAAGCAGTATTCTGATCTTTTATTCATGATGCAGCCAGAGATCTCCACAATCTAACACGACGACGGACAATGAGCAACCCCAAACCTGAAACTGACTTGCTTCTTGGCAAACAACTTTCATATTAAAGACTCAAATATGATTCTTGTTTTGTTACTTATTCGGTGATGATATTGTTGGATTGAAATGCCATTAATAATTACAGACAGAGTTGTTATATTTCTGAAGAAAAAATAAAAAATCAAGACACACTTTTAAGTCCAGGAGTGTATTGAAAATCTTAAACCGGTCTTCAGGTGTGTTTCGCAAAATTTGTGTTTGGAAGGTAAACAGCACTTATTCAAAGGTAATGATTGCAGTGGTGCCCAGGGCATCTGGAAGGTTCATACATTTGCATCTCTCCCAATATCATACCGTGGGGAATTGTGCTTTCAGATGAGTTTGACTGCATTATATTAAGTCAGGGAATACCCTGCCCACTGACAAGCACCATATTTCATTACCCTGAAAATGACTCTGTGAATACATCCGTTACGTACACACAACCAGCAGCGGTGCGTAAGCCCCTGCTATAGATTTTACACTCGGCCCTGTGTCAGTGGTAAACACTCTTTATTGTGTTATTTGATTGGATATTATTTGTTAAGGATTGGTGATCAATATAAGAGATCAATGAACATGCAGGCGAGTCTCTTAAGCCCCGTGCATTGTGACTGCTAGCTGCATGGCCTAAAAATTTTTATTTTTTTAAAGTTACTGCAATATAAATATTATAATAACAAGCTGAATATTGGAATATTAAATGCCTAACCCATTTGCATTTTTTTTTTTATAAAAACACTTCATGGGAACTAGCTCTACCTACTCAAATCGTGATAAATAGTGATATTTGACCAATAGCTGGATGCCCACCTCTAAACACACACACACACACACACACACACACACACACACACACACACGCACACACAGTGTCTGTGTTGTCATGTGTAATGTTGTTTTGGTCATACAGGACTTATATTAAATACATTTACTCATATTTCAAATGATATCATAAGCAAAAGCATGAGTAAATAACCGAGGACGTTATATTAAATGCTAAATTACTGTTGATATGTCTGCTTGATTGGCAAGTTATCATTTACCTCTGCAAATCTGCGGTGCTGATGCTGACATTTGAAGAGTTCTTGATTTACATAATTAGATAACTTTGATCAGTGATTTGTGAAATCCTCTCTTTCAGCAGTGATCACTTGTTCCCACACACACAGCTTGCAGTGTCACGTCATTATGACGTTCAGAGGCCGAATCTCGACTGTAAATGTTGTCGTACAAGTTTACATACCCCCCTTTTTTAGGAGTACGAAAAATACCACTGAACTACACACACACACACACACACACACACACACACACACACACACACACACACACAGTAACCTTAGCCACAGTAACCCAAACGAAGTCTATTTTGGTATTTTTTCATTTGCGGGAAAAGGAAAAAGGAGCGTTTGTGTACCAGGACCAGTCATAAGTCAGCTGATTTTGATCAAAGAAGTGAACACAAGCTTCTCCAGTAAACACTCAGGGTTATTACTTCATGCTTGTTTCAGGTAAAAAAAAAATACACACAAGTTTGAACTTGTTCATCCAAAGCAATACAGAGCTTTCACAATAACTGTCTATCGCCTTTATCTCTCTCTCTCTCTCTCACACACACACACACACACACACACACACACACACGTAGTCTCAGCAGGTGGGCATCCTCAGATACTTCAATCACCCTTTCTTTGTTATATCAATACACACCATATCAAAAATTATTCAGGTCAAACCAGTTTTCAGGGAAAGAGGCAAAGCCAGAAGGGTGTTAGGTCAACGTGTAGCATTGTAGAGTTTAGAAATATCTGCGATCTCATCAAACTTCTAAGGAAATGTTTTGAAGTTCTTGATTGAGCCTCTGAGGTTTAGATTTTCTGTGTCTTCTCCTCTGCTTTTGAACCTTTTCAATCTTCAGGTCAAAGCTGTAGAAATCGTTCAAAGAGGCAATAGCGATACACGTATGTCAAAAAAAAAATCTGAGAACAACGTGGATTTTTAAAGACGTTAAATACACCCCAAAGCCGTGCAGAGAGGAGAAGGACGCAGCGCTGGGTGTAAGGAAACATCCAGAAATGTCACCCAAGCTTATCTTAGTCAAGCTTCTCTGGAAAGCTTTATATCAGAGAAACAGTATATAGTTTTTATACAGTTGTAGTTCTTTATTCCTCTTTAGTCACTATCATAAATATTGACATGCGGTGTTCTATTAAATCATTAATAATCTAAATTATTTTCTCTAAATCATAAAAAAAGTTGAAACACTAAGTGTGTACGAATGTTTGACAGGCTGAGTAGAGTTAGTGTAATGAGTCCACAGATTCACTCCCATGGCAGGGTCCGTCCAAGCCTCTGTCCACCATGACGTGTGTTTGGTAAACTGTGCTTTCACTGCTTTAATCATCCCACGTATAAGCATTCCAGCTGGAAACAGGCTCTCATGTTAAATGTCAGCATTCAGTAACTGTATTTATCATTCCTTAAGTAAACTCCTCACAAACAGAGCTGCTCACGTCTCTGAGATAGCTACTGCAAGCCAACGCACCGGGCCTGACCGGCAGCATACAGGTTATTCGAAATGAGTTTGATATTCACCATTGTAGGGGCTGGACTTTAATTACTGTCAGTGCAGCACACTGCCTTTGCTTCATCAACTGGATAAATATTTGACTGCCATTCCAGAAATTGGAAGTGGGCTCATTTTAGAGGCACTTGGTCCATGGCTAAGCCTGGCTCTCTGTGTTAACCGATGCCACGTTGATTCCTGCACTGCAGGTGCACACGGCATGAGGTAAATTAAAACTACGTTTTGGAAAAAAAAAAGAATTAAATATTACTGCATTTCCATGTTCTCAATATTTAATTACAACCTACTGTAGGCTGAAGCCTAATCTCGGACTTTAAGACAGAGCATTGAATTAATCAGGGAGCGCCAAAACATTAGTATTCTCTTGTTGTATTTCAATAATGCATGAAGGTTGCTCACCAGTGAGTGTGTGTGTGTGTGTGTGAGTGAGTGTGTGAGTGTGTGTGTGTGTGTGTGTGTGTGTGAGTGAGTGAGTGAGTGTGTGTATGTGTGAGTGAGTGAGTGAGTGAGTGTATGTGTGTGTGTGTGTATGTGTGTGTGTGTGTGTGTGTGAGAGTGAGTGAGTGTGTGTGTGTGAGTGAGTGAGTGAGTGAGTGAGTGTATGTGTGAGTGAGTGAGTGTGTGCGTGTGTGTGTATGTGTGTGTGTGTGTGTGTGTGAGTGAGTGAGTGTGTGCGTGTGTGTGTGTGTGCGTGTGAGTGAGTGAGTGAGTGAGTGTGTGTGTGTGTGTGTGTGTGAGTGAGTGAGAGTGTGTATGTGTGTGTGTGTGAGTGAGTGAGTGAGTGAGTGTGTGTATGTGTGATTGAGGTGTGATTGAGTGTGTGTGTGTGTGAGTGAGTGATTGAGTGAGCGTGTATGTGTGTGTGTGTGTGTGTGTGTGTGTGTGTGTGTGTGTGTGAGTGACTGAGTGTGTGTGTGTTTTCACTGATCCACAGTTCCTGGTTGATTGTAATGGAATTCTGCATTTCCCGAATCAGTAAAGCTTAAAGGATGGTCTAGCAGGTGGCGTCTGATTAGATCGAGATGTGTGATAGATTTCTAATTGAATTTCTTTAATTTAAATAATTGAATTGTAAGGCTGGTGGTCTCTGGTGCTAACTGTGTGCTAATACACTGTAATTCAATGGACCTTCTGTTATACTTGTATCTGAAATGGTCCTGATTGTCCTGCAGATCCTACAAAGTGTGTACAGAGAAAAGAAAAGCACACACATACAGCAACATTCACGCAGAACAATTTATACCATTTATTACAGGTAAGAAATATAATACGGCAGCAGTGCAGTTACAGAAAATAATCGACAACTGTGTGTGTGTGTGTGTGTGTGTGTGTGTGTGTGTGTGTGTGTGTGTGTGCGATGCAGTCCGACACAAAGTGAAGTTACTCTGACCAAACCAAAGTTGATTATTTTACAATAATAACACATCCAGAAGTGTTTTTTCCTCTTATACTATGTGCCAGTAGTTATTTTAAGCTGAAGTTTACCAGAACCTAATTTGAGTTAATTGAAGTTGTAACAGAAATCTGACTGTTACAAAGCACTGACACTGAAGACTCCTTACATGCACATATATAACATAATATAGGAGATAAACATCTCCTGAGAGAGAACTTCACCATATCAACAATTACACATGGTTAATAAATCTGTTTATCTGCAGCATCTGCCGTACACATCCTGTATACGCTGTTACTGCGCTGCACATAGACAGAGTTATGACAATAAATCAAATTATACCATAGTGCTGTTGAATGCTTCTTTCTGATTGGTCAGAAGGTGTGGAAACGAAATGTTAATGCACCCGTGCAGCTAAAACTACTTTCTGAACCGCTGTGTTATAACATTTATCCACACCTGTTGAGCTTCTTCTGGATTTATTGAACACTGAGTAATATTCTGGATCTGTAACTGAATCAACAACAAGCTGAGTGAGTGTTGAAAACTATAAAAACTCAAAAAAAAAACAAACAAAACCATCAAGCCAAATCCAAGTAGGAAGTGAACCAATCATTCTTATGTTGTTGTTTTGTTTTTTTTCAGGTTGGGAAGGTTGGAATATAAAATCCTGATTTATCTTGAAGTGCACAAGTTAAAGAAACTGTCCAGAGAGTCTTAAGTGCGAAAGTCTTAGCGACAGACACATTTTTAGAATAAATGACGTTTTGAAGAAGCATAATGCCAGAAATCCACACTACACTTCCTGCCTTAATCTCTCTCTCTCTCTCTCTGTCTCTCTCTCTGTCTCTCTCTCTCTCTCTCTCTCTCTCTCTCTCGCCAGGTGAAACCTCACAGCCTTTGGAGGAAAACTACAGGGTGGCGATAGACTGGATAAAACGACATGTCTGTGATTTTTGTGAAATATCAACAGGCCACATTGGCAGCACATACGGGTCAGAGCTTTGATCTCTGCTTTCTCTATTCAGGACCTGTTATCTTTTTTTTTTGCTGTGGCTCACAAGGAATGCTGAGCCACTTCTGCTCTCTCTCTCTCTCTCTCTCTCTCTCTCTCTCTCTCTCTCGATATATCATAGTACAAATGCAGCTCCGGCATTTTTCGATTTTTCTCTCTCCAGTGCATTTGTAGCATATGGACAATTTCCACTGACACAAATTTTATCACATTTTTCTGTACGGAGAAAAGAACAAAAATCCTGTTTACTTGAAACTCACTTATAATGGACATATCAAGGGCACTTGTTGAGAAAGTTAATAAATGTTTATGCAGACAAATTTATGCATAACCCTTTCATGACTTTTTCCATGACTTTCATGCCCCAAATCTGAGTAATTTGTAATTTTAGCATATTTCTGTGAAGGTTGTGTGTTACTAGTGTAGCTGTCTGGTTCAGCTCATGTGTGTATAGCATTAAAATGTAACTAGGAGTAACTAGAGTTATTCTTGAGAACAGTTTTGGAAAGAATCTCACGTCACATTCTAAGAGCTTTATTATTTGAGTGTGATGGTGGACATTTTGAATTTGTTTTACAGAATCATGTTTTAAATGTTATCAGAAGCTACCTTCAGGCTCCATTATGTGAATTTCATTTCGAAAGACTTTCTGTGTTGAAATCTTCGCCTGTGGAAATCACTTGTATGCTACATAAGTGGCAGATTAGATTAAAAAATGGGAGTATTGCTTTAAAAATGTTATTAGTCACTTATCACTTCCCAGGGCCTGAGATATGAACAATCAGGAAATACATGTTTATGAATGTGAGACTTTGTCATTGCAGGCATTTGCTATTGATTTGTAGTTAAATATTTCAGTTGGGAATGTGTGTTTTTTCCCCTCACAAACACAATGGCACTTATTTTCAGTGAGGTCAAAGGTGACTGCAATTTCCACATGTGAGACTAGTTGAGTTTATTTATCTGTGCCGTAATCATTCAAAACTCATAAAGTCACATGCCGTGTTATGCCCGAGCCTCGCTCCTACTGCCAGCTGGAAGGGGAGGACAGAGTGAACCCATTGATCAGAGGCTGCGCTGAAAATATGTAAAAATGACCCTAACGCCATTAATCATGTAGGTCACTAGAATTCATCCTGTTTTTCACGCTCTGCTTGGGGGTGAGGGCCTTGTTCCTGGCTTCAAAGCAGGACTTATTAAGTTCTTCTCATTCAGCTGAGACTTCGGCCAGCTTTCTTTGAAGACTTGATCAGTTGCTGATGTGCACCGTGGCAGTGCCATGGTTCAAAGTGACACCTTTATTTCACTGGCCATTAAAGTCAAGATGAGAAATGAATCAGTAAGTTTCCCATTTTTATTCCAATCACAGAGGCCAAAGAATAAGCTCATTAGCACTAATTACAGGTTTCCTATTCTGCTGCTTTTTCTTCTGATTTTAATTCCATAACAAAAACAGAATGCTAGGAACAGCAAGCGAGGAGCCGAGCTCCACAAACGGCTCCCTGCCCCACATCGTAACCCGTTCCGGGTTTAAAACCTCCTCCCTTGCATGTCTGCTTTGGACAATTTGTTCTCTGTGTAAAATAGCCGCTATAATTGAGTGCTAGATTTTTGAATCAGAGTATTGACTAGGAGCTGGAGAAAGGGGCAACTTCAAAATGGCTGTCTCATTTCAATAAAAAAAAAGGTGCTCACTTTCTTAGGTGTGTTAGGATTTCTGTAAATTATTATTAAATTGTGAAAGTCATTAGGTAACTATGTGACACTGATAAACGGATGCAGTGAAAATCAGGTTAATTTTGGGCACCTTGGTGGATTAAAGATCTTGTGACAGCCAATATGAACATCCATCCATGCACTGTACAGTAAATGCTTGCTGTGAAGGAATATTTACTAAATTACAGCAGGTGGCTTTTTGTCGCTGGTGAGAGCGTTTTCCTGCATGCGTGCACCGCGCACCCCAGCGTTTGGAACGATGTCACCACAGAGGATTATCTAGGAGGCTTTGGCACTCCTTCAGCAATCAGACATGCTGCCAAATACACATGAGCTAACACAGACATTTCCTGTCATGTCTGAGTAGGGAATGTGACATATGCACTTCTGACATGTTGCTGGCACCACAGTGACACGACGTCTTGACCTGGTACAAATGCCACGTTTCTTGCTAATTCTTATGATTTAATACGTGATAAATGTTTGTCAGCAGTGTCACCATAGAATTTAACAGCAAATCATCGAACCATCTTCCTGTGTAAGAATCATAGAGTAAAAATATTCAAATGAGAATCTTGCATTAGTTGCCACGAAACCAGCTTGGGGGAATTTGATGCCCTTTTGCCTCCAAGTAAATGCGATCATGTGGAATACGGTGCTCTGTGGTGATTTTAGATAACAGATAAC
Organism: Pangasius macronema; assembly: GCA_037577455.1. Taxonomy (NCBI): domain Eukaryota; kingdom Metazoa; phylum Chordata; class Actinopteri; order Siluriformes; family Pangasiidae; genus Pangasius; species Pangasius macronema. The sequence goes on from CM074962.1 coordinate 15,556,182, forward strand.
TCTGCAAGCCAAAGGTTCAGGATAAAGCCCTGTCGATGCTGACGTTTGCCACTGATGCAGGGTCTCTAGGAATATTGCTATCTAAGTAATGACTGTCCAAGGAGCATTGAGGCCAAGAGTTATTACCAATCAGAGTGGTAATAGATTCAACACTTATAAATGGAGGAGGGCGCATTGCTGCAAGATGGATTATGCGGGGTTTGTAAGTTCAACATTGACACAGATTCATCGTAAATCATTATGCCAGAGACCTAGAGTGATTTCTGCATTATGGGCAGAAAATGGAGTTCACCCAGTCAATGGAGAGGGCATATTTCACATCTATCACCCATGCTTATGTTATGGACTGCAGCCCAAGTAGAGCCAGCACTGGTGCTGTGGCATGTCCAGATTTTTAGCAAAGTATAGGGTAAAAGCCCACTAAAGGGCGATGCCATCTAATTATAAATAGGATGAGGGTTCATTTGCAGAATATCTGAATCTTCATGGAAACTGATTGGCCTCATTACTTTTTTTCATACTGAAATTCAAGGGATTTGGTCCAAATACCTATAATGCTACAATGATGATCTCACATGAGCTAGGTATAGTCCGCAGGTCTGCATACACTGTATAGGATTAATAGACTTATGAGACATATGTGGCCACACACCTGCATAAAAGCATGTCAAGTGGCCAGTGTAGCCGACTTTACTTACAAAAAAGAAAAGTCTAGTGATAAATCTAGTGAATTTCAAGCCTACCCTGCACTTATCATGGCCTCCAGCTCACATCATAGCTGCTGGTTATACAAGTTGAACGAGCAGGTTTGGTCAACTCGTCACCTGTGTGTAAAGCCTCACCGAGTTGTGTTTGCATGAGTGTATATTCCCAACAACAACCATTGTTCCCAACAACCAATCGCTGATCACTATTGTTTCTCTTACCTGCACACATCTTTGTTCTTTGCTTTTAAACTCTCTTCTTGGTCTATATTTACACGTAATAAAAGCAAGTTGTTCCATCTATAACCATTTCCTTCACTGCTTACTAGCAGCACTTCATTTTATCTGCATTCTTCATGGAGATTGTAATATTTTGTAAATACATAAACAGCCGGAATGAAACTATTTTGTAAATATGCAAATAAATGGTTTGTGGTGCCATAACCAAAGGCTACTTCTTTCTATACTATTAATTTCTGTTCTGATTAAACTCTGTAAGTGTCTTCAGAAAATGTCTTCCTTCGTAAGTGTCTTCCTTCTTCATGTAACATGTTTTGATATGAAGATATGCAAATTACACAATTAGGTTATATTATATTCTAGTATGCATTAATTAGTTTGCATGCATTAGGTATTTTGCATGCATTAACTAGTTTGCATGAAATAAGTACTTTACATGCATTAACTAGTCTGCATGCATTGATTGCTTTGCCCTGAGAATAGCTGGCACTGGATGTGGCACAGCTGAGCACGAGCAACCTGGGAGAGGTTGAACCAGCTGTGAGGAAAGAAAAGTTATTAGTTTATTAATACCATAAACATTAATTAAATGCATAAACAATAGTCTCTTGTTTTTGGTGTATAAATGCTAGTCAATGAAGAAGTCTAAAGCGTTTTATAGTTTTATTTGGAAACAAGATGAGACGAGGGAAAGTCCGCCATGTTCTGTGTGGTGGGGCAGAGCGCGCGCGCGCTATGTCTCGCTGCGTGCAGCTGGCCGCGCGCGCGGAATCCGGATGTGATGAAAACCGCTCGGAGTTGAACTTTTCTCCAGCTAACTTCACTCAACGGGACGCGTTCGCCTCAACACTCCGCTGCTCACTGGAAATGCTCTTTCCTGAAGAATTCTCTTTTCTCCTGAGAAGCAGGTGAAGTTCAGCCCTCGGTGTTACCAGAGAAAGTTGAGGATGAGTAAACAGGAGGCTCACTTGAAGTGAAGAAGTGAAGCAGTGAAGCAGCGGAGGTGACATGTTGGAAAGGTAAAGTTTTTATCGAGCTTTCTGGCTTTCTGTGGTGAAATGTTACTTAAAACCAGGAGCAGACATTATCTGTTAACATGTGACAGAGTGAAATGTGTCGGCTGTTTGAGAGGGAGTGAACTGGTTACATGTTTAGGAAGAAGAAGAAGAAGAAGGAGAAGGAGGTGGAGGAAGGGGGCAAAAACTTTCCACTTGAGTTTAACGACATCTTGCTGGCTGACGTCACTTTTCTCCTCAGAAACAGCAGCGCTGAAGCTTCATAGCTATGTTTCAGCTACTGTTTTTGGGTCTTCTCTGACAGGGTCGAGGGCTGATACAAAAGGGTAGCTGTGTGTGTGTTTCGGGTGTGTACAGTATCTCCACAAGAGGTCTGGCTCATGTCCACGGAGACAGTGTTACCTCCAGAGGGGCCTGTAGGTCCGGACAAGCACCAGCATGAGACGAGTATGCTGCTGGCTAACTCCCAAGGTGAGAGATTTACTGTTTTTCCATCAGCTTTTATTTACAAACGGTCTAACCGAGCTCAGAGCTCATCACTGCACTTTGCACATTCACTCTTCCTTCACTCTTCGTCTCTGAAGTGTGGACTGAGATGGCAGCAGTAGGCCTTAACATGTTGCCTGTATGCTTGCACAGTGTGTCAGCTGTGTGTCTATAGACGCAGTAGAAGTTAAGCAGTGCTTCATTTCATGGTGCAAAATCACAAAGTTTAAAGATAAAGGACTTTTGTCCCTTTTCCGGTAGTAGGCGGCACGTACACCTCACGAAGACTTCGACATCCTCTACTTGCACCAACATCTTCGCAGTTGCATGCACAGATGATGAAGAACTTTTCCTTAAACTGAGGTGTCCTCTTTAATACTACTGTAGTTACAGGAATATGTGTATATATATATATATATTGTATAAAGTGTGTGTGTGTGTATGTGTATGGCCAATAGTATGTGGACACCAGGCCATCTTAGCCGTATGCGGTTCTTTCCCAAACTGTCGGCACAAAGTTGTACGCACACAATTGTATACTACGTATTTCCCTTCCCTGGAGCTACGAGACTCATACCTGTTCCAGCATGACGATGTCCCTGTGCACAAAGCGAGCTCCATGAAGACATGGTGTGTGAAGGTTGGAGTGGAANCACAAATCCCCACAGCCTCGCTCCAACATCTAGTGGAAAGCTTCCCAGAAGAGTGGAGCTTATTATAACAGCAAAGGAGAATAAATCTGGAATGAGATGTTCAACACGCACATATTAGTCTGATGATCAGGTGTCCACAAACTTATATACTTATAAGTATTTAATATGACATTATACTACTCGAAGGCTGAATATGAGCCCGACTGAATCAATGCTATTGCGACCGTGCTTCATTAAGAAGGTATAAATTCATTCACAGTGATAATCGACTGCTCTAAAACAGTTCGCTGCAGACAGTACATCTTCACCAAGCAGCAGGTCCTTTCTGTCGAGCTGCCTCATGCTGCCTTGTGGCTGTGCTAACCAGGTCGCTAAAGCAAAAGTTTGTTAGTTTCTGATTTCCCGTCCCTGTAATGACATAACGCCCCTATAATGAGTTTTTCTCCTGCTGATGAATCACTCTGGGATTCTTTACACACCAGGATGTGCTCTTAAAATGCTGAGTCACTCTCCAGAACAGGGAGATTGGATGCGTATGAGATAAATACATGTATCAGCAGTTTGGGGGAAAGTACACAAGGATCAGAGTATTTTATCGACTCTTTTATCAGACGGATGTACCGTTTGTTTTTTCCCAAGAATGGTGAGTATTTTTAGCCGCATTTGTGTTGTGCGGCGAAGCCAAAAATTCAATTTCCAAATACAGCAACTGCAACAGAAACACTAGCAAATAGATGTATATGTATACATGCTAAGTATATGTATATGTATACACACACACACACACACACATGCGCTAAATGTGTGTAATTAATGGGTGGTTCCATTAAGAATGTTAATGTTTTCATTATTTTCCGACTTGAGGGTTGAGGGAGTGTTTCTTAACAGGGACCGCTACCAATTATAGTTTTTAATTAACTTCCTAGTTGCTGGTGAGATGATCACATATAAAATAAGCTTTGTCTCATTTTTTTAGCCACTGAACCGTTCACCAGCCTATTTATACAAAGCATCATTACAGTACTGTCAGAAATAGCAAAGTAGGACAAAGTAAGCAATCACAGGCTTTGCCTGCAAATGGATAATCACAGGACCTTGAAAGCTTCACAGTTAACACTGGATTTCCCTTTTAGGTGCAGAGAATCGAACAATTTATTTCAAACTGTAATCACTAAATACTATGATGCATTACACGCTGGCCATACCGCAAGTGCGCATCGATTCATGAAGTCGCTGACTGAAAAGAGAGAAAAAAAAAAAAGGCTTTCCATAAATCAGCCCTGGGCTCTGGTAACACCGTATTTATCTCCGAATATGAAGCTACTTCAGCATGTCAGCCGCTCGCTTTAGTCTTGTATAAAAGCAGTGCTCTGGGAAACACAAACCTAAAACAAATGGTGTTGATGTTCCAGGAAAGTAGACATGTGGTCCTGCTGACTCGCACTGCATTCCCCTCACTGTGAGCTCACATAGCTGATCCAAAAAACCCCAACTCGAGAGAAACAGGACCACATCCACAACATGCAGGATGCCGTTTGATATGTAAAGTTAAAGAGGTGATGGAGGTATTCTCTCACAAGACTGGCGTTATAATCTATTGTGTAAGCTTACTTTTTGGATTAGTGAACATTTATTCTGAATAATCAGACACTAAAATGTGTAAACACATCAATTCTTTTTTTATAATGTAAAGAATCAGGTATTGGGCTGTACAGAGTGAGGGATGTTAAGCACTAATGACTAGAAGGAAGGAGCTATTTTTATTTTTTTTTAAAAAGGATAATTATAAGCTAAGTAGTACATGTAGATACAGTGTCACGCCACTGCCATGCCATTCGCGACTTTTTTTTGTCTGAACTTTTTTTTCCAGTTTAGATGAATCCTGTCTTCCTGCCTGTAAAAACCTTGGCAGGTATTGCATACCTTTAAGCAAAGTTGAGAAAATGAGATCCAGAGTTCTGGCTCGGGCGGCGCCTCATCGCCCACACAGTTGTTCAGCAGCTCACCAGTAATAAATTAGTTTTATCTGGCAAATTAAAGACTCTTATTCTTATTCTTTTTATTTCTGGTGCTGAAACAAACCTTTCTTCATCTTTCTTTTTTCTACCTTGGCTACATTGAAAAGTGTGGATATATGCGTAATGTGTTCTCAGTTGTATTGTAAGTCACGGTAACTTGTTTTGTTTTTCTAGACACGTGTCAATCTGATGCTAACGGATCGCCTGATACCGCAGAGACGAGCACAACTCCATCATCCAGAGATGGCTGTGCTGACGGGCAGGTGGGCCTGAGCGGGGAGAGCCCCAGTCATGGTGAACCGATAAGAAGTAAGTGTTGATTTGTAGATTAAATGCTGACATGTATAAGTAAAATGGGATTTGTTTTTGAAGCTTGAAGTCGTACAGAAGATCATGGTGCAGTGGTTTATTTTACCTCGTGGCCTGTGTGACCTGAGCCACGTGGTGGAGCGCAGTGTCCCAGTGATTTCCACAGATCTGAAATGGTCCCTGTGTGTGTGTGTGTGTGTGTGTGTGTGTGTGTGTGTGTGTGTGTGTGTGTGTGTGTGCGTGTGTGCGTGTGTGTATAATGACAAAGATATCACAATAGATATGACAGACGTCTCAGCCTTCTCGAACTCACCTGTCAGTTAGACTCCTGAAACCGACACTACCATTTAAAATGTTTCCCATTATTCCCTCTTTATTCGCATTCTTGACTTCAGTTAACGTAAAATTAATACTGACATGATTTTTTTTGGAGTGTCTTTATCGACACATTTATTTATCTTTGATGAATTTATGTGGTTAATCATGCTGTTGCAGCTTCACTGAAATCCATTAAACCATACAACTCAAAATCTTCATTTTCAGAAGTGCATTATGACAAAATGTATGAGGATATTGATATGATGTTATTATTATTTCTCCCAGCTCTATTACCCAGTGTGAAATATGGCAGTGGTTCAGTGATGCTTTGGGGCTGTTCTGTGGCTGGTGGTTTTATTTTTTGTGGCTGGTGGTTTAATGCCATCATGAATTATGCTAATTATAAGGATATTTCAGCCCAAAACCTGGTTGCCTCTGCCAGGAGGTTAGGACCTGCCCATAGGTAGAGCTTTCAACAATTACCAAAGGTTCCCAAAATCACCCATTGTACACAAATCCATTGTCCTACAGGAATCATGACGAGTTTGTAAAGCCTTTGTGCTTTTGTAACACCCATTTCATACAGTGAGATGAAGTGATCATACAGGTAAATATCATTGGCACAAGACCGAAATGTCCAGCCGTATCCTAAATAACAAAGAGCAACAAAAGGATATACAGCAGTCTGATTATGTGCTACCGTTTTTGATTTGCAGACCATGTGAGCATAACGGGACTGTTCATGGCTCTGCTCGACATGAATGAATAAAGCAGCGTCTCTTTAAGTCTTTAAGATGCTTTGTTTTATTAGTTACTTTAAAATGATCGATGGCGTGTTTTAGCTGCTTGATGACCCTGATTCTGATCCGTCTGTCAAGGATTTTGGTCACCTGTTGTCTGCATCCGCGTGTCATTGCTGAGTGCCGCGATCACTAGCTTTTCTTCTGTACAGTCCTCAAATAGCTGGTTGCAAAAATGCAGTTCAGGAGGTATACAATTGTTTATATAAACTTGTATTGTATGTTTATGAAGTGTATTTATGAAGTGAATATTTTAAAATGCATATGAAACTGCACAGAGGTGAGATGATGCACTTCCTTTAGTTCCTAGCTTTTTTTTTTTTTTTTTACATAAAAGGTCACATGATAGTTTGCTTCATCCTTACTTGCCTCATATGAAAGCTAAGAGTGCTAGATTCATAGGAGGCGAACTTCACTGCCAAAGCTACAGTGCTCTTAGACTTCACTTTCCTATTTTAATGTTTATCAAGCAGTAGAGCAAACAAACTCGTGTCTTCCTGAACGTAACTGAAATCTTCCAAAAGCATTGATTGTTTGGATGAGTTTAAAGGACCAGTTGGCAAATTTATAGCTGCGGAGTTGTTTGAAGATCTCCGTTATTAGGATGCATGGAAAGAGAAATGTTTTCTAATCAGTCAGATAGGCGATACGAGACACTCTGATAAGAGATTCCGCGCCGTAAACTACAAAGCCTGCACGTTCGGATCAGATTCTCGCAAAGAATTATCAGCATGGATATTAACGTTCCTCAGCGTCAGTACATACTACATACACGGCATCCTATCACAACAACACATTAAAGTAGATTCAGTCTCTACACAGCTTGCTAACAGCCGATTTGAAACTTTTCTTCACTTCTGACATTCGTGCCTGTTATCTACAGTGCTCGAGTCTGATCACGCAAATTGTGGTCCGCGAGCTAAGCGCCGTAGCCTTCACCGGAATGATGGTTACGAAGAGAATGGCGTATTTTTGTCATTTAACAGAATGTGATGAAAATGATTCGAACTTAGCCTTCCACTTCATCCAGCAATTAAGCTGGATCATAGTTGATAATTCTACATGCGGTTTCCTCTCCAAAGCCTCCTCTTTGAGAGCTGTGTGAGTAAGGAAATCCCGCTGTGGTTTGGCCTTGGCACTGACTGGCCTGGATCTGGGAATCACAGCTCAGAACTCGAGCTTAGTGAATTCGAAAGCTTTTCACAGGAGAAAGTGTTGTACATATTTTAGAACTGAGCCTCAGTGTAAACAACGATGTGTTTAAAAAACAATAACGTGTACTCAGAGCCTGATAGTTCCAGGTTTAGTTTTCCTGTTGAGGTTGAAGTGTGTTGCATGTATGAGTTGTATGTATGTTTTATGCAAAGAGATTCACGTCAGTAGATATGGATGGAAAAGATGTTTCATTCCCGAATTCCCCCTGCACTGGTAGGAAATAATTATGGAAGCAGATTTAAAGCAGAGGTTGTGATTGGAAATTTCTCAACACTTGTTTTGGAAGGGAAAATTACTAACACACCCTCTTCCTACAGCTCCATTGTGTGGAGTGCAGAAAACAGACCTCATCACAGAGTCTCTCTCTCTCTCTCTCTCTCTCTCTCTCTCTCTCTCTCTCTCTCTCTCTCTCTCCCCCTCTCTCTCTCTATCTCTCTCTCTTCCCTCTCTCAATCTCTCTCTGTCTATCTCTCTCCCTCTCTCTATCTCTCTCTCTCTCTCCCTCTCTCTCTCTCTCTCCCTCTCTCTATCTCTCTCCCCTCTCTCTCTCCCTCTCTCTCTCTCTCTCTCTCTCTCTCTCTCCCCCCCTCTCTCTCTATCTATCTCTCTCCCCCTCTCTCTCCCCTCTCTCTCTCCCTCTCTCTCTCTCTTTCTATCTCCCCCTCTCTCTCTCTCTCTCTCTCTCCCTCTCTCACACACAAAACACGTGACCGATGTTACACATCATCGATATCATGGGACAGCTCACAAGTTTTGCTGTATAGTTTTCAGATATAAACTCAGTTGTTCACATGGCTGAGGCCTTGTTTCACCCGTTTTCATGACAAAGGCAAACTGAAATTTAAGACAGTTTCTTTCCTTTGTATATATTTTTCCTCAGAACAGTTTAGGTCGTCTAACAGCAGTGAATCGCTTCCATCTGAAACAACAGTTCTTTACTTTTCACTTTTTATCATCATCTGCTTAACTTAATGTCTTAAACATGTGTTTATTAATAAACCCTTTCTGAGTGTGTTTAACCGCGAAGGACGGAGTATTGTAGCGTTTTCGGAGCTGAAGTACAGCTAAAATCCTCCTGGGAAATTGGAGTTATTATTAAACATGTGACAGACAAGTGTTATTGTGCCATAAAGAATTAGCGTCTATCACGTCCTAATATAATCTAGGCTGTGCAGAATGTAGGTTGTGGGTGTGTGTAGGATTTGTGGGTTTTTTTTTTTCCCAAGCATTCATAATTGGAAACAGTGTACTGTTTGTTAATCATTTCATGGTGCTAGCTTTGTAGGACTGATATTTCAGAAGATATGCAAATGGGATTTCTTTAACGAACGTTTATTGTGTTTATTGTGAAATCAGAGGCTCCACATCCAAATCCGTGCACTCCAATAATTAACCATGATACCTCACATATTCTCCATTTTGGTTAATATACAGTAGGCTTGGGACGAGGGACAATTGACAATAGCATCAGGAATCGCTGATGGATTTCCACAATAGCGATGGCTATCAAGTCAGACGATTTAAGTGTCTGTGGAAAAATGTGGTGTCTGTGGCTTTAAGACTGACAAAAATAAAGTGTGTTGTGTTGTATTCTGCAATGTGTATTTCCTTTTCGTCTATTTTGTATTCTATGTGAACCTTAATAACCTGCTGGAGCAGTGCACCAAAACATCTCTGCTGTGTCTTTTATTATATTTCCCTGTCCATACTGCTGCTAAATAAAGATAAAGCCAGGAACGTCTTCATTGGGGTTGAAATAAAGAAAATGAAACCGCATGTTGTTTATTGGGACGACTTCGTTATGTAAACAGCACCTGAACACGTGTAGTTTATATAATTTTATTTCAGTTTGATAATGAGCCATTGAGTCACATTTATGTACAGAGTTTTGCAGCATTCCTGACCTTGTGAACGGGTAATTAAGCCAAAAAAACCAAAAAACTAACAGAAAAAAACAAACGAAAAAAAAAAAACACGGACGAACTGCTAATGCCAACAGCTTGCAGCTACTGATGACTTGTAACCAGCTTCTGGTATTTTTTCCCATTGTAATGCAGTAACACGTATATGACGTGTGTTATACCCCCGACCGGCCGAGTTAAACAATTACATCAGTTACGTACGTATTGCACTGCGACCGAGCGAATGATTTAGTCCAGGGAAAAGATCAAGAATAATGACTCTCTGCCTCGTTATCATAGTAACCGTGTGCGACAACGAACATGCGACAGCTTACAATCATCCATCCATCCATCCATCCATTTTCAGTATCTGCTTTCCTCGGCTAATTTCAGTATGATTGTGCTGGTCAGTTCTATAATCTATAAGCTCGCGGTATGTTGGGAGACCGAGGATGCCACGAAGTTCATCTATTAGTTCTTCGTATTATAAGAGCTTTGATATTATTGTTCTTTCATTTTAATCTTTTTACTTAGCAGCAGTCTGGCTTGTTGAAAAGCTCTGTTTGTGTGTGTTGTGCCTTTTTCTGTTGTCTAATAATATTTTTTTGCCAAGCGATTTACTATTATATTTATCAATATAGAAGCAATTTACTAACTTGAACTAAAGCAAAAAAACAAACTTCCCTGTGGTATGAAACACTGAAATGTTTCTTAACAGAACTTCCTTATTTCATTTCACTTTCCTCATTTCATTTGTTTACTTTCTTATTTCGTTTCTCTGAAGATGCGTTCCAGTCAGCCTTGTAGCTGATGCCGTTTCAGTGTAGATCGCATAGCTGATGCATAAAACTTCAGGAATGTTACTTCTAGACTACTTTGACAATTTTAGCCGTGATTGAAAGCACATTTAATAGAAGATCTAGAGAGCTGTCAGGCACATTGATGAGGATTGGATTGGCTTTTTCTCTGCCATTGGTGATTGGTGTGGGAGCCGCACAGGTCAGAGTGTAAGATCGTGCGATTAACTGGTGTTTAATGAGAAGTAATATACTTGCTTTGCTGACATTACAAGGCATATAATGTAATAGTCTTTAATACAAAACGAATGAAATTAGTTCAGACTCATACAGAGAAGGTCAATACAAATTAGAGGTTCAGTACCTATCTAAATGCTCTCAGAACAACTGGAGTGTCTCGGGTGAAAAAGTTGGGATTTTCCTGAAGTCGTCCTCCGTAAGGACTGTATTTAAGTGTGTAGCAGATTTTCTCGAGTGTCTCGAAGCACACTTAAGACACACGCTGACTGACTCATGACTCAACTCAGACTCTGTAAATGTCGATCAGGATAAAACCGTGATCAGAAGCTGATCGATTAGAACCGCCAGCCTTAACGCAGTAACGGAGTAAAAACTTTCTCTTACTATCTTATGTGTGCGTCTGTACATTGTCTATGAAAACCCCTAAAGATGCGTTAATATACAAATATACAACTATAACGTTAGACACTGCTAAATTGGCATGTTTTAGAACACAGGAATTCGTGAGCCTCTACAAAGAATCAAAACTATCGTCTACACGACCAAACTTTTCCTTGTGCATACTGTGACCACATGAAATGAAAATGTGGTCTCCTGAATACCAGCCAGAAATAGCCACGCTTCAGCGCCTGCTCTCACAAGGTTACACTGCTCCATGCTATTGTGCAGCGGCTCTGTTTATGTATCCTATCTGTGCTTTTCATGGCCACTTCATTAGCATGAATACCACTCGGTAAAAATAGTTCAGAGATTGAATCAAATTTACTTGACATTGGATGCTGTTTATGATGTCTGTGGTTAGAGAAGCCTGGTGAGGAGCTAATATTTCATCCTGAGAACATGAATTTAGTGCATGTGTAGTTTTGCTGGCGTACTCCCTGTGGAAAGAGGCACAATATGTTGTACAGAACTATTTAATAACAGACCAGATTGTGTACAAAATTTATTTAAATCGTCGCCACATATTAATCACATAAATGGCAGGCACTAATCCGTTAGGATCTTTATGGATTTTTTCTTTTTATCTTCCTCAGTCATGCCATTGTGAAGAAATTTGGTTGAAAAATGGAAGAATATAGCAGCATATGTTTTCCTCACACCTGCATATTCTAATCACTTTAGTTTTAAAGAATGGCTTCATATCATTCACGTTACACAGAATGCTAATTTTGTCTGATCACATGTCTCCAACGCAAGGGCCCATTAGAACAGGAGGCTAATTTTCAAGTGATTACTTCGCAGTGGGTCATGAAATCAAAGCGGTATAAACAGGGTGAAATGCTAGCGCAGAGGTTGATTAAAATGGCCATTGTGATTCTACCTCCGTGATAATTATTTCCTCATTGTCTTGGGACATCTATGTTAAGTATACCTTTTAAAGTTCGTAAAATTAATCGTGAGACGGTCTCGGATTCGGAAAGTTTCTTAACATGTTGGATTTCGTCCAGTTATCCCATGCACGCATCCATTTCTTTCCATGTAATCATAATGTGTTTGACTTTTCTCAACTTCGCAATAGCATTAAGTCTGTATATTTTGTGCTGAAACAAAATAAAGAACCTCAAAGTTATTAAAGGGGAACGGGAAGTTTACGTATGTGAATATGAGGTGGATGTGATGTCCACTGTGGTGTTTGCAGTCTATAGGGAGCTAGTGTGAGAATTGTGAGCTACTTTACAGCAACACAGAGCAAGGGCCTGCCTTAGAAGCCTCCAAAGCAAGAAATGGTGCCTTTCAGTGAGGGGAGGAAAAAAAAAAAACACTTCAAATGATAGTAGAGAAGGAGGATTACTGGCCTTCTAACAGGGTTTTGGCTTCAACATTAAGGTTAAACCCCTTTTCTATTACAGAGCTCTCTGGCGATGTGGCCCCCTCTGGCCCTGCGTGTTTGCAGGTTCACTGGCTCCGTAGCAGGTCATTCCGCCAGGCCTCTGATCACTCAGGGGTGACCAGGGAGCTGAAGTGCACACAGCGCTAAAATCGATACAGCCGTCTCCCGTTAAAAAGCCACTCAGACACACGAGCCCCTCTGTCCTTTAACCTGATTTTTAGGCTTAAGGTCTTGATTGGCACCCTAAAGCCGGAGCTCACTGACCCACAGCTGTCATATTAGTGCTGTTAATGTTAGAGATTGATACTGAGCAAATAAAGGAACCATGTCTATAGATATTTTTTTATGAACTGTCCAGGCTGTGGGAGAAGCACTTCTTTCCCAGATCCCATACTCTCTTTTTTTCCTGGCCACTGATACAAGACATGTCATGCTTGTGTCAGTTTGTAAAGCTGATGTATAATGCTGTTGGACGCTTCAGCTAGTTCGCTCTCGGTCAGCCCTCAGCACTGGGTGAGTTGTTTTTTTTTTGTTTTTTTGTGAGTTTGCTGGAATCTGTGAGTCATTTGCGTAACTGAAACTGAAAATACATCCCTCCTTGTATCTTGCCCCTTTCAGCACTGTGTTGCTGGGCTGTTGTTTGGAGTTGTTCGGGAGGCTGGGTGGAGCGTGTTGGCGCTGGCGGCTGCCGCAGCTGCCTGCTCTGAGTCACGTCATAACTGATCTTTCGAGAAAATGTGGTAGCTGTGTAAAAAGGCTAAATCTGTACAAGATGTGCATTTTACAGCCCTGCTTTCCCAGAATAGAAACAGATTATGAGAAAAAGGGCCTTAGAGATTAGATTAGTAAAAAAATAATAATAATAAAGTGAAAATGGAGAAATGCCTAAGTACTTTTTTTTTTTTTTTTTTTTTTATTTTGCAACTGTTATGCCAGTGTGTTATTCGGGTCTCTTCAGTTTGCATTGTGATGATGATGGCACAACAAAAAAGAGACTTCAGAGCCTGAATTCTCAAGCTCTTGAAAACTGAAAATGATTTTTCTCAGTGCATGTCATTTGACACAAATTGTCCCTCAGTGAATGAGGTAATGATTTCTATAGCAGTCAGACATGTTAATCGCAGTAAATACAATTTTGAAATCAAAGCATGATTGATGATTGCCTCTGCTTTCCCTGGAGCCGCGAAGGATTTCTTCCATAAGAATCCCCACTCTTGTCTTTCAAGTTGCCTTCTCCACTGTAAAATGTAATTAAGCAGAACAAGGTCCGAAGGGGCTATTTTTTTTTTTCCCACTCAATCAGCAGCCAAATTACCAAATTTGAAATTAGTAAATCCCAGACGCCTGGCTCTCCTAGTCATTATTAGAGAAGGAGACAGAGAGGGGCAGACACACAGTGGGAGAGTGTGAATGAGGGTGATTTGGATTATCAAACACCTTGTCAGGAGTCAGGTTCATACCGCAGGTGTTTACAGTATTATACTCCACGTTATTGACATTCGTACAATTTATCTGAAGGGATAAATTTACATTATTGTCACAGAATATTAAAGATAAAATGTAGCATGACACAAAATGATTAAAAACTAAGGCCTGAGTGTATTTCATTGGTTCAAGTGGAAGTAAAATAAGATGTAAACATTTTCCATGACATTTCTTCTGACTAAACAGTTTGAGGCACTTTGATCGTAGACTCAGGAAAATACAAAAGGTGTACATTTTAGCATGACACACAGCACAAGACAGATTATATCATAAGCGATTTGGGATTTTAGAGTCTTTTTGCAAATGCAATAGAGTAGGTCAAGACAAAAACAGACAGAGATTTTGTGTGGTGGTGTGATTTGTAGGTGTGTGTGTGTGTGGGAATGCATGTTATTTTAAAATTCCAATCCCACCCATTCCCAAAGGATTCTGATTTCATTTTTGTTCATTCTTTATATTTCCTAATATGTGGTTCTTTCCCCAACACTAAATAAACAATACATTTTTATAGAAATATAAAAAACATTACACCATATCAGCCCTCGCTGAGATAAAGCACTGTTAGCGAGGGAAGGATCCCAGGTCACACACTCCAGGCCCAGTGCATGTGCTCGAGTGTCCAAAATGCTTCCATGTGGCCTTTCTTTGTCCCGCAAGCAACACATCTGACCTCCCACTTCAGCCTGCATGACGACTGCCCACTCCCCTGACTCGCTGGGGGCTTGTGTTACCCCCAGTCCCAGTGCACACCTCCAGTGTGATCTGAGAAGACTATTTTTAAACCCCGTCACTCAGTAAAGGAAGTCCTTGCAGTAGAGTTGGAAGGTCAGCTCATGTATGAGCTCTGATGTGCCAAAGGAAATTTGCAGTCAGAATCTTTTGTAGTAATATTCATCCATTATTCTCTTGGACATAATCCCATTGTTTTTGATATAGGCAGGAAATGTATAGTTGCTAATGAAAAGAGCGTCCTCGTGGATGGAACAGCATGAGCAAGTGTGTGTGTTTGTTCGGAGGGAGAAATGCCACCCCGGGCTGTTTACGTAGACGACAGAAGCTTGGCTAGTAAGTCACTGCATATTTGCAAATGAGACTTTCATTCAGGAGGGCAGACACAGGAGGATAAAAGAAGTATTTCTGTTTGGAGATTTCCAATTTTCCAATTACAATTTCCATTTGCAGCTCTTCCTTCAGTCAGGAAAAATCCTTTTAAGGGACTGTGCATAAATAATGATCTGATTTTTTTTACCTTATAGGGTGATTTTAGTTAGAGACTATAGACTATAGTAATACACACCAGCACTGTGTTTATTGTCCCATGGTATAGCCTTAATTATTATTATTTTTACCTATTAAGAGATGATAAGAAATGTGTTACTCAGTCATTTAGCTGGATGACTCTAAGGAGGTGCCGAATGAATTACTGAATATTACAACTGACGGACATTTTCGTAAACAAATCCAAATACAGGGCACGATGCTAAGGAAGTGGTGAAGCCTGAGAGAAGCCTGACTCCCTTTCTTATTTGTGATTCAGCTTCAGACTGACAGTAGTGCAAATGAATGTGTGTACCTGGTCTTCCTTACCTGTCTCCTACACCCTCCCGCCTGACTGTCTTCTCTTTTCTTTTCTTAAACCAGTCTTGTTTATGCCGCTCCTAGCCGTTGCTATCCATCCATATTCGTTCTTGGGAGGTCTGTGATGCTCTGGCTCCGTGTCTTTGGGGTACAATTTTAAATTCTTCCAATGGAGCTATTTTCCGTGACACAAAAAACGGTGGTGTTTATCCACAGTTTTACATAGCGAGCGGCGCGGCAGCGATGCCGGTTCACTCCAGGCGCCTCCTGCACGGTCCCCGTGTGGGGCATCCGCCGAACACGTGGTGACAAATGGCAATTATATTTGTGTGTTCTTCATGAATCCATCAAACATTGGCCTTTTAAAAATGCTCCCAAGATATTTCAGCCTGTCAGATACAGGGGACCAAATTGGGATGCTGCTTAGACAGTCAAGAAGCACTCACCCCCAGTTTGCCTGTGATGTGTTTGACAGAGTGAGTAGAGGAGTACCATGTATTATTCAACTACAAATGTACACTCTCAACAGTTGTTGATGTGTTGGAAGCAGAGCGGTTAGAAGTCCAATTTGAGCTGCGCCCCCCACCCAACATGGTGTTTTAACGCAACCTGTCAGCTTGTATACACCCGTAGTCAGGATACTGCATGTTTTTCTGATTAGATGATCTCTTTCAGTACCTAGTATGCTAAGCTTGAAGCATCAAGTCATATTTCATCAAGTTTATCTGCATTCAGGGCTCTTCACTTTGTTTTTGGATGTTTTATATATATATGCACTAGACAATGTCCTTAGCTGCTGTCATTCTTTTATGCTTACTTTCACTAAATGAGTACTGTGTGTGTACATGTGTATAACCTGTTCTTCAGCCGAGACTGTTTGTGTACATCGTGACCGCATCCGGATAATTGGAAATGTGAACTGACACTTACACACTGTTATTTATTTCAAAGGGCTTTCTTATTACTGTTTAGTAAAGGAATGTGCCTTATCAGGAATGGCTGTAGCACTAAAACATCTTAAGACTGGCAACAAACGTTGACCTCATTCAAAAATAATGTTAGATCACTCCTCCTAAAATGTACAGCATGTATCTTCGTCATGCTCTGTGCTAATAAACATCCTGGAGCGGCCACGGCGGTATCTGAGGAATTTTCCATCGAGCCTTCAGTATCGTCTCGCAGTGTTTCTCAGTTCATTACGTTTTTAGACAAAGTCATAAGTTTGGTCAGATTCATCAATACTTGGAAATCAGTTTAAAATTTGGCTAACAGCTGTGTGGGATAATAGGCAGGAGCTTATTGGGCACGCTTGCTGTTGGACACCTCTGGCTTGAAGACCCACGCAGGCGGTCGGCCCCCAAATGTCTATACTCGTTTAGGAGAGCATGCATGTAGATTGGTCAGAGGATGACGATCGATGCCCTGTCTGTGTTTAATTGCGTTGCTTTACATTTGCATTCCTGTCAGAGATCTCCCTCGGTGATGTGTTGTTAAAAAGCAGTGGGCTGCATTTTTTTTCCTCCCCTCTTGTTAACTGTAATTGCACTTGTTGGTGTTCTGACGAT
Organism: Pangasius macronema; assembly: GCA_037577455.1. NCBI lineage: Eukaryota > Metazoa > Chordata > Actinopteri > Siluriformes > Pangasiidae > Pangasius > Pangasius macronema. The sequence goes on from CM074962.1 coordinate 15,573,338, forward strand.
TCAAAAACGCCAGGAAAAAAAAGCTGTTCTCTTGCAGACTTCATTGAAAAGCGCAGTTGTTCTGCAAATCAACGCTTTGCTGCAAGCTGTCAAAAAAGTTGGCGTATAATTACCGTTGTGTGGACTTTCACCGAGAAAATGCAACGTGAAACCCAAGAATGTACAGGAGCAAAGAACGATGAATAATTCAGAGCTCAGTAAGTGTCTGTGGTGCGACTCCTCCTCTGATACAGAAAGTGAGGAAGGCAGCTCTCCCAGTAGAGCTGAATACACAAGAGGTCTTCCTGCTGAATATACCGCCGCTCCTGTTTCATCAGGTAGATCAGCTCATTCCAGCATCTCCTCATGCCTGTAACACACAGCAGCCTGTGAGTGAATGAACGTCATGGCAGCATGGACCTTATTACGAGCAGAGACAGCACCAAAGTCACATCCTCAGTCACACGTAGGCTGCTGTTCTGCTTGGACAGGCCTCTGATAATGGATCACAGCAAGTGTGTTCTTTCCTTTAGCTTTCTGTAATAATCTCTATGCTGAATGATGGGATTCTTCTTTCATCTGTTTGCAGTGGAAATGTGCGGGGCATTTTCTTCACCCTGACAAATCCAAAACCTCCATGGGTTTTATTTTTGCGCTGGCACGAGCATAATTTGATGGTTGACACTCAAACACAAAGCAAGTCACTTGTTTTGTGTTTGCTCACTTTTGGTGTTTTCATGGTCATAAATTAACCTTCTGCACTCGCGTCGGTGGAAAGGCATAAAAGTGGACGTGAAATTGAGGCTAGTGGGAAACTTCTGTTAGTCCAAAAATGCTCATGTCACTGCCTCCTGAGACGCCTCCTAGTGCAGCTGGAGAAATAGACAGTATTTTCCTGACCTCCTGGTTTCGTGGATGTTCACTATCGAAGTAACTCCACTTCACAAATAGGCTTCATTACAAACAGCTCAGCTGTGGCTGTTGAAGGCTAGTTTACACCGAGCGCTTTTCTGAAGCATCTTACAGTTGTGCTCTTTGAGAGCTCGAACCCTTTTCCACACGTGTAAGTGAAATGACCGCCATTGAACTCAATCCAAGTCCAAAAAACACCATTTTTACATAATATATACCAAAATAGGCAATTTTATATCTTGTCTTTTCATGTGTGCTACTATCACAAAATCGAGCCGCATATGTGCTGATCAGGGAATGAAATATCGAGTGATTTGGCTTGTTTTGGCTTGTTTTGGCTTGTTGGCCTGGTTTATTTTGATGTGTTTGTTATTAAGAGGCCAGCTAATGATAGCGAACTCTGCTAGCAGCGCTGTTGTTTCTCTCGAGCAGAAATAGCTTACCGGTCACAGGGTAGGTAATATTTATTTGTGTTGTGCTGAAAGACGGGTTAGAGAGCAGGGGCCAAATGAGCAAAATGTTTTGTTATGAAATACTTTTTTTTTTTTTTTTTGGATAATAGTATCCTAATTCGATACTTGTAATACTATAAGTATTATACTTGAAAGGTCTTGGGACACTAATTTACATGTAATACTACAATATAAAGAAGTTTGAATGAGTAATTTACCTACTAATTTTTTTTTAGTAAATATTACATTAAATCTGTGTCTTCTCTCTCTGTGTGTGTGTGTGTGTGCATGTGTGTGTGCAGCTCAGCCTCAGCCCAGTGATGGAGAGGCCACACGGCTGCACAATGGCCTCCACCCAGGCATGAGCAATGGCCACAGAACTCCACCAGGAGCCACGCAGCCTGCAGCCTCTTCTGCGTCCTTCTCTGAGACGAGGAAACCGCCACCTCCCGTCTCTCAGCGCGTGCAGACAAAACTCCGCTCCAGCCTGTCCGTCAACAGCGACAGCAGCAGGAGGAGCAAAGGCAGTTCCACAGGCTCCCACAAACCTGGCTCTTCTCCAGAGGGTAAGCAATAATATACACACACACACACACACACACACACACACACACACACTCTCTCTCTGTCACACACACACACATCTGTTTATATGCTTAGTAATTTTGCATAATTATTGCACAATCCCTTTAAGCTCTTGCTTCTCTTTGGACTTGCAAACTAATCCACAGCCATAATCAAATATTTTAATGCATTTAGTCATCACATTTCGGTTCTTTCTAATTATCACACTAGATGTTTTTCTTTTTTTTTTTTTTTTTTTTTTTTGTTTCTCTGGATATGTGTCATTTCTCGCAAGGCTAAAATTGTGCACGGACTTTGATAATCCAGAAAAGCAGCTAGCACCTTGTCAGGTCTGATGATGATTTGAATGCAGTAATGAAGGAGCTCACCAGTGCATTAGTAATGGTCACCAAGGTGTGACCTTTTAACAAGGCTATGGAGAGTGGGGGGTCTGCCATATGTCAGCTCCACCTCTGCATGGGCCCTCGCTCTCCTCTCTCACAGTGTCCTCTCATTAAGCTCTGCTCTGTGGCTCTGCAACACACACCTCTGCCCACTTCAGCCCGTCTCTCTCTCTCTCTCACACACACACACACACACACGCACACACACAGTACCGTCTCACCCCCCACTTCAGCTTAGTGCTCTTCATGCTGCCCTTCATACTAACATTTCTTATAAAGCATATGTCTATTTGTGTAGTTACAAGTCGCGTTAGTTTAAGGTGAAAATAGAGATTTAATATAACTTCAAAAGAACGTATGTACATCATAGTGTGTTTCTTAAATGTCGAAAGGTGCCACAAGCTTATCATTGAAAAACTTTAATTATGCTACAGGAAGAATGTGGCATGGATTTCATGCCCCTGTTGATTTGACAGAAGTGTCTGTTTCAATAGTATCATACCATCAACTTGTTAATTGGTGAGAAAGGAAAAAAAAAAGAAAAAAAAAAGCCACTTCAATAAGTCTCATTACTGCTTTTGTGTCTGTTATTTGTAGGATTGTGGTCTAAATCAATATGCTCACTCAAGTATTTATCTCCCACTGGAGAACAGCAATCTGTTGTGTTTTAATGTTTACATGGATTAGCATAATCTGTTTGCATGGGAAATTAGCTTCTAAACAGGTGGGAAAGCAGAAGAATAAAGCCTTACAAGGAGCCGCTCGGGGGATTCTGCTTTCTGCATTCGTGGCTTGCACTAACATCCAACCGTGATAACAGCAGCAGCCCTGTTGCACAGCCGTCTAATTGCGAGCTGCTTTGTTTCATGAATGGGTTAGGACCTCGAGTGCTCGTAAGTTTGTGCTGTAAGCGTGCGCTCAGCTCATTTCAGCTCTCTCACAAATGTAATTAGGGCAACAGAGTCCACTGAAAAGCTGCTATTCAATATTTTATATTACTATATATATATTTTTTCTTGTTTCTACTCCTCAGTTCAGCCAAATATTTTTCTCCTGGAAAGTTTCTAGCTTTTTCTAGAGCTTACAAAAGTTAAATATATAAAAGTAACCGCCGTGAGAAATCACGTGCATGCCAGGTGAGCTTTCTGATGCTTTCTCATGTTAGTGATGAATGTTTTGTGCTGTCCTATCAGCAGCGCTATGAGCAGTTATTAGGTGTTTGTCAGTGTCTTGCTGTTGCAGCATAATGTCCATATATAATACAGCTTTACATTTTACTCACTTGACTGCACATTGTAAGTCTCTATCTCTGCCTGTCTCTTTCTCCCCCTTGTCATTTGGGGTCTGAGGCAGAAGGCAGTCTTTCTCCGTTTCAGCGTTCCTACACAATTCACTGTTCTGTGCCAGATCCATCTTGTTTTATGTCAGGCTGCCCCTCTTTTTGATGTTAGCCTCTGGGTTTTTCCAGATGTCTCATACTGTTTCCTCTGTGGTGCTCAGGCTGGTTTGGGTTTCTTCAACTCCGGGCTTTTTCAGCTACAGCTGACATTAAGCATAACTTGTTCCTAGAAGCGATGTCAGTTTTGCAGGCCTGCCTGTCTCCTGCGTACATTACCCAGCCTCTCATTCCTTAAGATTCATAATAATCACTGCTGATAAATTATGCATCCAAGGGAATGCATAAAGCACCGTATCACATAAATCTGCATCTAGACCAATAACTACCAATAAAACTCTGACAAAAAAAGTTATGGACTTCGAATAAGAAGCCGGAGTGGATTTTAACAGTGATCGTTATTATGTTTTTATTTATGTAATCGTAAACAATCGATTTAATTAGCGAGTCCTGATTAAGGACATGGTCATGGGTTCAGAGTATAATCTGACCGATTGTGAGACTTTTCACACCGATGATGCATTTTAGCTTACAGTTGATCTGTGTGTAATCATGGTTATTGCTTCAGCAGGTCAGCTCTTCTCCTTATATATAAAAAAAACACTTTGATTAAACAAACATGAGCATTCAGGGGTCTTGAGCTTTCCTCTTTATTCTTGTTATAGCAGCTGTAGTCAGACTGGAGCTCAGTATTCTCCCTGACAGCTCACCGTGAACCGATGAAAGCCATGCAAATGTACTGTTTGGAACGACACTATCAAGTCCATTTCTCTAAAATATGTATCAAGTCCAATTACTTGGCTCATAGTTGTAAAAAGTATGCCCAGCAGGGTGCTGTTAGTCTCTTAAGCACTAGTTCTAGTTACCATGTGATGTGCCTCTAATGAAATGTAACTTTCATTAGGGCCACATTTTTGAGCCTTTTTTTTTTTTTTTTTGTTCAGAAAGCTCTACAAGCTATCATTTTTTAGGTACTCAAAAAAAACGTACTACATTTTTTTGCCTTTAGAAAGCATTTGGGTTTTACAATTTAAGCAGTGTTATAATATTAATACAATTATAACATAATAGTGTGTTTATTTATTTCACTGACTAAGGGAAGAAATAACGTCTGCTCTGTCAGTTATTGTTCTCTGTCATTTACGTAAACGCCTTCTTCAGACGGCCATTGGAAGAAAACCTGCAGCAAAGCCGAGTATCTGTCATCTTAAACATCTGCAATTTGAAATCATATGCTGCATCTCTATAAGAGGTCAGGAAAGAGGTCAAATATTAATCAGGGATGAGAGAAATGGTAGCATTAGCGCAATTTGCCGGAGAAAATCTCGGACACTGCTAATCAGCTTTGCGTGATCAAGCCTGTGCCCTTGCATGATGATAACTCCATTATTCCCAAAGCTACTAATCAACCCTAAAGTGGAATCCATTCCTTTGAATTTCCCTGATTCCTCCCATCTCTCCTCCCTGCTTAGCTGGTATCCTCCCTGCTCCCTCACACTCCCTCACTCCCACACAGTTATGTTGTGATTCAGAAATCAGTTAAACTGTACTGAAAATGCAACATTTTTTTTAAATAAAACGTAGTATTTTGAAACGTTGTACTCTGCTGATGTCCTGCAGGTTTATTATTTATTACGAATGATCATATTTGGGTTTGCTGATGTTTTTTTTTTTATCTTGTGCTGATTGAATTGTCTTCTGTTCACCGGTTGGTGGGAGCAGACTGTTGCGTGCACTGCATCCTAGCCTGCCTGTTCTGCGAGTTCCTCACCCTGTGCAACATGGTGGTGGCTCAGGCATCATGCGGCGCCTGCACGTCAGAGGCGTGCTGCTGCTGCTGCTGCGCAGACGACCTGGGAGACGACTGCAACTGCCCCTGCGACATGGACTGCGGCATCATGGACGCCTGCTGCGAGTCCTCCGACTGTCTCGAGATCTGCATGGAGTGCTGCGGCATCTGCTTCCCCACATAAAACCCCGGGTTTGCCGGAAGATAGAGCGCACGGAGCCAGAGACATCCTGTGTGTGAAAGTACACGCGTGTGTGTGTGTGTGTGTGTTTGAAAGTATGCATGCATGCATGTACACACACTCTGAAGTGAAAAATACAAGTCTGGCCTCTATGCAGCTGAACAAGCAGATGCTTTATCAGTTTAAACAGACTAAAAAGGTTGTGTATTATTTGTGTATGTAACGGTTATGACTGTCAGTTACGCTATTATCTCTAACTACTTTTTTTTAGCTCCAGAATTGTTGGCAGCTTCATGAGCAAATATTACTTTATAAAATAAACATTACACACAATTCAGAATGAATTGGAGAAACTACTTACCTCTTCTCTAACAAAAAGTAATGATAGTGTCTCTAGAAATGTGGCATAATTTTTTGACAACCCTAAAAACTAATGCAAACAAATTGTCCCAAATTTTTTTGACCAGTTGTATCTTTGTGAATAAGGTTGTACATGTCATTTTTCAAAAGCCAAGATTTACTAAGCAAACATACAATGCCATACTTTTAAAAAATACGTTTATAAGCTCATAATGTGTACATTATTTTATGGAATTTATGCTTCCAGTGCAGAATCTAGGAGTGAAAACAAGCCCGCAGTAAAACATCCTTATGAAGATTGATAGATTGATGAATCTCACTAAACACGAGGATATTAAAGTGCAACACCCGGGTGTTGACTTGGCCATAGACGGATCTTTCAGCAAGATCACGAGCCTAAATATACATCCAAATGGACATCTGAGTCTCCCAGATTTAAGTGCTGTTGAAAATCTTTCGTCTGGATTGAAATTCCCACAATTCCCACAAATCCGGGAATATAAAGGAGTGTGAAGAGTTGTGCATAGAGGAGTGGTCTAGGATCCCTTAATGAGTCTTCGACCTTGTTTGGCGTTAGAGGAAGATGCCCAGTGCTGTTACCGTATCATAAAACATCCCATTCATTGTATGTCCCATTCAGAATATATTTATTATTATTATTATTATTTTCATTTTCATGAATCACGTCAATAATTCTGGAGATGTCCTTTTTTTTTGACAAGGTCTATCGTCAGTGTTTCGTGTCTTACTCCGTTTAAACCATGATTACATTACTGTAGATGACATTAGGGTAGGCTTTAAACTACTATACTCTAAAACTACACTGTAATTCCCACAGGTCGAGGCTCTGCGCCTGTTTTCTGGGTATTTTCTTAACTTAGTCAACAGCCTGTTTGTTTTTTTTGTTTTTTTTTTTAGCGGTCTGTTTGGTAAAGCTTTCTTTAAGTGTTGTCTACTGTATCTTGACTCAATACAGGTCCATAATTTTGAGTTCACTCTTCATCCCATTCATGTTCATTCTTCTCCTTATTTGGTAACACACAGCCTCGGTGTTCGTTACTATAGAAACTTTCTTTTTAACCTCCGCTAATGTAAAAGCATAGCACATTCTTCTCTTAAATACTGGACATGTTATTCAAAACAATATACATTCCTGAACCAGCATTTTCGAGATTGGTTGTACGTGTAGTCGTTAATCTAGAAATGATAAGAGTTTTGTTACATGTTATTGTCATAATGGCCCTTATTCATTAACGTTGCTTACAGTCAAACCTGATTTTTCAGCAGTTTCCTTATTCATCAATTTCATCTTTGGTGTGTCAGTGTGATCAGACTCACGTCTGGTCAGTGTGTGTGTAAATGTGAGCGTTCCACTTTACCAGCACTTTGATTTGCAGTTACATCATCCAAATGTACATCAATTTTAATAACAATTATACTAAGTAGAATAGTGTAAGTAGTAACAATGAAAAATTAACGTAAATAATTACGTTTGCGATTATGACACATCTGAAGCTGATTCATCGTTTGAGCTCAAATCATCACTCGTTCATCAGTTTCCTGAATCGGACCCCGTCTCATGCATATGTCATTCTCTGCACTGAAATCTGTGCTCATGGCTTCATAACTTTGATAAATAAGGGCCAATATGTTGTATTGATACATTTGGTACGACGTGTGTGTTTTTTATTATTATTTTTGTGTGTGTGAAAACTGACTCATCTCTGTAAAATGTAAAAGACATACTTGCTAAACTGCACTTTTCTAAGAGGGATAGGATTGGAATTAGAAAAATAGCAACGTCAGATGCACTAAAATGCGTTTTTTATCTCAAGACTCTCAGAGCACAAACGAAACTCAGCAAAACCTAACTTCTTCTGGTTTAGCTCTGAGTCACTGCAGGGTAAATGTGTCTGTTAGATATATGCCAATTTGGTCTTTTTTTTTTTTTTCCTGGATACTTCATGTAAAAAGTGATTCATAACCCTAAATTGACCAGTTTGCTTGGTGTATAAAACACTTGAAACAACAAAGCACTTCTTCAGCAAACTGTAAATGTTTAAACACACACACACACACACACACACACACACACACACACACACACACACACACACACACACACACACAAACAAACCCATTTTTATTAATGCAGGTGCCAAAATTTATATGACAGAATGTGAATACATTTTTTCTTTTTTTTCTTTTCTTTCGGTTTTCGCGTATTTATCCTTTCATATGTACAAGCAGGGTCTACTTTTCCAGCAGCGTTATAATGTTACATTTTAACATAATAATGTATGTTACGTTTTCTTTTTATTCAAAGTATCATTGTACTACATTCTTTTGGAAATCATCCCCAGTTCTTTATCTCCCTGTAGTCATCGTAAGTAAGATTTTTTACTGTATGTCGTAGAATATATGAAGCTTTGCTTGCTTTTTTTGGACTAGAGATGATTTTTTTTTTAGAATAAAAGAATTTGAACCCGAACTCTGTGGTCATGCTCGTGATAGTGAAGTGTAGAGATGATTCTTCTGAACCCCTTCACCGTAAGAAGACGATTGAGATGTGTTTGGTCCTCTAGCTACAGTCCTGTTGAGGAATGATCATTGGTCTACGCATTACTGTACACTACATGGTTAAAAGCTTGTGGACCTGAGCTGAGCTGTAAATACATATGTGCGTCTTCCCCAAACTGTTGGCACAAAGCTGAAAGCACACAATTGTATTTGGATGTCTTTGTATGCCATAACATTGCACTTTCCCTTCACTGGAACTAAGGGGCCCAAACATGTTTAATTGAAGTGTTTTTCTCTTTTTTTTCAGTTGAGAGAAAAGGCCAATATTGTGATCTTTTAGACATCACACAGCTTGTGTTAAGTATAAATATCCCTTTGCAGGTGCTAAAATGTGACACTCGTGTGCACTGAATCACGCCATGGCCGCTGGTAATAGACACAGTATAGACACTGTTGGATGAAGGCCATATTTGCCGTTTGCAGGACATCTCTTCATTAAGCCCAGCAGTGTCTCTCTTCACTGTTTTCTGCCCAGATGCAAAAGCCTCTCCAGAAATAGTGTCAAGCTCCAATCACTGTGAAGGGATTTTGTTCTGTTCTTCCGCATGCTGTTGCTTGTACCATCACAAGTACCAGTGCTTCCATGATTTCTGTTCTTGTGCTTCTTTCTGAAGTGCAGGTCATTTCCTTTACCATATCAAATGAATCTATAGAGACCACCAGCATCTGTGTTCTCAGTCATTTCCCTCCAGCTTGTTTTACTGTTCTTGCATCACAGGGAAATTTTTCACGAGTGTGGTTAGCAAACAGGTAAAGTTTGACCTCAGTTGCATAATATAGCAATTTGAGTTATTAATACCATAATGCTGGGACTTTAATTTAATCCTGTACTAGTAGTAAAGGCTGTGAAGCTGCATGTTCTATGCGTGTAAGAGATTGTCACATACACACTATATAACGTCCTGTGTGTGGAGGATCTGCAGGCTGAAACACCCTGTTGATGAGGGAGATCAGAGGAGAGCGACCTGACTGGACTGAGCTGACAGGAAGTCTATAGTAACTCAAATAAGCACTCTTTACAGCCGTGTTGAGCAGAAAAGCACCTCAGAACGCACAACACATCAAATCTGGAGGTGGATGGGCTACAACAGCAGAAGACCACATCAGGTTTCACTCTTGAACAGGAAAGTGAGGCTATCATGGGCACAGACTCACTCAAACTGGACAGTTGAAGACTGGAGAATGACCAGGTGATTTTTTTTTTCCTAATCTGTATAGAAAATTATAATTGTGTCACTGTCCAAATACTTATGGACCTGTGTGTGTGAAGTGAAGTGACTTTGTGGCCAAGTGTGGTGACCCATACTCAGAATTTGTGCTCTGCATTTAACCCA
>CM074962.1:15607033-15618298 GCA_037577455.1 Pangasius macronema
TGAATGATCACAAATCCCCACAGCCACGCTCCAACATCTAGTGGAAAGCTTCCCAGAAGAGTGGAGCTCATTATAACCGCAAAGGAGAATAAATCTGGAATGAGATGTTCAACACGCACATATGGATGTGATGGTCAAGTGTCCTTGTAATGTTGGCCGTATAGTGTATCATGCTCCCTACACAGGGTGAAATAAACGGATGGATGGATGGATGGATGGATGGATGCATAGACTTTATTGATCCCTGAGAGGAAATTTGGGAGGTGCTATAAAACTGATCTGAGTCCTAAGAAACCGTCATAATATATATATATATATTCCATTTTAAAAATGTATGAAAATGACAATATATGACATTTAAGTTTTGTAATTTTTAAAATGTGACATAAATTGAAAAAACGCCAAAATGCATTTCAGACACGTTTTCCAGACACGTTTTCCAGTTTGCCTATAACAAATCATCTATGTGGTGTTAACAGTGCTGACTCCAGTTATTACACTGCAGTGTTAAAACAGAGAATCTTTAAAAACCTAATCACTGAACATGATTTGTGTCAGACAAATAAATGCTCTTATCCTCTGTGCTCCCCTTGTGTGTGCGCCTGCTCTCAGTGGCAGAGTGATCAGTAGCGCACTCCTGTTTGTTAGCTGTGCATTAGCATTGGTTTCTTTGACCATGTTAAATCATGAGGCCCTTTTTTCTCCTTTCAGCACTTTAAATGGCATGTCACTGCAGGCTATTCTAAAAGCAGCACAGGCCTCTGATCTCCCAGCTGTAACATCGTGGCTCGCTTAGCTTGTGTGAAGGGCCTGTCTCTGCCTCTAAGCTTGTGCAGGAGTGGAGCTCTAATAGGGGGAAATGTCTTGGACAACTGATTTGAAGATATTTTGCTTCATGCGCTGAGAGCACGGCAGGTGATGCGTTGTCTCCTTCTTTTGATGTAAAACAACACAGAGGCACTACTTATGATAGCTACAGAACACGCAAGAGTGAGATCTTCTCATTCTGCCTCCTGTTCAGGCTACATCAGAGGGGCTGACATCTATTACGGTAAGGAGAGACAAGTGTTTGAAACTGAATTCAAGTGTGCGTGGAAGTGTCAGGATTTACAGCAAGCCCCTTTTTTTCCCCCTCCTTTGTCCCCTGCCTTTCTTCCCCCTTCTCATTTTCTTTAATAAGATGATTTAAACCAAGCATGTCTATATGAACTCCGCAGGAGGAAGCATGAAAGGATGCTGCCAGCACATAATGAAAATATTTTACTCTAAAAGCCTGGCTCATTCCCAGTGACTTGAGGTGTGTGTTTGTGTGAGCTTGTGTATTTTTGTTGATGGGCTGGAAGCACGAGGCGAACTGGAAATTCTCATTTCCACTTATTCTGTTTCTGGGCTATACTATAGAAATTTCTCAAATGAGTATGTGTAACTTAATGGTAAGTAAAGTGAAGTGACTTTGTGGCCAAGTGTGGTGACCCATACTCGGAATTTGTGCTCTGCATTTAACCCATCCAANGCTGGTCATTCACTCCCCCACCTACAATCCCTGCCGGACCCGAGACTCGAACCCACCACCTTCAGGTTCACCTTCGGTTACAAGTCTGACTCTCAGACCATTAGGTCTGCCCCAGGTTGATATGGCAAAAAGATCATCTCACAATGTGTCATGTGACATCCAAGATTAGTACCAAAGTACCAGCAAAACAATAGTGTAGCACTGAAAGACTACAAAACATATGGTTTCCGTATTATATGTTCCTGTCTCTGGAAAAAGAAAAATAGGGGGAAAAAAAGTAGCTTGTCATGCTACAGGAATAAAAAAAAAAACCGTAAGCACAGTTCCTCTCTCGTGAAGACTCTCCTGTGGCAGAAAACTTAATACTGACTATTACAAAGTGCTGACCCTGGAGTCTCGTTCCATAAAGCTTAAACAAACGTCCCCTCACAGAAAACTTCAGCATGCCAATAATATGCTGATATGACAATGATATGAAGTTTATCGCTGTTAGATAACAACATGTTTTCTTAATCGGATTATTAGGGTTAGATTATGTGGACTGTCTTGCTGTACAAATCCCTGTAAATGAGTTGTTACTATAGAAACGAGCACTACTATCAGAGCTCCTGTTATAGAAAATCAATCAACACCACACAAGGCAATCAGATTCAAGAATACAAGAGCAACGTGGTATAATATACTTTTAATAAAATTCTCACACTACCCATGACATTCCCAGGAAAGCATATCGTGCCATAAAAGGATCACAGTATCAGTATCATATTGTAACATTGCAGAGCCTTACACCACTTCTCGCCTGGCTCCCATGCTAACTCTCTGCACAGCTGTGGGATGGACAGCGCGGCACTGAAATATTGTCCTCGGAGCAAACCGGATGTCTGGAGGCTGATAAATAGCAGCAGTGGTGAGGACACATTAGCCATAAACGATACAGGCAGCTGTAAAAAGAAAAACAGCTTTATTTCCCCGGCCCTGGCAGATACATTACTGTGACGGACACGGCACTCGGAGTAAATAAAACACAGGGCAGCATAAAGCCGGCTGGAAGAGAGGGAGCGGGGGGATAGAGAAGAGAAGGCTGTGTCAGGTGGAGAGCTGAAGCATCACCCTGAGCGCCGTAATCATGCCCCCTAGGGCTCTGCGCCAAACGCTTCCTGTGTGAATGAGCAAGTTCTCTCACCCCGCCGTTTGTCATTCACCAACACCCCCCTCTCACTTATACACACAAACACACACAGTGACAGTCTTCAGCGCAATGCACATAGCAGTACTTTCACCTCAGCTTGTTCAAATTATAGAGTCTAACTGTGGGGGAAATCACTCCTGTGAGGTGGTGTGTTGTGTTCGGATAGTGTGTGTGTGTGTGTGTGTGTGTGTGTGTGTGTGTGAGAGAGAGAGAGAGTGAGAGAGAGAGGAATAATGCTTAGCCATTAAAAATACTTTGGGCTGAATAATCAGTGAATATTATATAATGTAAATTGTATTTTGTAAGAAGTAAAACACAGCAAAGTTGATTATTTTCCCATAACAGCATGTCCCGGACTTTTTTACACCACAGCAATTTGCCAACGATGATTATTTTTCATTCGTTAAAGAGCAACGGTGAATACTTTTTATCCGGTTATAGTTACATCATGATAGTGGAACGTCCATGAGACAAGTTAGTGTCCATATTAGCTCAAACAGCTGTAAACAGTTGTTCCAAAACAATGCATCATGTCATGTGAAAGAGAAAAGTCAAAGCGCAGAGTCTGTTGTGGAAAATTAATCAACACACTCTGACCATTTCAACAGCACTGTGGTGCAAATCAAGCGTAAAGGAAACAGTAGCTGCAGTTGTGCTGTCTGCAAGTTGCACATTTTTTATGATAATTGGGATTTAATGGTGGAAAATATTTCCTCAGTGAATGTGAATTTGAACATAAACTGATATTAGAAGCCTTGATTTTGTTAGAATTTCATCAGCTTGGTTTTAATTAACCTTTTGGTATAATCAAGCGCACACTACCAAATGAAGCAAATAATTAAGGTGCTGGCTTAATTTGTAATTTGGCCAATTTCTACTTTTACTTTCACATGTTTCTCACTTGGAAAAACATTTACCAGTAATGACCTTAATGAACAGGAGCCAGGGCACGGTGAGTGGAGTTCTGTGGTGGAAGCGTGTGCAGTGAGTGAGCACAGACATGGCAGTGTGTGTCCCAGCGGAGCCCTCAGTCTGAGTGTGTCTGGGTGTGTGTGTGTCTGGAGCTCTCTCAGAGGGGAAGCTGATAGGGCTCACGGGAGCAACATGGAGAATCTCCACATGGCGAGGCCTGCCCCAGTGCACACTCGCACAGAGAAGACAGTCGGTGCTGAATGTCATTACTGAATGAGCACTGCCCATGCCAGAGGAATACTTTATTTTCAGGCCCTGTTAAAATTCCTCTCGTCCCTCACGTTGCTATTGGAGTCGTGTCTGAACCATGTTGGGGTCAAACTTGCTGATATGTAGAGTGGCAGTGATTTCAAAACATTTGGCTGACACGTGAGAGTACGTCTAACTGTGCAGATGTGTAGGGTTTATAGGGCGTAACGTACCTATGAGATGGTATTTAAAAATCTTTAGTGTACAGGACAGACAACATATGGCTCAGTGGCTCATTTGACCCCAGTGTGAGATCTCATCTGGTAGTACCACAATCTCTCTCTCTCTCTCTCTCTCTTTAGCTTCATCATAGGTCTCATGGGCTCTGCTCCTCAGGACAGACATTTCACTGCCACAAAACTGAACGCCTCACTGCTTTCTCAATCATTCATGTGACAGTTAGCAGCCTACGGTGCCTAATGATTTTCTGTCATGTTCGACCCGGAGACTAACCGAGTATTAAATAGCAGCACAGGATGGACACATCATCTACAAAAAATGCTCTCGTTGCCAAATCCATCACGGCACAACTGATGTCTCAAACTATCATAATTATATCGGCGCCCGCTCTTGTAAATCGAAATGATTCTTTTCTTTTTTTTTTTTTTTTAAATAAAACCTCTCTCTTTCACACTGATGAGGCTTTGATTTAGTGCAGTGTACTATTTCAAAGAGCACTCCTCCATATTATGGACTGTGTTACAAATTATATCTTTTAGCTGAAATATGATAATAAAAAGTTCTGGGTATTTGGTGGGAAACTTTGGAATCAGAGTGACATTACTTGCCCCCACAGGAACCTTACTGGATTATTAAGGCAAAGCCCAAGCCTGCAAGAAACAGCATCACCCAAAGCAATGCACTAAGCATTGAAGTCCCTGTATACCTTATTCATTCCAGCACCGGCTGCACGAGAGGCTTCCTGCACATCAACATTGTTTTCTGGGCGCGTGTCTCTACAGGCACAGTGCCGCTGGAGTGGCATGAGTATTTATTATTCAAACACCTGTGTTCCTGTATTCTGTTTTTGGAGCCGGGGAGGTGCAGAGGTCTGTGTTTGGTGTTTGGACATGCTCAGCTGTCTCTCTGTCAGTGACAGCTTCACATCAAACCTGCCAGGCCCAGGAATTCCCCCATTAGCCCTAGAGCTGTATAGTGCAGCGCGCTACACAGTGGAGAACAAAACTTCTGTTTGCATGTGCAACTTGTCTGCCCTGGAGAGGGCCTTGATTATAGAAGCAATTAAACGGCAAGTGTAATCACATTTCAGGGATTGTTTTTTTTTTTTTTTTTTTGTTAGGGGAAGAAAGGAGCGGATTATTGCTTATCTTGAAAAAAAAAAAGAAAAGAAGCTGTCCAGGGGCTGTCACGTTGCTACAGGGGAATAACAACAGTTACGGCTGAAAAATATGTCACTCCATGGCTGTTTTTCTTCTCTTTCTGTCTCAGGCACACACACACACACGCATACACACACACGCGCGCGCAAGCACACGCACACGCACACAAACACTATAAAATCCAGCTCTCTTTTCAGCACATATGTCTCCATCCTCTACCCTGTGATTCAGGGAGGCAAAGCTTCACTTCACTTTGTATGCAATATTCATATGGTGTCTGGAAATGAGGCTTAAAGGTCTGGTCACCTGAAAGCCTTGGCAATCAGTGATCACCTCTTGTCCATATGGAAAAAAAAAAAAAAAAAAGAAAGAAAGAATAATTCCTTTCCACGCTAGGAGTCGGCTGTGAACAGACTTTTTGATGAGTGACAGTCTCAGTCATCTGGATGTGTTTTATGTGTGGAGCTCATTAATAAAGCAGAGCCTCAGAGAAAGAGAGAGAGAGAGAGAGAGAGAGAGAGAGAGAGAGAGAGAGAGAGAGAGAGAGGAGAAACTCTGGAAGGAGGGAGAGGAGAAACTCTGCCATGGAATATATATATATATATATATATGTATATACATGTATGTGTGTGTGTGTGTGTGTGTGTGTGTGTGTGTGTGCATGATGTCAGGTGCAATTTTGTTTATTTCTGTGTATTGTTACCTCCGGTTTTGACTTCTGACATTTGTGCTTTTGTGGATGTGTGTGATAAATAACTGAAGTGATAGAGCGATACGCTGTGAAAGCATCTTCACCGTAATTTCATAAATCGAAAGTAAAAATCATCAGCTTCTGATGTAAAGAGACCAAAAAACAGCATTAAATATATGTGAATATGTAACGTTTTTCTGAATTTTATCCTCCCCTGTATGAGAACTGTTTTTTCACTTTTTTTTTCCTTTTTCATCTCATAATTATATCAGTGATAAATTAGTAAATTAGGTTTCTTTTTCATCTTTTTTTTTTTTTTACCATGTTTAAATATATCTTAACAAGGATACTTCCTTTAAATTGTGTGTGTGTGTGAGTGTGTGTGTGTGTGTGTGTGTGTGTGTGTGTGTGTGTGTGTGTCATAGTTGAAGGCACACTCTAGTGGTTATGTGTGTTTGTAATATATGCACTTATACCATAGCACTGTCGAATTCGTGAATCTGGTTGGTCAGGAGGTGTTGATTAATTATCTATAACAGCATGGCTCTGATGGAGTCTCAGCTGCAAGTCAAATCACAGGTCTAATGCGGTATCGTTTCTATGGTAACAGCTCAATCACAGGACCTTGTACAGCAGATGCTAAGGTAAGTAAGGATAAGTAGATTAAAAAAAACCTGTTTTTATTTAACAACAAAAAATAATGTAGATAGACATCGGTCTGGTGAGGCCTTCTGCAAGGAAACGTTTAACATTCATAAAAGAAGACTTCACTCAGGGTCAGCGCGTGAAGGTAAAGCTGTAACTTTAACTTCGTGCTGCAGGGAAAGTCAGGACAAAAGACTTTGTGTGTTATGTGACAAGCTGCGTTTTTTTGAGAGAGAGAGAAAACGTTCATAGCAAACGTGATAACGGGAACTAACTTGTTTCACCGATGTTACTCAAGATGAAATGTGACTATAATTTGATAATAGTTGCTATTCATTCATTCGTTCATTCATTCATTCATTCATTCATTCATTCATTCATTCCCTGTAAGTAGAGTAGCAGTGGATCCGGAGTCTGTCCCGGTACAACTGTGTGCAAGATTGGAAAATCCTCCTGGATAGGATGCCAGTACACACACATTCACACACTTATTTACACCTAGCAGCAATTTAGTGTAGCTTTTCCATCTACCTGCATGAGTTGTGACAGGGGCAGGAAACCACTGGAACCCAGAGGAAACGCACAAAAACACAAGGAGAGCATACACAGAAACTCCACACAGACACTAACACAAGCTCAGGATCAAACCTGGGTCCCTGGAGCTGTGAGGATGCGAAGCTACCCACTGCACCACCATGCCACAGTAACGCATTCAGTGTTGTTCTTTAATGAATAAACATTGTAATCCTTGACAAATTGATGTGGCATAAGGGGAATAAAACACTCCAGGGCATGCTGTTCTAGGTAAATCATCAACTTTGGGGTAGTGACAGTAACTCTGCTTCGTGTTGGGCCGCATTACTTCACCCCATCAGTGATTATTTTCCTGTGACAGCACTCTTCCAAATGTTTTATTCCTTACATATACTACAGATATAGGCGACAGTGTGGAAGTAAAAAAACACTGTAATTCTTTAAAATAAAAAAGGTTTGAATGTTACAGTGCTGTAAGAGTGTGTTGTTCTTCAGAATGTGATGTGTTTCTGTAGACGTTTTTATAAACGTGCGTATTCACGAACCCTGAGGACCGCAGCTCTTCTAGCTCTGCATAACGAGCGACTTCTCAGCTATCACACACTGTGTAGTGAACACATTAAATGTGTTAAGTGCAAAATTTTGTAAATATATAAAATATTCGTTTTCTTATTCACAACAGTTGGTAATGAGTTTCATGGAAAAGCGCTCTTAAATGCTAACGGGAACGCAACATGAATACTTTACATCCACATCTACTGCAACCTCCAACTCCCACGATCCTCAGCCAGTTCCTGAAACCCCATGATCCTCAGCCAGTTCCTGAAACCTGTTCACCATGACGATCACCAGACCTCTAACAAGATGCATCTCCGTCACACATAAATAAATCACACCGACTTTCATTTAGTCTTCGTGATGTCTTGTTTGTGATGGTTACTGTCATTGATATGACCTGTGCTTGTTTCCTGATTACACACTGCCTGTCCTAGTCCTGCTTCCTCTTCTCATGTCTCTCTTTTTTTTTTTTTTTTCAGAATTGCCAAGTCCCTTTGGTTTGTCTTCAGCGCATCCATTTTTTAAAAGGCATCATCCATTGGGGTTCATCAGAGGAGATTTGCATCTTTCTCCATCAACACAAGGTAAATATTGTTCTCCATAAATTCTTTAAACCCACAAGCCACAAATCATAAGTCTCAAGCTAATCTTTCTGATCTGAGGAGAAACACTAATGGACTTGCGTGTCACACTGTTTAGTGAATAATTAACAGTCGCTCTGTGTGCATTATTGATCTCCTGCTTATATTTTACTGCTCCTCTGGAGTGTCTTCAGCTAATAAATACAGTAGTGAGTACGTGCTGTTTATTTCAGCCTTTAAAGCAGTTCTTATTGTTTGCGGTTTCTTCCAAGAACCTTTCACATGTGTTTGTTTGCTCTTACAAAGACATAATTGGTTCTAAAATACATACAGAAAGAAAGATTTTAATTCAGATACAGTATCTGTGATGACGTTTGCAGTAAGATAACCTCATCCTGTGTGTAGTGCCTGCGTGACCTGTATAGTGCCTTTAATGGATTTGCAGAGTTGAGTCCCACCTACTTGCTGTGTCCACTGTGTACAAACTCGCTTAACCTTTTCCCTCGCAGACCAACGTTATAGCTTCGGTTTTGTTGGTGCAGAAACGCAGATGGTGCTGGTGGTTCTCTGGCTGTAACGCTGAGCACGATAGAGACGGAGCAGCAGTGGTAGTGATCCAGCAGCTTATGCATGCAGACTGTCAGAATCAAGGGCATTTACATTATCAATTAATGGAATATTTATAGGCTTAGTGTATGTAAATGTGCCGTTGTAATAGTGACTGGCACCTCTCAGCTGGAGCTTGGACCGTAATTACATTTTCAGGGGGTGGGCAGTGGGGGGGTGGGAGTGACCAAGTAGGGTAATTTGGGAAAGCCAGACTAGAGCTTGTATCTACAGGGGACAGTACAGCATGCCTTCCTAGTCATGTGACTCATGTGAAGACAGTAATCTAGAGTCTCTACAGAACCTTAATTATCTGTATGATGTTAATATTTAATCTTACAGCTAAGCCAGTGTGAGCCCGTGCCACCTCTTAAACATATTTCTGTGAGTATATATGTTTCTACAGCTACAGGTTGAGGAATCACTGACGTTAATTTACTACAAATAAGTGTCTATAGACGCTAATGTAATTGTGTATCGTATAAATATTGAACAGATACATAAATACAGAAATAAATATTTATACTGAACAGAAGAAGACATAAATGATATATATGTATATGTGTGTATGTGTGCGTGCATGTGGTTGTGTGTGTATCTCTCTCACACATTCACACTCCGCTCGCACTTTTAAGGGAGTTTCTTAGGCTAAAATAGTTGATGCTAGCTAACATTCATGATATATAGCCTATCCACTTTTATTTACCCGAACCTAAATCTAACGTTAGCTAACTAGCAAGAACCTGTGATCCTCTATACCTAGCCATATTGTCCATAATTTGCAACCAATACGTTATAGTAGCTAGCTAGCTCGGTCCCTGGAGGTCTAGTGGTTAGGCCCTGGCGCTCTCACCACCGTGATCTGGGTTCAAATCCCAGCCGAGGAACCAATCACATGACAGTGTACTCCCAGTGCTGGGCCCAAGCCCAGATAAAATTGGAGAGGGTTGAGTCAGGAAGGGAACATGTATGTGCTAACTATCTTACCTCTGGAACTACTTACTATTTCAGCCTGTATATGAAGTATTATAAGGTCTAATGTTTATCTTAGTAAGCTTTTAGCCAACACGCTTTCACAACTGCAGCAGTTTCTGATTGACATTACAGTCTCTACTCTTGTGAGTAGCACAGCTAAGGTAATGCCGGATTGTGGAAATGTCCCCCAGGTCCTGCTGCCCAACAGATGGTGAATTCGCTGATATTATGATCACTTCAGTAATGAAAAATTTAACACTGTGCTTAATTTGGGGATAATATAGACTGACCATTTTCATAACTAACTGTATGTGAAACCTGTCTTAAACCCTTAATAAGTCAGATATTCACAGAAATAGGAAGAAAAATAGGGGGGGGGGGGGGGGAATCACAGACTTAAGTCCATCCGTAGCTCATTTTAAAAGGAAAGGATTTTAGTGGAAACTGCACAGTTTGAGTCTGTCTCACTAAGAGACGTGCTCTGTCTGGTTCCTCACAAGGGAGCACACGGGGAGTGTCACAGTCTGCGTTTGGGTTGCTTAGTGGGAGAAAAAGTGCAAAATTAGTTTTTTTTTTCCCCCTCTCCAACCCATCTTGGCACTGAGACAAAGACATCCTCTTCCTCACGCATAGTTAACCTTTTCATTAAACCACATTGCATAATTATTGTGAGGACTGCCAGCATCCTCTTTTGTTGTTTAATTAGCCAGTTAATGTTGTTAGACTGTGCTGCAAACCGTTCATTTGTCTTGCTTAAGGAGCCTCTCTTGCCATAACAGAAGGAAATTGAGTTTGTTATTTATTGTGAACAGAGACTGTGTGATGGTTATTAAATTTTAATAAGCTCCAATTTACAATGTTGTATGTTCGATGACAGCAAAGACACACCAGTGAGCACTGACCAGCAAACCCTTGAATTTGTTCTTTTATCAGTTTTTTTTTAAAGACTTCCTCACGTATTACACAAACGTATGTTTGCGCTGTGGCATTTTGTGCATCACTTTATTGGAAGACGGAGTGGGATGGTTATAGCAGGTCGTATGTGAAGTTGCAGTCACTTATTGATCCTGGCAATATTCCTCATCACTTAACCTTTACACTAGAGGAACAGAATATGAAGTTCCTTTACCGAATGTGTACATTTATGTCCTCCATCCGTGACAGTCCTTATCGATAGCTTCTCCCTCATTAGTTAGCCGAGCTCTAAGACTGGCCTGCTCCTGCTGAAACGTATCTGCTTCTGTCAGAAGAAGAACCAGGTGCTAGGCTTGTGCCTAAAAAAAAAAAAAAAAATCCAAAACAGCGCATTTAATCACTTTGTCATTATCGTCACTGTATTTAGAGACAGTGGCACTGAGGAAGAGGCAGGAGTCAGAGCTAGAGGTAGCAGAGCTGAAGATGTTGAGGTTCTC
>CM074962.1:15624034-15651360 GCA_037577455.1 Pangasius macronema
TGGATGGGTTAAATGCAGAGCACAAATTCGGAGTATGGGTCACCACACTTGGCCACAAAGTCACTTCACTTCACTTCACTTCACTTCACTATAAGTTCACAGCTATAGACAGTAGAGATGAAATGGAAGTAAAATGGAGACTTGTGTTTAACCTGAGCCCTCTCATGTTTTTCTTCTGAGAAAATGACCACACGAATCTCTTAATATCACCTTTTGAGTTTCAGTAGCGGTCTCATCGCACATCACACACTTTCTCAGACCTGCCAGATAATGACGTCTCAGGTTCATTCACATACATTACCAGACTTACTGCAGGTATACTAATGTTTTTACAGTTTACTTCTGATATACTGTCACATATAAGAGAGACTCAGAGAAGTGCACTAGTGTACATTGTATATGTTAAAAATGTAGGTATACTTAGGGAGAAGTGCACGAGTGTACATTGTATATGTTAAAAATGTAATTATACTTGGACAGAAGTGCATGATTGTACTCTTTATATGTTAAAAATTTAAGCATACTTGAAGAGAAGTGCACTAGTGTACACTTTATATGTTAGAAGTGTAGGTATACTTGGAGAGAAGTGCACTAGTGTACAGGTTATAAACTTAAAATTTAAGCATACTTGAAGAGAAGTGCACTAGTGTACATTTTATATGTTAAACATTTAGGTGTAGTTGGAGAGAAGTGCACTAGTGTACACGTTATAAACTTAAAATTTAAGCATTCCTGAAGAGAAGTGCACTAGTGTACACTTTATATGTTAAAAATGTAGGTATACTTGGAGAGAAGTGCATGAGTGTACTCTTTATATGCTAAAAATTTAAGCATACTTGAAGAGAAGTGTACACTTTATATGTTAGAAGTGTAAGTCTACTTGGAGAGAAGTGCACTAGGTGCTAGGTAAACTATTCGTTTACTTCTCGATGAAGCAATAGGAGTATGAAAAGAAAGCTGTGCATGTGAAGTACTTATTAGTAGTTATTTAATACACACATTAAGTTATTTATTAGCTTTTTGTGTAAGGATGCTTTGCTTTATAATCCTTATACCAGTCTGTTCAGAATACATCTTTACTGAGCGTTTGAGATTGTCTTTGTAAAAGGGCTTTCAGCTCTCAGATATTTCACTCAGATGTAGTTTTAACGTGATTTTTTGACCAGCTCTTCGGCCAACGCTTGATAAATACTGAGACTCGTGAACTAAACAGTGAAGAACAGACAGGAAAATGTCTGTTGTAGTGTCAGCATTCGCCTTGTAGCAGGGGAGCATGTGTTCAGTTCCTGCTGATGACAGACGCGGTGTTTCTCACCGTCTCTTATAATACAATATTTAATTATATCCACTGTTATAATCCATTCATGTGTATCAGTTTAACCGTATGTCCTCCAAGACCAAAATAACATGCTGATCTGAAACAACAGACCATACTTAGTAGTAGTAGTAGTAGTAGTAGTAGTAGTAGTAGTGACAATATTAACAGCAATAAGTCTGTAAATTAAAAAAATAATCATTTATTTTCTGAGAAAAGCTACTAAAGTTCTTTTTTTTTAGATCAGCACTGCAGAAAATAGAGCTGTTTTTTCCCTCTAAGGCACGAGACTCAGTTTTGTCAGTGAAGAGATCAAGGGTGGCAGTGAAATTTATAAAATGAGCGCGGATTTGCAGTTGCTAGTCATCTTTCTGTTCTTGACTGCATGCCTTAAACCTGGAACACATGCTGGAGTCTGGCACGATCCCCGCCTGCGATCAGTCTGTAGGCTTCTTAAACGAATCCTCACCTTACACAGCTCTCGCTTGCTCTGCTCAGAGCTGGACATGGCACTGGAGCTTAGCGAAGAAACAGTGGCAACTGACTTCATTATCTTTAGCTGACTGTTCCAGCAGGTGGCACAGGCAGGCTAAAGCGTCCTTCCACAAGCTCGGGAAGGGTTTGGATCTTTTCCTGTAATTTTTTTTTGTTTTAAATGGAGCCAGCTTTATCTATGGCATCACGAGCCACAAACAGTAGAGTGTAATTTCTCTGTGAAGAGAAGTAGACCAAATCTCTCGCTCAAAACTTTAAAATCAAAAGTCATGTTCTGTTATTCGTCTTTCCTGCCAACCCCATGGAGCACAGTGAATGATTTCATCATGTTCGAGGCATTAACAGTCCCGGTGAATGTCTTTTCATTGTTTCAACGTTTCGGAGATATTCTCATACACGCACCAAATGTGCCGTTTAAACACTGACAGCTTACCGTCACACCTTGTAGTGTAAAATATATAGCAGAATGACTCGTCATGCAATAGACCAAGATTTCTGCATCTGATGTACTGAATGTAAGTGATTTTTACAGTGATATGGCAGCACCATGAGAGGGACAGTTCTAGCGCAAGTTTCTCTGGGAAGGTAAAAAAAAATTCGTTCAATCCAATGCAAAGCAACGATGAAATCCACAGTCTACATTATAAAGTGTAATAATTCCTTTTATTTATGATGCGATTTATCTAAAACCCGAAGCACGGGAATGAGCACTGAAATGTAAAGACAGAAAAATAGATTGTTTTATTTATTAGGATGTATCTATGATGTATCTATGATGTATCTATGAGGTCTCCATCTAAAACAGAGATGATCACATGACCCATTCCTGGACTTCTGATTAGCCTTACCTGTTCAAACATGGTGAAGTCTCGCTTCTGGGTGTTTACTGGTGACATGACTCCTGATTCCTGCTGATTATTTTCCTACAACAGCATACCCCTAGGTGTTTTATATTATAGCAGCTATAAACAGTTGTTTGCTGTCCTTTCAGAGTTAATAAGATGAAAAACTGCAGCCTCGCGTGTCACCAAGAAACCGGAAAGTTTCCTCAAACTCCTCTGTCCTGAAGACTCGCTCATTTTACAAAACTCAGTGAATGTCCCAAAGCTCTGACACTGGAGACTCCTTCCATAAATAAACATCCCCTTACAGGAAGCTCTGTCATTATCAACGATCAGTGTCTTTATTAAATAATAATGTTTATCGTTAGACCTGGATTGTGTGGAGTGTTTGTTACTATGGAAACGAGAACACGTTAGAACAACAACAGGACATTCTGACCAATCAGAATTCAGCACCACAGTGGTATAAATACATATGTAAATCATTTAGAAATAAAAAGCAATAGAAGAGTGTTTTCACTTTAATTTCCATTTTAACTCCCTAAATTCAGATTTGTAATGAATTTCTGCATCTCGTTTGCCGTGTGCCGTTTTTCACCGCTTAAATACCGAGCGAATTTGGATATAAGAGAATCTGAAATCCATAATCCTGGTGTCTAACGCTGTTGGTTGGATTTTCGGACGCCGCGTCTGTCCTGATTCGAGTTGTTGTAATAGGTATAGTTGTATGGAAGCTTCTACTCTTTCTCTTGGCTCAGAAGAAGTGGGTTGTCAACTTCTTGCCTTTGTGCTAGAGTTGTGTCTCCTGTGGGGAAAAAGGGCTTCTGAGTTGTTATTCATCACTGGTGGTTCTGTTCCAGCTCGACAGTCTCCAATGGCAGCAGTCCATCTCACTATCATCCATCATTATCCCAAAGACGTCAGACAGGGAGCTGGGTATACCCTTACAACAACACTGCAATTAAACCTGCTTGTTTCATACCGAGTTATAATGCATATCATTGTGTAAATGGATCAGATACGGCGTCAGGAAAGTGAGAAATCCCCCGGTTTCCATGCGTCTGAATATAAAGCTGCTGAAAGACTGGAATGTGTCTTTCAGTGGACCCAAACGTGTTTGCAGTCTCTCCAGGCTAGGCTGATTTGTCCAAGCTGTTTAGGACTCTGCTGTCCTTCTCCTCTCACAGTTCAGGACAGAGAGAGAGTGGCATCGCCTATTACTAGTGTGTGTGTGTGGGCTGTCCACAGGAGACCTGTCAATACTCTGAGCCATATAGGTTCTGGCAGTCTTTCTTCGGGGACAACATTTGCCTTGAAGTACTGTCTTTCCTCATCTTCAATGTCAGCCTGTGGGTCGGAAGACAACATATGTTCTCTTCATGTCCTCCAGACATGGCTGAGCTACTCACATGGAGCGCTCTAGGACTCGAGCACTCCGTATCGCTCTCTTTCCTCACTTAGTTAGAACAGATGGTGCAAATTACCGTGGCGGTGATGCTCAAATGTACTTTGACAAACATAAAGCGGCACCCCCGTGTTGCAACGACAAATTCATTAATTGGAGTTGGGTAAGCTGGTGATTTTTTTTTTTCCGAGTGTCTTCGCACAGCATGGAGGTCTGTCTGCAAATCACAGATGTAAAAGATTAATCTGTCGCCTTCAGGTAGGTGAGATGAAAATCAATACCTAGGATGAGTACCCCTTACTGTTTAGAGTTTTGAATTCTCTCCTCTTTTTAAAAACGGAAAAAAAAGAGCAGGCAAAGCCTCCTTTGTCCTTGAATTGGACCGTGCGATGATGATGACTCCTCTGGCTACAGTAATTATGGCAGCTTGAGAAATGGCCTGTGACATAGTGATACATCTCACTCATCTACTCACCATATGAAGTCATTGATTTCACCACCCAGGAGACTCGCTAAATGCAATCAGTTTAAAAAGTTCCACTTCAGTGCAGAGCGAGGCTTATACTTTCTATTTGTGTCGACTGAGATGGACGGGATACACAGTCTAAATTTAGAGTGTGTAGGATTTGCCTAGGATTAGGTACATTTATTTAAATGTAAATTAATCGGTGATGCTTTTTATACATCAATAAATACAAATACTTTTTTTTTGCTTTTGTTGCTACTTCAGAATGAGTGATTATAAATAAGCATAATTTAATTTTGAAAGCCCGCATGCAGGTCCCACACTTGAAGCGCTATGTGGGTCAGGCAGCTCTCAGACGTGCGAATGCTCTGGTGCTAAGCGGACATTTGCTCGTTCATTTGCGATCGCGCTCACACCTCGCCCGCATGGCGTCCTCTGCTCTCCTCACTATTCAAAATTAATCCCAGCCTCAGCTCGGAGCGCACCGCCAGATATTAACACAGCAATAAGAGGATGAATTTTTGATGGAAGGCGTTAATATTAGACCATTATCGATAAGAGGTCAAATTAAAGTGATATGAGAATGTTTTTTTTTTCAGCTCAGCTGGTAATCTGATCTTTTGATGGTCATCGTTGCTGGAAATTCTTTATTTCCATTTGTCTTTTTTTTTTTGTCAGTTTAAATCTATTGTCAGTTTAGGTAGAATAGTGTTTCCATGTAAATAATACAATCACATTCAATTACATGCAGTTATTTGATATATAATATTCAATTTTATTTCATAATGATACTTTGTAATATGGATAAAAATGTGGTTTTAATCCCTAATTAATTACTGCAATAACTATAATAATAATAAACTAAGGATTATGTTTTCCACCTCCATATTCTAAATATATTACAATCTTCTTCCTATAGACATTTTCTATCTACGTCTTCAAAGTCTCGGCTTTCTCCTTCTTCTTCTTTTTTTTTTGTCTTTTCTCTCCATTAATCTTTTACAGAGGTCCTGATATCATCCATCTCCCTGGTTGTGGGCGATTCCCGTAGGGTAAATTACTCCAGAGGCCCACATGGCCTTGCTCTGTATCAGATTGACCTGCGTCTTGTTTGCCATTTTGTGTACGCCGCTGTTTATTTAACGAGGAGCAGAGTGAGAGGGCCTTGCAGAGATGCTCCTCTGATGGTAGCTTTGACACACTGCCTGAATAATAACCCTCATTATGGAACAGCTGACAGCTCCTGAAAAAGCTGATTTATGAATATGCTGGGAGCAGAGGCCCAGTGCCTTCCCCTGCTCTCTGTTCTCCTCTAACATACAGTCTGCTTACACTGCTTTCTCCTTTCTCTTCTCCTCTTCTCTCCTCTTCTCTCCTCTACACTCCACTCTCCTCACCTCTCTTCTCCTCTCATCTCCCCTCCTCTCATCTCATCTCATCTCATCTCATCTCATCTCATCTCATCTCCTCTCATCTCATCTTATCTCATCTCCTCTAACATACAGTCTGCTTACACGGCTTTCTCCTTTCTCTTTTCCTCTCCTCTTCTCTCCTCTACACTCCACTCTCCTCACCTCTCTTCTCCTCTCCTCTCCCCTCCTCTCATCTCATCTCATCTCATCTCATCTTATCTCATCTCCTCTAACATACAGTCTGCTTACACTGCTTTCTCCTATCTCTTCTCCTCTTCTCTCCTCTACACTCCACTCTCCTCACCTCTCTTCTCCTCTCATCTCCCCTCCTCTCATCTCCTCTCATCTCATCTTCTCATCTCCTCTAACATACAGTCCGCTTACACTGCTGATGCATTTTCTCCTGTCTCTTCTCCTCTTCTCTTCTCTTCTCTTCTCTACACTCCACTCTCCTCACCTCTCATCTCCCCTCCTCTCCTCTCATCTCCTCTCATCTCCTCTCATCTCATCTCCTCTCATCTCATCTCATCTCATCTCTTCTCTTCTCTTCTCTTCTCTTCTCTTCTCTTCTCTTCTCCTCTCATCTCCTCTCATCTCATCTCATCTCCTCTAACATACAGTCCGCTTACACTGCTGATGCATTTTCTCCTATCTCTTCTCCTCTTCTCTTCTCTACACTCCACTTTCCTCATCTCTCTTCTCCTCTCATCTCCCCTTCTCTCATATCATCTCATCTCATCTCATCTCATCTCATCTCATCTCACCTCACATACAGTCTGCTTACACTGCATGTTCTCCTATTTCTTCTCCTCTCCTCTACACTCCACTCTCTCCTCTTCCTTCCTCTCCTCTAAATTCCACTCTCTTCTTCTCTACACTCCACTGTCCTCTTCACCCTTCTCCTCTCCTCTACAGTCCATTCTCTCCTCTCTTCTATATTCCACTCCTCTCTCCGCTCCTCTTCACTCGTCTTCACCACTTCCTCCCCTCCTCTGCACTTCGCTCTCCTCTCCTCTCCTCCACACTCCTCTGTTCTAAACTCCTTTGCACCTAATAACTGGATTGGATGATTTTTAATGATTTAACTGTGATAGTGCAAAATGTGATTTTAACTGCAAACTGCCAGGAAATCGTACTTTTTGGTGAACAATTTTTGAAAAAGTCTTGTCCCCAGCCCTGATCCCACCCCCTTTTGTCAGGTGTTTTTATTCATGCACTGACTTTTGGATTACACAACGCTCATAGGCAGCGTTAGAGAGCAGGCTTTCTTTAACTTGCACTTTTTTTTTTTTTGGTCAGTCCACCATGAAATTTTAAACTTACCCATGAGATTAACCCAATACATATTAACCCTTTTTAGATATTGCCCATATCAAAGGGAGCTTAAATAAAAAATGAGATATGTATTTCACTTTTTTTTGACTGCCCCAGCAGAATCAATTAAGTGGGTGAGAAAGGGGCTCTAGTGGAAGGCTGAGGGCTTGGGCAAGGCCTTGACTTAAGTTGGGGGTTGAGGGAGGGTTGGGATATTCAACTGCTGTGCATAAACAGTCGGCTGAATCGAAAACAAACCTTCAGATAAAGCTATAGTGGCCTGTCAGATTCCTGCCATGCTGCTCCTGATTTAACACTGGCCCAGTGAGACTACCTGCTAAAGCTACTTCCTGGCCAGTCTGCTACACTAATGCATATGCAACGATTGCACGGACAAACCGTAATAAGGTGGTGTGAACAGCCTGTCATTTGCTGTCTGTTGAAAACGAGATGGAGGAAGTTTGGTTTTCTCCTCTGCTGCTTTTCATTAGTGTGGCAGTGTGGCACGGAACCGAGAGGAATTTAATGACTTGTCTAAATTAACTTGTATGAATGATCTTAGTTTGCTATTGATTTATTGATTTATCAGCTTGTTTATCTATCTATCTATCTATCTATCTATCTATCTATCTATCTATCTATCTATCTATCCATCCATCTATCTATCTATCCATCTATCTATCTAGTGCTCCGAATATCCGTTATCTGTTCCAGTATTTAGATTTATATTTCTTTTTTAAATCAATAATATACACTTATATTAATGATATATAATTAAACTAAATCAATTAAATTATAATCATTAAAAACAGACGAGGAATAGGGAAGAAGGAAGACGCGCACACACACGAACACACACACACACACACACACACACACACACACACACGTTTGTCTTACTATCCTTGTCAGGACCTTCCATTGGCACAATTATCAATGCAGCTAATTAATGCTACTCTCCTACTAAATCTAAGCCTAACCTTAACATCAAGAACCAAACACAAACATTTTGGTTCTCTTATTATAGTTTTTTTAATATTTTCTATTAAAAAAAAAAAAAAAAGCGCTAAACATTTTGTTAAAAAAGGAAGGACAAGCCAAATATCGTCACAAGGTCAAAATGTAGATTAACCTATCCACGTGGGGATATTTGGTTCCCATAAAGATATTGCAACAACATCGCCAACAACAAACACACACACAGCGAGACATGACAATACCTCAGCTTTAAGCTTTATTACTCAACATCCATAGTTCAAAGTTTCCACACTCCAGTTGAACCTTCTATAAACCACCCTATGTAGAATAATACCTATATACAATTTCCTATCCCATGTCTTCTGTACATCAGACCTAATTAAATGGTACAGGAGCAACCAAAGAAGAACTCCATCCTCCGCCATCATTAGAGCACAGTCCAGTAACCGACACAGCTGAAACTACCGGCCCTTAAACAAGACATAAAACATAACATTTTTGATAATGCGAGGATATTCTGATAATAAGAAAAGACAGCTTTCTCGTAATATCCCGTAGCAGTGAAAACCACCTTTCTTCCTCCG
Source organism: Pangasius macronema (assembly GCA_037577455.1). Taxonomy (NCBI): domain Eukaryota; kingdom Metazoa; phylum Chordata; class Actinopteri; order Siluriformes; family Pangasiidae; genus Pangasius; species Pangasius macronema. The sequence goes on from CM074962.1 coordinate 15,632,846, forward strand.
AGCCTGTGCTGTAAAATGAGTGGCATGTGAGCTGTTTTATTGCTAGTGTTATTTGCTGTTAATCGTAGCATATTAAGAGTATATTTCTTCAAGCGTCCCCCCCCCCCCCTCACCCCCAGCCTCTGCTTAAACTACATTGAAAGTGGCAGGCCAAATGAATAAACAGCATGTATTTACCCTGCATTATCACACTGTCAAGCGCACTGTTGTGCTAATGTCTGCCTCTCCTCTGCAGTATTTATGGCACTCATCCTGTGCCTGTTATTTATTATTAGCCTCATCGCTTTTATTATCTCACAGCCTCTCGCTAGCTCTTGACGCATGGGTCCTCCTCTGAATTTTAATTTCAGAAATGTGCGATTATTTCTGCCAGGCTCCTATCAGAGACTGTCCTTCATGCTACACTCTCAATGATGGATTAACACTTGGCTGCCTAATGAATGGGCCTCATAAGATGTTAATGCTGTTTTAAGGTGCAATTTCTATTAATTTTCTAGTCTGCAATGCCCCCTTCCCAACCCTTTTTTTATACTGGCACTTATTTTCACATCATTTCCTCAGTTTGTTTCAAAATCACTGCTTTTAATTTAACACCTAAAGTGTGAGAATGTATTGCGATTTGTATAAAAGCACCGCTAAGCCTATACAGAGAGAGAGATGTGAAAACAGCTGAAGCATTCATGCCACAATGGCCCCTAAAGACTCACTTACTTCCTGCACGTAACTCTAGCGAAATGAACATTTTTAACAATCGAAGACAGAAACAGAAGAGTAACCTGCCGTTTATGTTACCCAACACGGTCCAATTTGAGTGTATCGGTTTGCTAAGCTTGGCTTGGATCACTGGATTTGATCCAGCACAGTGTGAGCATGGGAAATAGTTCACATGCAGGTCAGAGAAGGTTAGCACCTACACACCATTCCAATAAAAGAGGTTTAACAACACCTTTTATTTGTAAATACTGTAATCTTTTCATTCCGACAACAGATACCACACATATTTAAGTTGTCTCGCCAAGCCAGTGTAAATTACAGTATAGCAGGCTAAGCAAAAAGCCCTGGTTATAAAGTGCCATGCCTCAGAACGCCCAGGCGTGATAGCTAAATTACTGCATGCACGCCAAGCCAGGTGTCTGAATCCGAGCGCGCGGAGATGCAGTGTCTTCCCGCTTCACTGGATAGTTTATCCTCAAGCATCAGGAGCGAAGAAAGGGGATTAATCCTGTGCAAATAGAGTTGTCAGTTTGGAAACTTCACATGCAGTCATTTTCATCTTGGCATAATTGTAGGATCAGAGTTGCAGTGTGCTTGTATTGTCTACGCAATCAATTCCCTAATGAAGAATCTCGCCAGCTGAAGGTGAGCAAGGTCCTGTCTAAACTTTTACCCTCATGTAGCACTCTGTATACTTCGTCTCTTCTTTTTTTTTAATAGCTTCCATCCTGCTTGACCCCTCAGAAGCAAGTGATAATTGTATGCGATGTCCTTTTCCTCTGTCTATTAAAGAGGTCAAGAGTGTGAGTGAAGTGAGTAGCGCTGACCTCTGATCCAGCAGACTAAAGATAGACTCCATGCAGCGACCTGTTGTAGGGAAGAGCGCTTTTCACTAGTCTTATTGTGTTCACCTCTGCTCTACACTGGAGTGCCTCCTCTCCAGCATTAATCTGGCGCAGAGCTAAATTTCTATTACTGTGTATAGTGGGCTGTATTTAGCGAATTTAATACTAAAATTGCGCCTATTATTATTCGTAGCTCAGATGTACGGCTACAGGCTTGAGCATTATTCAGAAGTATGCAAGACTTAATTTCCGTTCATGATATCGGTTCAAATGAGGAGCAGTATTAAATCCAGGGCTAGTGCCTGACAATTTGATGTAACCACAAAATGCTATGCCGAAACATGGTTTGGGGCATAAATACACTAAAAACCTATGGAATGCCATTTGAGGCCAATATTAAATACATAAATATGACAAAATTATTTCATAGTATCATCCGTTTAAAGTCCACAATTTTTTTTTTCATACAGGAGAAAAACATCATAATCCAAGACATTGCTTATCTTGATATTTTTTTATGGATAAAATTATGTTGTAGTTGTAGGTAAATGAATTAACTACACCTAAAACAAGCTGAAAGTGTATCAGAAGAGTGCTGAGTCAGCTTATCCTTCAAACCATGGGCAGGTTTTTCTTCCTTAAGAGCACAGTTAACAAAAATAAAAAAAAGAATTGGCATTATTTTATTAATTTGACAAATCAAACGTTGATAATCTTGTATTCCACACACATATGACTATTTCATGACCTCTATTTAGTATCTCATTAAGTTGTGCACACAATTGCCACAATAAGTGCACTATATAAATAAATAAATCGCTAAATAATCAGTGCTGTTTTATTGTGGGAATTTATTTAGTATTTGTGCTGAATATTGTGGGCGGAAGCTATTTTGTTCAAATGAACCAGATTTGGAGTAATTAATGTGATTACTACTAGAACTATTTATTCAGCAATATTCTAGCAAAATACTACTCAGTAGATTGCCATTGTCTGATTCATGTATCATCATATTCGTCTTTTTATTCTTCATTTGTTTATTTTTCATTTCCTTCTTCAGTATCACTAATTATATGGGCATGAAGGCAAGTTCCTGTTTTTAAAGGCTGTGGTCTAGACACTAATGAAGAAAAAAAATCACATCTCAGACTTTTACTCAAGAAAAACCTGAACTACATGCAGGTGATTTGTATAAGCTGAAAGACTTTAGCCGGTGCGTAACCCGTCTCTGAATACGCAGAACTTTCCCTGCATAAATATTGATGTAACTTTAGGACTTTAGTAGCCCCCTCTGAATACAGGCCCTATGTTTCTAAGGCTGTGTCTGAGTAGTATGTCCGAAGTTCTCAGTATTTATAAAACAATAGGTGAGAAATACCCGGATGACCTACTGCTTATGGAAGCAGTGGTGACTGCACTATCCCATAAGGCTCTTTTTAAGCGTAAGTGCTATAGATGTTGAACGTTGTTCCTTGTGGTTAAAGCGTACGAAGTAAATTGTGAACATGTTGAAAGTTTAAACAAGAAAAAACATTTGCTCTAATCTGGCGAGCTCTTTAAGAATTTGCAGTTACTATGACTTTGTAGGTCACATGACAATGCCAACATGATGTATGTAGTACGTCCGGATTGTATTCATGCTACACACATATCTTGATAGGTATGTACTGTATCTACTGTATCTGAATCAAATGCAGTACATACTGTCACAGGACACAATTTTGTTCCTTGTCCAATTGGTTTAAAATGGTGAATGTGGGAACTTCCACAGAAGTAAGTGAAAATAGTGTATGTGGAACCAAAATTGGTGCACCTGGAACTATCCTTGTGTTAAGTAATGGGAATTAAATGCTCTTGTGCCTCATTTCAGCACAGGTTTAGCAGTCAGGAACCATCCACTCTACTGTGTGTGTCAGGTGAGAGGGTTTCCTGCCAAACGTGGTGGCTGGATATACCGCAGCAGGGTGCGCTTGCTGGAAAAGGTCACCCATTTGAAGGGATGGCCATTATGTTTGTGTCACTGTATGATGATGTATCACTGCAGCCGGCCTCTACCTGACACACGGCGGGCATGAATATGATTTCAGAGAGCATTAAAAATTCAACAGGCTTACCTAATTATGCTCTAATATTCAGATGTGGGGCTGCACAGCACAGCGGCAGCTTATTTGGAATCGATTCTAACGTTATTTAATTTGAATAGTCAATAAGGTTTAAAGTGTAAGAGCTGACAAGCAAAGATACAGCACTTTAATAATGATCTCACATTGTTTGTGCATGCTTTTCTGACTAGTGTGCCATCAGCTCTGTATGCATTTTGCACATATTCACTCAAGTCTGTTAATTTACCAGTGCAGCAGTTGTGTAATAAGTTGTTCTGTTGCCATGTGTGGCATGTAAAGTGCGTAAGATCCTTATTTACAGTCCCCGTCTTGCCGTAGGCCCATGGCTTTCACTTAAGGCACAGAGAGAAGCTGGGATTACACTCAAGATAAACACTATCTCTGCGCACAGACGGCTTCAGAGTGGAGCGCCGCGCTTCTCGGCATTGTTCTTGAGTTAAATCAATTCCCCCAGGCATTCAGCTTGCCTTTCCGAGCCCACTGATCAGGCCCGGTTACAAACAGCCATCATTTGCATGAGAAAAAAAAAAAAAAAGAAGAAGCTTGAGCAGTGAGTCAGGCGCATTATCAATATTACAAAGTGTTGCAGGTAGCTCCACTGAAGTCAACAAGGAGCAGAGCTTTTCATGTCTTTGTGCATTGATTTAACGCTCCTTAAAATGAATTGCAGATCAATTGGATTACCTAGAGGCAGATTTAATGAGCTCCACACCACAGTGGATGTTGTGGTCTCCCATCATCTCCACAGAGAGACCTAGCTTTCTCTGGGAAATGATTTTCAGCAATGATGGTCATTTTTTACAGTGGTCAGTACTCGAAAGTAATTGTAACTTTGTATGAAAAGAAGGGAAGAGGTCCACTTTTTCTTCATATTCGAGTCTCACAGAAGCTGCTCATCCAGTGGTTCACTTTCAAAAGTTTGCTTCTTGTGTTAAAGCTTCCTCATTCATGCTTTCCTTCAGCGCACCCACGTACACACTATAATTCAATTCTTTACCACCGCTGTCACTTCTCATTCTGCCAGCTTTCCAGGCGGGACCTGCAAAAACCTGAGCTCGTGTTGGCACTTTTAATCTCTTCTTCTTTACCAAGCAGATTTTGAGTGACTTTCCCCCCCCATCAACACAAGAGCAGGATGTTAACTTTACCTTCCTAGTCATCAAAACCTGCACAAAAAAAAAAAAAAATCAAATGCGGACCTCAGTGCCACTCAGAATTGAGTTGCATTAACATAATTTGTTTGTGTACATCCAACATAATTTGATCGTGTACTTTTAAAAGCTTGAATAAAATCGAACCCTGTGCTCTCACCTCAAGATCTTTAAAACATAATTGGATGCTGCTAATATTAGGTGAATTGATCGCACTCACTATACATAACTTATTTAAATTTAGTGTAAGCAATGAAAGCACAGTTTGATGAGAAGCTAAATGTTTTGTGTAAACTATACGTAATATATTCTCCTGACCAATCACATATTCCCTTTTTTTCAGTATGGGATCAATATGACTCTTGCTGTGTGCTAATCAGCTTGCTTTAGGAGCTTGTAATTACTGGTTCAGGGCACATAGGTGTACACTGGAGACTAGGCCTAGCTGCCCGCTTAGGATTCACCATGTTTATATCCGGGGAAACAGACTGTTGTGGCAAGACATCTGATATCATTAGTCCACTCAGCTTCTGTTCTTTTCCATTGTGCAGGGCTACTACTAAGCAAGTCTGGGAAGCGTGAAGAGATAGAGAAAGTGAATTCTTAGGTCTCTCTGGTCAGTTCAAGTACATTTCCGCCTAATTTTCTCCCGAATTTGATCGCTTGCCAATTCCCACCCACCAGCCAGGTCTCCGCTAGCTTATGCCGGCTACCAGCTGGAAGGGTGAAGGCTAACACGTGCATCCATCCTCCAAGACACGTTAACCACAACCACAGGGCCGTGTAACACACTCAGAGGAAAGTGCTATCTGCCCTCTTCCTTACTCAGGAGTTGCCATTACAATTTTACATTTTTTAATGAATGATGCGTCATGCTTTTTGATTGTTTAAAGTTATATTATATTTAATGTTATGGACTTTTATAAACATGCAATCCTTTACCAGCCTTTTTCTCTCTCTCTCTCTTTCTCAACAATAACAGGATGAAAAGAAATCCAGGTTATTTTACAGAGAAACCCCGGAAAGCACAATGTCCAGCTGTCAGAGCTGCTATTATAGAAAACTAATGAACCCCTTCTGACCAATCAGATTGGAGAATTCTGCAGGCTTTGCTATAAAGCGCATTATTACCAACATGCAAAGAACCATAAGTACAGTTATAAAGATTTATGAGAATGGGCTTTCTGGAAAGTGTTACTGAAATAAACCTTTTAGTTTGAGTGTGTTTTTATCCACAATCATTCTATTGTGTGTATTGAAGTCTTGTCTAAGTCCATCATCACACGTAGACCTTGGGCAGTTTTACGGCTTTTACAAGCTTCATCGATGTCATCGTCTGCTCTTGTTTTTGAATAGTACGAGTTGTGTTAGAGAAAGCCTCCTTCTTTCTTGTCTTAGTCAGAGAGCACACCAGTACTGTAGCTGTAGTGTATCGCGATACTCTGATGAAGTGTATTTGCCACTTAATGAGAAGTGAAACTGAGCGGCTGCTAAGACTATTCTCAGAAATCATGTCTGCCTCCACTCGCATTCAAATTCAATCACACAGGAGCACTATCCATGCTCCACATGCCACCCCTTGTTGACTTGATTAAGGTAAGTGGGATCGGTTCAGCACCCTCACACACACACACACACACACACACACACGAAACCCTTTCTACACATGAACTTGCATGCACATACACGTATATGTACGTGCAGCACCCACAGTAGAAGAGCTCATGAGTATGGCTGTGAATTCAAAGCCTAATAATTGGACCAAGGTGTTTAGCCTGATTTTAATGTGTACCGCACATGCTAAAACCCTACCATTATGCCATGAGGGTCCATTTAAAGAGCACTGCTGCTACAACGATGAAGAAACCACGTCAACAGCACATGTTGTACCCTTCCATTATCGTTTCGGGTCCCCACTCCTATCCTGCTATTTGTTCCCATTAAAAAGCCTACTGGAAGGATTGCAATTCATTCGGCGCCATTGTATGGGTTAATGTACACTACTAAGTGCCAGTATATCGCAGCAAACCTTTGATTAAATGTATTTGAATCACAAAGAAACAGCGAGATCTCTCCATTGCCTTTGTTAAGGAGGGCGTCATTGTGCTACCTGCACACGCTGACTTTTATTTGTGCTTTCAGGAGGCCTTTTTGTACTTGCTCTAAGAGCCAGCCTGAGCAAATAGTTAATCAGATCAAGTTGAATGAAAGGCTTTCCTCTTAGATTCAACTTTCTATTCTAATAATAATAGTAGGAACATGTGAGGATTTATTTTCCACAATCTGAATACTTAGAAAAAAGATTTTTAGATTTGTACTTAATGCATGATGTTAATGGAAAATACTTTCAAAAAAAAATCTGTTTCTTCTACGTGTGTACGTGCGGAGTCAATGCTAAATTTATAACCGTCAGAACGAATGAAAGGTGAATCTGTTTCTTTCTAGACTAACACAAATGGTCCTGAGTCAATCACAATTTTGCTCGTTAGATAAAGCGGAGAAATCTGTGTAAATAATTGTACTGCTAAAAGAGAGAAAAACGGCTGACTTAAAAAAAAAAAAAAAGTTGCCTTAAAAGCCCTAGCAGTGAATACGGCAAATTCAGGAGGATTGTTCAGCCATGCCAAGAAAGGCGTGCAAATCTATGTAAGTATCACACTGTTTGCATAATAGATTAGAAATTAGCATTTTTGTTCATTTTCCATGTATGCACAGCACCCTGGAAGAAAAACGCTCCATGCATATCAGATCAGCCTGCCTTCCATTTTGTGCAGTATATTATTTGACAATCTAAAATGTGTAATTTGCATGAAATTGCTTAATTAAAACACAGTCACTGGGGGTATTAATTTCTTTGTCTGCCGGGCGGAGTGCAGAGCAGGCAGATGTAAAAGGCTTGTCAGAGAGGACTGTCAGCCCGGGAGAAAGAAGAGATTGTGGCAGTACGGCGTGTCAGTGCTGGGGAGGGCACTGCGGCTGCCTGGCATGGGCACGCCTGGTAAACTCAGGACACTGCGCTGAAAAAATATTGAAAGAGGAGAGGTGGCGAGAGGACTGGCACAGCGCCGAGACATGAGCTCTGAGGATGTGTGATAGCGGGACGGGGACGTAGACATCCGCGCTGAGACCACTGTAAAACTACTCGGCATACTCTCTCTCTCTCTCTCTCTCTCTGTGTCTCTCTCTCTGTCTCCCCCTCTCCCCATCACTCTCTCTCTCTCTCTCTCTCTGTGTCTCTCTCTCTCTCTCTGTGTGTGTCTCTCTGTCTCTCCCTCTCCCCATCGCTCTCTCTCTCTCTCTCTCTCTCTCCCTGAGTGTCTCTCTGTCTCCCCCCTCCCCATCGCTCTCTCTCTCTCTCTCTCTCTCTCTCTGTCTCCCCCTCTCCCCATCTCTCTCTCTCTCTCTCTCTCTCTCTCTCTCTGTCTCCCTCTCTCCCCATCGCTCTCTCTCTCTCTCTCCCTCTCTCTCCATTTCTCACCATCAGTCCCCCTCTTCATCTCTCACCATTTCTCTCTCTCCTCTGCATCTCTCTCATTTTGTCTTTTCCTTTTCTCTTATCTCTTCAATCTATTTTCATCTCTCTCCCTTTGTCTCTCTCTATCTCTCTCTTTCCACCTCTCTCCCATTTCTCTCTCTCTCTCTATTTCTCTTTCTGCCAATTTCTTCAGTCTCTTTCCATCTCTCTCCCCCCTCTGTCTGTCTCACTCTCTCTCACTCACTCACACACACACACACACACACACACACACACAGTATATTATCAAGATAATGATTTAATGTTTCATTTTCTTCATTATTCTGGGCATTTGAGAGATACAATATAAAATGTGTTGTTTTTAATGACAGATGAATTACTGTTGCTATGTTTGATGTGTATAAATGTATAACAGTATAAATAAAGGGGGATTTTTGTCTCAGTGCTTATGCTTAGGCCACTGAAACACAAAGAAATAAAATGGTGGTTCATACATAGACACACGCGGATTCACGCAGGAACTAAATCTATTGGCAGAAGATGACAGTGTCAAATGAAATCTCACATTTATAGTTTGTGGAGTGTCGCTGTAGCTTCCGCTCCGTACCCTTTTGTCTTAAATATCAAAGCCAACACAGGCGTGTTAACATTTTAATAATTCCTCATCTTCATAACGGGAAAGTGTACAATGGGGTGGGAAAAAGGGTGCAATGTAGTGAAGTAGCTCATATCGAAATGAAAGAGCCCCCTCCCACATAGACTTTTATTCTCTTCTCTCTTCCCCTCTCTCTCCATCTCTCTGTCTGTCTCTCTCTCTCTCACTCTCTCACATGGCTGACTGGTGGGGAAGGGGTTCCAAATCACAGCCCTTGTACCATTCAGCACATACAAAAGGCCTGCGTAGGGCTGCGCAGACAAGGCCTAATTAAAATCCTTTAGCAGACTGAGTGGGAGAGAGAGAAAGAGTTAGAGACAGGGAGAGAGAGAGAGAGAGAGAGAGAGAGAGAGAGAGAGTTGGGGTTGTAAAGGGGGCCTGTCACTGTGCTAGGGAGTCGACAGCCCTACACACACACACACACACACACACACACACACCTCTTTTATGACAGCTCTCCAGAGCAGCATCCTCGTGCACCATTTGCACAGAGGATCTTAATTGGACCTTTGATGCCCCTTAGAAATGTGGCAGAGAGATGGAATGCCATCGTCCTCCACCGTCACGTTATTGTCTCAGATTGTTTATGACGTACAAAAGAAGGATTCCTCTCCTGCATCCTTCATTACAGTGTTATCTGGCTCTTAGCAGGGTAATGGCATTCCTGACGTATGCTCACGGGTTCATTTTCCTCTTTATATATGTTCTTGGTAATATGAAGGCATTAAGTGTGTCTGTCTCTCTCTCTCTCTCTCTCTCTCTCTCTGTGTGTGTGTGTGTGTGTGTGTGTATGTAAGGGTGGAGAGGGATGAACTCCCGCTGCCACCGCTGATCAAATGGAACAACAAGGGCAACGCCTGCTAATGCAGGGAGCTGTTGAGCCCTGAGCTTCCTTTTGAAATGATGATGATAATGGATTCAGTCCGCTCATTAATGGAGTCCGAGTGCTCGTTAGAGTGAACAAACAAGCCAGCCTGTCAGCACTGGAAATGCCAAGTGCCGGCAACTGTCTGCATTTTATCTGAGGAGACTTTCGCCATTTACCCATTTCACCCTTTACACACACACACACACATGCGCAAACACAGCATCAAAGTCAGTAGTGGGGCTCAGCACAGCACACTCACATGCTTCTTCTAGCCAAAGTGTCAGGAGGTCAAGAGCACTGAAATCGATTCCCTCTCTTCCTGTGCCTCCTGACCGTGCCTTTAGGCTTATACACACATGCTAGTGTGACAGAGAGGGAGTGTCTGTTTCACTAAGCTGCATAATAGGATATCTTAGCGAGTGCTAATTGCTATTAGTAGTAATCTCCTCAGCTTTTTGTCTGAGCTGATTGGCATTTCGTTTGATTGAAGTTTCTGAGAATACAAAATTGTGACACCGTAGCAAGACCTGGTTTTACTTTCACTGACCGTTCTGAGCTCATAGGGAAAAAAAAAAGTTAGCTGATTGTTTCATGCGTTCTTCAATTAAGCATCGGCTGATCGACTGTATGAAATGCTGCCCGGGTCTCTAGTGTCTTTCAGCAAATCAATAAATAAAACGACAACATCTTGTCAGGAAGACGAGAGATCAGAGTAGCGTGGTTCCACTAGAGCCTGTCATCATCTTACAAAACTTCTAGCTTCCAAAAACCTCGTCATGGTACGCACATGCTTTACGTTTCACTACCGAAACTACTGAAGACCTGTCCTTCAATTACTGCATTCTGATTTATTTATTTATTTATTTATTATTTTACTTGCAAGTTCATCATCAAGGATGTAACCTGTAATAATCGTGTGATGTTGTAGATGCTTTTTTTCCCCCAACACCATCAAATTATGGAGTTCTGAACGCTACGAGAACGCACAATACGATTCGATGATGAGAAAGAAAGGGAAATCTCTCTCCAATGAAGAGTCATTTCTCATTAAAGTCAAGCAAAATTATCAGGCTTGCATTAAGAGGCTTTTAAAAAAGAGAGATGTATCATGCATGTGGATATGCATAAACATGACTGAGGAGCTTAAGTAGAAAATGAGATCTGATGCCGTACTGAAGATGAGCCCGTGCTTGGAATGCATTTAAATTTAAATATTCATATCATTATAATACTGAGGAATATGTAACGACTGTATGATATTTTATTGAGGAGGTTTTAAAAATGAATGCTGTCCCTACTTCTTAATAAAAATCCTGCCCGAGCTCTTAGTAGTCAGACTGAAGTCATCTCTCTTTGGTGCTACTCCAGTCAAGGCTGCCACAGGTCCTTGGGTACTCACACACACACACACACACACACACACACACACACACAGCATAGCCAAGCTTTCAAGAGACCCTTGACTTCCAGTAGTATTTGCTTTTGCTTTGAATCTCACCATTGTTTTGTGTGTTTTTTGAAAATCACTGACTGGGGCCCAGATACACGTTGAGCACACACACACACACACACACACACACACACACAATCCTACCTTTCATTATATGCGCATCCACAGACGTGTGTCTGTTCAGGCATATAGCACTCGCTGGCATTTCTTTTACACCGATCCTGTGCTGGTCATTATATGGAGAGGTGTGATTCGGTTGTGTGAGCGGTGTGAGGCACTGATTGTGTAGGAACAGAGGCAGAGCCGGTGTGTGCTGTAGGATGTGACAGCTGTCAGTATCTGGTCCTATTCACTTCATTTTCACTGGCTTTGTCAGCTATCACTTACACTGCATTTCAGAGCTGGAAAAATAGGTTTAAAAAAAAAAAAAAAAGAAAAAAAAACGAGGTTGTGAAATATCACCTAGAACGAGTGCAGGAGCGTAATTAGCATTTATTGTGTGTCTGTATGGGTTATTTTTAGATTTGTAACATAATTGGAATTTACTGCAATAACCCAAGGCCTGCTCATGTCTACTTGTATCCATTACTTTTTTTTTTCTTTTCCATTTCATTCATTTGCAAGATGTTCTGGGATTGATAACGATTTTAGAACATGAATTTAACTTAAATAATAAATCATTTCACTCTCCAAATTGACAAATATGTTATATATCATAGCGCTGTTGACTTGCTTATTGGTCAGAGGTGTTGATTAATTTGCTATAACAGCTAGAATTCAAATCGCACATGCAATGTTAGCGTTTCTATAATAGCAGCTCAGTCACAGGGACTTGTGTGGCAGATGATCTACATAATCTAAAACGAATAATAAGTGTGTAATAAATGTGTTGTTACTTAACAAAGAAAAACATTATTGATATGGTGAGGTTAAATAAAGGAGTCTCCAGTATCAGCGCTTTGTAGCAGTCAGGAAGTTTTCCGCTGTGGGAGTCTTCATCCTATATAAAGATCTCCATCAGTTCTCTATACCAGTGTTTCTGTAAGCATAACCAAAGAAAGGGTCCAGGATTTTTATTTATTTATTACAGTGGTGGAAATAACAACTCAATATCATCAAAGTTATTATATTTATCATTTAGTTCTTATCCTATTTGACTGGTTTGCTGATTTGAATGGGCTTCAATAACATCAAAAATGTCACTACCTGGTTCTTATAACAACATTAGTAAAATGTAAAATGAAGGAAAGGCTCTTTTAGCTCGAATAAATAATTAAAATATTATTGTACACATGTAAATCATGTTCATAAAATAAATCTGTCCTGAGGGGGTCTGTGGAATTTATTTTACGGTTAAAGAAAGTCTGAGAATCGCTGCTCTATACAGCATGTGCTTTTCACATGCTTTAGTTTTAGACTGTGCAATTACACTTTCTTTAATATTCATACTTATCATAGTGTATAGGTTGAATTTTGTAATCGACTGTGTGGGAACATGTTCTCCATGTCAGATTATACAATGAAGAGCCTCTAACGATAGACCTGCGATTAAAGAACACGACTACGTTCGGCTTGCGTCATCGATCGGCGGGTTGCATAAGCAGACAGATTTTACAAAGTGAAGGTAATGAGGATATTTTTCAGTCCATCAGTGTGTTTTTGTGTTCGTTTTGTCGTTGCCACTATCATATTTGTAGCTGACCTGCGAGTTTTGTGTCATCCTATGTCATCCTGCTATTGGTGGCTTTTTCGCTGAGCATCGTAGTAGTAGTAGTTAGTAGTAGTAGTTAGTAGTAGTAGTTAGTAGTAGTCACTCTCTGAGATTTTAATCAAAGATTTCTGACATTGTCAAACTCGACTGTCTTCCGTCACATTGGCATTAAATCACCTATCGATTTAGGAGCACGTTACATCGTTTGTTCTAAGACCGCCATGATTAAAGGAATTATTTTACAGTGTGTGATTTTTGTCCGCGACAGCAAATTCGACCCGAAAATCACATCACATGATGTTAAGCCAGCTTTACATATAAAACCCCCAGCATCCTTTGTCTCACCATTCAGTGTGTTTCACCTTTATATTCTCTAATGTGACCATGCTCTGTTCTTCTCTATCTGTAGATCATCACACCTTAATGCAGTGCTAATATCTGCTCAGAGAGAGAGAGAGAGAGAGAGAGAGAGAGAGAGAGAGAGAGAGAGAGAGAATAGGAGTAGGAGGAGGGGAGGAGGTGAAAATAAATTGCATTCCCCTCCTAACAGGGAGCCATCACTAATTATGCTGTTTGAGGACTTGCAGAAGCAAAGGCTGCTAAAAGGACCTGCGCTCAGTGAACCCTGAGAGCGGGGCTCCTTCCTGAGCCCAGCCGAGCTCCGCTGCCCCACTTCCTGCCGTTAATTATCTTTTGTTTGCCCTTGATAATCCGCAGCCCGCCGAGCCCATAATGAAGGCTCTGAATCATCAGTAAGAGGAAAAAACAATGGCATTGTCATCACCACATCATCAGCACATTATAAATAATGAATGAAACGTGCATTAAGCAGCGAGAGGCAGAGTTTATGAAAATGACTTGTGTGAATAGATTAAATTACAACTATTATTACTTCTCCTTTTGATGTAGTGCATCAGAGTAATTACAAAATTGTAAAAAAAAAAATAAAAAATAAAAGGAGGAGGATTCTATCCTTCATGAGTGTTAAAAAAAATGGAATGTATGTAATGGAGGAATCGTCGTGTCTCAGATTGGTGGCACTTGATGTATTATTTTAAATAATATTTTCTTAAAAACATTCACCATGTTCACAAGGAGATCATTAGGGTGAGAATTAGGCAGCCATTTTCCACATGGCGAGAAGGCAATATGAGCTCTTTGTGAGTGTGTGTGTGTGTGTGTGTGTGTGCGTGTGTGTGTGTGTGTGTGTGTGTGTGTGTGAGCGAGAGAGAGAGAGAGAGAGAGAGAGAGAAAGCGTCACACTGAATAAAACCCAGGATGTGATAACCTATCCATTATAAGTCACCTATCTCCATACCTTTGTGTCCCTGATGTCAGTTTATGATCTTCATAAATCTGTTGCTAAAACTTATCAAGTTGCAACATTAGAGGCTGTTGGATCATTAGTTTACAACCCCATCTTGTCCTTTTTTTTCCCCCCTACAATACACACAAGCCGTCGGTGGTTATGGATTGCACATTCATAAATCTGTTTTTTAGGTCTACGCTATTACAAATGCTGCCTCCAAAATGACTGTAAATCCTTTAATATGCTCACACACTTGCCTTCATGTATCAGGCTTTGAGTACAGCTGTGTGTAGGTGTTTTCACAGATTCCTGCTAGACACACAAAATATCCAGCTGATTCTCTGACTCGTACTCACGTGCATATGCTGATAAACGCCAATCAACCGTAAATTACCGAGTGCGTTCAGGGCACATCTGATCTGCACTTAGTGTCGAACGCAAAAACTCCATAAAAGTCAAAAACCTCAGAGAGAGCTGAAAATGACAAAATGAGAAAGAGTGCCTTCGAAGTGCGGCGTGCGTTAAATCTCCCAGTAATGCAGCTCAGCCACCGCAGCTCGTCAGCTCCCGCAGACACACACTAACTCTTTCTCCTTTTATACAGCGGCATTTCTTTTGTCCTCATTGAATAGCTAGTTTCATTTGTCTTCATGCTTTATTTGGGATTGCCTTATTTAACATCATGCATAAGAAATCAGTTTATCAAGTGCAGTCCATATAAATAAGCTATAAACTTCATAACATAATCCGTATATAAACATTTGCAGGAACTTATCAGATTTCAAGCCGATCAGATTTCGAGGATCACATTCATGAATCTCCGTATAGAAAAATAAACATAAACTCAGGAGCTCTTTTTGGATACAAATGTTTAACAGGATTGTCAAGAATCTCAAGAAGTTCATGTGTAAATGCTGCTGCGAACGTTCACGAATAAATTTGTTCGTATCTTGCTTAGTAAATGAGTCCCAGTGTCAGAAGAAGAGAGCTACAGAGAGCTGTATGTACATCAAGCTGATTACCTGTTAATTAGAATGTCTCCGCGTTCTCAAGCATGGGTCTTTCATATCACTACCAGTGTGTGTGTGTGTGTGTGTGTGTGTGTGTGTGTGTGTGTGTGTGTGTGCTGGAGTCTAAAAGAGATGAACGAGTTGTGATGTAGGCTGACGTTTTCTCATTTGTTCATGGAAGTTTTCAAAGTGTGGATTTGATGTTATTACTCGTCGGCAGCATCGTGCTGGTGTAATGTGCTATTTGCCATGCCAAGCCTGGGCTTCGCAGATGGAAATTAAGGGGGGAAATTGCCACTAACTACTCAATTACAGCGCTTGATGGTAGCGCTGACCTCAGTTGGCAGCAGTGGCAACACCGGGCCAATCATGTTGTGCAGATGGCATTAAATTAGAATAGGAAAAAGAGGACGACTGCACATATCTATCGCACAAAGACATTTGAATTACCTCTGATGCTCTGGCTTCATATTGAACAATTAGGTGCAGCGATGGGATTTTATGGGGTATTTTGAAGGCAGCGTGCATATTGGAGGCAGATCTGTGGAAAGGCGAGCAGTAGAGAATTGGCTCTGGGTTTCTAATCTGTCAATTAAAGACTCCAATACATGTAATAATATTTCGACATAATAACAATAATAATAATAATAATACAACTGAAAAGGTACTGGTATATATTGTGAATCACGCACTGACTGTAGCAGATACCCAGGAGATGTTCAACAATCTTATTTGAATCTAAATCACTTATAGACTTCAGTATCGGATTTCATCATTCCTAGCCAGGCATTTGTTTGTATTCTACCTAGAGTGCAGATTACATCTTGATCTGTGTATACACCATATATTATTTAGATCAAAATTCTGTGTAAGAGGGGAAAAAAATACAATTACTGAAGCCACTGGACTGATTAATTTAATTGAATTTCTGTCTGTAGTCTTGAATGAAACCATCAATTGAAGCCATTTTCTCAGAACTCAAATCTAAGTTGATGAAGTGACTTTGTGATAAGCGGTATGATTTAGTTATTGTGCTTTATCTGTCTCTTAGAGAGAGAGTGTGTGTGTGTGTGTGTGTGTGTGTGTGTGTGTGTGTGTGTATGTGTGTGTGTGTGTGTGTGTGTGTGGTATTTTTCCTCTCTTTCCTACTCCCAAATGTCCCTCAACAGACAAACCAACTTCTTCAGGTTGTACAACACACACAGTTTCAAAGAAGCTCTTTACTTTACATATTTTATCAATTAAAAGCAAATTAAGCAACTTAAGCTGCTATATTTTATGAATTTATGCGTTATAAATTGTTCTTATATAGCAAGTAGACTGCATTTTAGGGCTCTTAACACAAAATCTTTTTATTTTTTATTTTTTAGTAGTCTGTTGAATTTTTACATGATTTTTTTTTTTTTTTACAATAATAAGAACAGCTCAAGTTTTTCAGTTTATATATTTTAATTAAATCAGGGGTGGAATACCAATAATATGAAAAGTTTTTTTTCTTTCGTGAGCTTTAATGAAATTATTAATCTTACATAAAAATGTTTGTTCTATTTAATGTTTTTAGGAATAAAACAAGCATAATGCAAATCCAAGCCGTTTCCGAGATCATTAACCAAATATTGGTTCAGCACATTTTATTTCATCATTTTGTTTATTTTCATTTTTACGTGCTCAAACGCTGGAAGAGACGCTGTAAGTTTTGCAGGTTAAAATTCAAATCTCTGCTGGTGCTATTGCATTCATCCTTGGAGGTTTTTCGGAAAAAGAGCCGGCGCTCGGGGCATGTTGGTTAACCAGCAGGGTGGATCATCAGAGCGTTACGTCATGTCATCACATTAAATGAAAACAGAGAGCAGTTAAAAACACCTTCAGATATTTCGTGCAGTTTTGCTTAATGTCTTGTTCTTGTTCCAGTGAGATGCTAGTGAGAGTAAACTGAGCCACAGATGACTCCTTTCCTCACTGCCTGGCACTGAGCTATTAATGCAGTTCATCTAGAAAGTCCACAAGTACTGATTATTTGAATGCATTTTCAAATACTTTTATTATACATTTTTATTATGGAAATATTTTGCTGTTATTTGTGTTATTGCAATTTCAGTCTCTCTTTCTGTCGTATAACAGCGTAAGCACTGACTCGAAGGTTTTGTGGGAGTGAATGCTAGGCATGTGTGGGATCTTTTCATGACTGGACATATCACTAGCTCCGGTGCCTGGGACAAGCAGATTTTGTGTCTGGATTATTAGGTTTTAATTGTAGTGGCCCGGAGGACAATTGGGTTCAAAAACCAGAAACAGTACTCCTTATTGACTTTTGCAAAAAAAACTAAGTTTCCATTTGGTCTGTATGTTGAAAGTTAATACACTTCATGGTGATGCAGCACACCTCGATGCTGTAATTATAGTGTACGCTATTTCTTCTCAATACCATCACCTGTTGCAGTACACACATGAGCCGAGGCTGGTTGAGGGTAAAGCGGTTTTACTATTATACGGATTAATTAGCATGTACAGATGGACTAGCTTTTCTGAATCAGAAACAGGCAGATACGTAGAAACCCTGACGAACCCGAGCAAAATAAAATCCAGTGCAAAGCCGTCAGTGATCTCTCCTGCTATAAGTAAGTCACCTCGTGCTCAAGTGTATCAAGAGGAAAATAAAGATGCTGCAACAATAACCTACAACTTGCTGACATTTTTGTTGAGGCCACAAACATTAAGTGATAAGGATAATGAGCATATTTTTGTCTAGTACCCAGTCGTAGTCTGTATTAATGCACTTAGCTAGCTAACAATCTCATCATATAGTATTACATTACGTTATCTACAATGTTTTAGCCGTCACAAATTCCCTCTCTCAGCATGTGGCACATTTGCCATTATGAAGACAGGACGGGGTGAAGACAGAGCTAGAACATAAACGAAAGTATACGGCAAACAAACGGAAGTGCGTGTTGTGAACGAGAAAAGCGCTCGTTGTTTCGTTTGGAGTTCACATCATGTGCTGCTGTTTGTTTTGCCGTGTCATTTTGTTCATGTTCTAGCCCTCTCTCAGTCTCTAGTCTGTCAATGCTACCTTAATGTGTTCACCTGTTCTGTGTTATGTCTTCGAATCATTTGTTTAATAGTGGAAGTGACTTTGTGGCCAAGTGTGGTGACCCATACTCGGAATTTGTGCTCTGCATTTAACCCATCCAAGCGCACACA
>CM074962.1:15657590-15668988 GCA_037577455.1 Pangasius macronema
CAAGCCATCACAGTACAACCCCCCATGAAATAAGTCCAGGACAAAGTTTTGGAAAAGTAACAATCAGGGTCTGAAAATCAGGATTATAAAAAAAAATCCCAAACTGAACATCGCTCAGACCAACATTAAAGCAATGATTAAAATCTGGAAAGAATATAGCACAGCTTTGTTTTTCATAGAGGAGGCCATCCACCAAAAGTCAAAGTCTAATAAAAAAAAAAAAATAAAACCTTTGAGTGTAATATTGCAGTCACCGTCTCATGACGTTTGGGAATATGTCGACGGTGCATTAAGAGCTTTCAGATTCCTTTGAGGAAACAGAGGTAACCTGGGAACAAGTTGTAGTTCCTCTCTATGGGTGTTTAACCAAGCCCAATTTGCAGCTTCAATGAGACTATACTTGTGATCAATGCTTAATGGCACCTTATTAACCTCAATTACCACAATTAAGCCCGACTGCCACTGGGCTGCTTTGATGACTTAATTAATCTGATTCAGCGAAGAGGCCACTGTGTCCCCCCATAGTTGCCAGCCTTGACCGACCATGTGGCCCCGTTAAAAGCACATCTGGTGGAACAAAACATCTCCTTGCTGGCAGACAAATGCCTACACTCTGCGAATGAAAGGCAACCCTCTGCTGTGTGATGTTCATAATGAATACTACAAGCCCCTTGGCACTGTGCCTTATTGGGTGGCTTGGATAGCTGCCCAGTTTGTTCACAGCTAATTGCTTAATTGATGCATTGTTTTTACAAACGATACGGATTCCTCTCATTTCGACGACAAAAGGCATTACACCCCATTAGCGAGTCGTGACTCTCACAGCAAGCTGTATTAAAGATTTAAAGCTATTGTTTAGCGCTTTAGATTTTATGCTTCAATGCGATTAGTAAAGCGTGCTCTTTAAAAAAAAAAAAAAAAAAAAAAAAGGAAAAGAGTCACACACTGGGTATAAATCATGCCGCATTAGTGCACCGTGTTCTACAAACAGACCAAATATGCCATGCACAGCCTGCAGCAGATAGAGATAAATGCTCCCTGTTTTCTAATTTTATTATTTATAAAATGTAAATAAACTGACAGCTCCAGCAGTTAGCGGTGGCTGAAGATGCTCTCGTGTTGCAGCCCGCCCCTCTGTTGGTATTTACATCTGCCTGGTTTGCTGTTATAGGAAATGAAGAGGCATTTGACTCAGCCGTTTAATTAGCAGACTGTGGGTTAATAAGTTCCTCCTCAGGCAGCGGACTATTTCCTCATGAGAGTTGACACTTCCATAATGCATTCTCTTTCCTGTTACGCTCGAGCCCCAGCACGCACGCACACACACACACACACACACACACACACACATGTTCGCACACTCTTTCTCTCCCTCTCTCTCCTCCCTACATATTCCCACTGAAGTCTTGGATAAAGAGCTGTTTTCCCCTCTGTCTCGGCGGTGTGTTTGTCCCAGACCCTCAGAGATTGGTGCCAAAAGCTTGCTGCCTGTGTGGAAGCAGGGGAACTGGAGGATGAAGGGAGCGCCGGCCACATGGAGACACACTGTTACTTATTCATCAGCCTTCAGCGCTCACGGGGAGGAAACAAGGCCTGTGTGCTGTAAACACACGCCGGCACAACAAACAGACTGAAATAACAAGAGCTCAGCCCAGCACTGGGACTGTCAGAGTTGGGTGCCAGGCAGGATTGGTAGTGTGTATGTGTGGAAGAAATCCCTTGATTATATGGGGCTTTTGATACACCAGGCTGTTGTGGGAGAAAGAATTGATACACATTGCATCAAACAGACTCTGTTTTCATCAGGCCTGCTCTCCTGCAGTGAATGTGACAAATCCTGCTTTTGAATACGTTAAATATGAAACGACTGGGTGAAAATGTCTGCTGGGGGCTGATTCCTCCAGGACGGGGTGTAAAAATAGCATCGTCCTCTAAAGTTGACGGCTATTATCTCAACACGCTTCTTTTCCCCATGGCACGAGGCACTAGCATTTACATCCGACATGTAGAGAGGGAAATTACCAGCGTTTTGATTTGTTTGGCTGCGTTTACAGCGCGATGGCAATGCTACGGCAGTTGAGGTATATACGCGGGAGGGTGTGTGGTCCTCTCTGGGCTTCACCTCCACCATTTCTCTCTGGAGAAAGCCGACAGATGGAGATGAGGTGGCCCCTGGAGGAGTGGTAGGACCACACACGCTCGCAGTGTGCCCGGCAGGTAGCGTTCGTGGTCGAAGGTGTCTCTCTGGGGAGCTGGCGAGTGCAGATGCACCACAAAGCCTCCATGTAGGCATTCGATTCAATCAGTGATTTCTGCTACAGCAGCACAAACTGTACCCCCAGCAGCTGCTCCTGCCACTACTCAGTGTTACACCAGAGCGCACTCGTGATTTTATTAGCCACCTTTTGCACGGCTAAATATGCATTACTATCATTTGTTCAGGATAGTAAAAACTTACTGGTAATGTTTTCGTGCAACAACATGTAACTGTTGTGTTTTTCTTTTCAGTAGGTAATCAGATGAACAGTGACTTGCATCTCCTGTATCTCCACCCCAAACGTTCTCACATACTTCTCTGACTCTTCACCCAGTCACTGACTTTTCTTGGATGCTTCCTCTAGTCAGTCAATCAGTCCCGGTTGTGCCATATTCTTTCCATTTTTAAAGAAAAAAAAAGACTTAATGGTGCTTTGCAGGATACTGAAAGTTTCAGGATTTTTTTACCCAATCCCTGCTTGATACTTTTCCAGAACGTTGTCCCGGACTTGTTATGATAGTCTTCCAGGCACTGGTGTATTTTTACTGAGATCATGTAACAGGGGTGAATACTTCTGCAATCACAACTTTTGATTTCCTGCAATTTCAGCATTATTGGCAATTCTGTGCAAATTCCTGACGTATATAATCTCAATAAAATTCCATTTCAGCTCCAGGTTCGTATCAGCACGAAATGTAGAAAGGATCAAGCAGGGTGAATATTTATGCAAGGCACTGTAGCCTCTTTATACGAGCGTCACAGGAAATGGAAGGGTAAGTGCAGTCTGTGTGTTGTGATGGTGTGTGCCGGGTTCAGAGGAGGTGATTTGTTTCAGCAGGCTCACCAGCACGCCCACTTCAAACGGCTGTGTAGGACAGAGCAGTGAGTGATGCAGGCACTCTGGTCTGCGCTTTGTGTCGACTCTAACCGTGAGGGCCTCTCTCACACTCTCCTCATGCATTATTTTCTCAGAGTTTTGCTGGCTGCAAAGGGATATGGCAGTACTAATTGCCAAACCACGCCTGCTTCCCTTTCCTCCTGTCTCTTTCATTGCCACAGGTCTCCCTGTGAAAGCGCTCATTATGGATGTGAACATGTTAAAAAGCTTAGCAAAATCTGCAAGCTGTTTGCGTGGGCCTCGGAGGCTGAAATCCAGCGAAGCCGTCATCTGTTGTGGATGCTGTGTGAACAGGTTCAGAGCAACATGTAGCGCATTTGTGTGTGTTTAGCAAACCGTCACAGTCAATTAGTTAACAAGATGTTGTGGCTTGTGCGTAGTTGTGGAATCAGCTTTGGGGGCATCAAAGGGGAGGTTTTATGGGTAGTGAAATATTCATAATGTTTGTTTAAATGCTTTACACACTGCATTAAACTGCTTATAAATTCTAATCTGGAGCTTTGGACTCCTACTGCCCTGTTTTTTTTTTTTTTTAAGCTAGGATCTGCAGTGTTGAAATAGAAGCCTGCTAAGCATGCTTCGTCACACCTCTGAAGTGCAAATGAGCGTTTTGATAAAAAGCACTAAATTATGGTTTTTATGAAATGGCAAATTTAGCAGTATTTATTTTGCATAAGACTAATAATGTGCTGAAAAAAACAGCAGAGATGCAAGTTAGCATGGAATACTCCTTGCTATGTTTTGATATTTTCTACCTTATTTAACAGAACTTCCTCCCAAAGTGTGCTGTTATTTACTGGTTAATGAGGTCCAGTGCTGAAGAACGTGTTAAATCCAGAGAAGTGCTGCTAGCTCATGGCTTTCATCTCTGTGAAGAAATATTTTTGATTTGTTTAGTGATGATAGTGATAATTTATTGATTAGTGCTGCATTTCGTGGTTGTGAGTCACTCTGCCATCACAGGGAGACATTGCTAGTGCAGGTACATTGACGTTTAGTAGATGTTAATTCTGCCAAGGGACAGTGATAGGTTTCCTACGTCTTTCCTCACTCACCAAGTTCCAGTGATGTTCAACGTCATCTTAATGAGAAATTCAGCGTAGAAGTGGTGAAGCAACATGCAAGTTGGTCTCAGAGTTTCAGAATGCAACGCAGCTATACAGTACTAACTAGCCGATATGGAGACTTGGCTGTTAGTAAGTCACAAGATGACAAGCACAATGTTGTTGCATTAAATTTGAAGCTGATATGTTTGAGCAGAGTGTACAGATGAGGAGGTGAGAGAGCCGGATAGGCTAAATAATTAAAGCTCTGCTGCATCGCTCTGTTAGCAATAGATAGATAGCAATGAAGCAAGGCATAACTGGCACCAGCAGGTAGTCAAATAGCATTGTGGTAATGTGGGGAACTGTGGAACCCCAGCGTGAAAGTAGACCAACATGTTGATGAAAGGAGTTTAAACTAAAAAGGTCAAGTCAGAATTTTATTACAAAATAAATCTTGGATGACACGGTAGCTAAAGCATAATATACAAGTTGAGTGGATTTTTCCTTTAACTGCACATAGACAGAAAGTGTATTTGTGGTGTGTACAGAACATATGTCCGAGTGTTTTGTCCAGTGGAAGTATGTTTTATATTCTCGATGAAAAAAAATTACAATATGACCTCCTTCTCTGTCTCTACTATTGTAGCAGCTTGAACCAGCTTGCTCTGACGTCTTGGGTGGTAAGAGTTGTTAGCCTTAGGAAATCTGATTTAGATCTGTCTGATGTGACTCGATTAAGATAGTGTCCTAATTAGTGATGCATGATGGGGATGATAGTGATGCTCAGTCCAGCACCGAGAGACAGAGGGATTAAAACATACCCAGGAAGTCTGGCAGGGTGCCTACGAGTGTGTGCGTGTGCGTGTGTGTGTGTGTGTGTGCATGCATGTAAGTGGGGAGGGTAGTGTGTCGGCTGATGACAGGTGGGCAGTCCATGTGTCAGTAACTCACAAGTGTGACTGCTAAACATTTCACATCATGTCACAGCGAATACCCTGCTCCACATGTAATGGGTGGAAGAGATTTAGGAGCCTGCGCCTGATCTACAGGCCTGGCTGATTAGAGTGCAGCGCTCAATTACGCTTGTAAGGCTTCATTTAGAAGAGCTAAATGAAGTTACGTCGGTGCAAACTGTCACCTCGTTGGAACACATCAAGCCCGCTTGCGCTGCCTCGCTGAGTTGAATTGCTTCCCCATCATCTCAAGGGCATGTCTCACCATGCCACGCAAAGAAAAGGAGAAAGAATGCCTTGTGGCTGATACTTTTTTTTTTCCCCTTCTACAGCGCATTATTAAGGAATGCACAGTAGAAGAGACGATGAAGTAATATTCTGTGACAAAAGCTAATATGATGCGGGGGATATTGGCAGGGCCTAGTTAGGACAGTCTGTTTTTTTTTTCCTTGTGCCATGTTTTAGCAGAAAAATAATTCCTCGCTGTGACATTTTCGACTGGAGCCCTCAGGGCACGATAGGGAATCGGACCAGGTAATTGCGCCAGGGCTTCCCCCTTACTAAATTAACCTCTGCACAGAAATTTATTGGCCTGCTGTTTTTGAAAATTATTTAAACTTGCGCTTATTTCCGACTCGAGCCTGTTTTTTTCACCAGAGACTGGCTTATTTTTGCACAGAGACCTGATTATATTGGAGGGGATGTTTGGGAGAGGA
Source organism: Pangasius macronema (assembly GCA_037577455.1). NCBI lineage: Eukaryota > Metazoa > Chordata > Actinopteri > Siluriformes > Pangasiidae > Pangasius > Pangasius macronema. The sequence goes on from CM074962.1 coordinate 15,663,461, forward strand.
GACAGGCTGGATAATTCATCTTGGACAGGCTTCAGGGTGGCAACATTTTTAACTGCTCACCTGTGGAAATATACATAGCCATGTAGTCATGACTGCTGAATTAAGTCAATATGCACTCATGGGTCACAGGAAGGACAACCTACTTTTGGTTGTGACTGATATGTACAACACTAGAAGAGAGCCAGAGGACTGTGATTTTCATATTACTAATGTCTATCGTATTTAAGACACTCTGTCCTCACGCTCTGGCCCCATCAATAAAACACTGATTGTCCTGTTTGATTTGGCTATACATTTAGAGTCTCAGATTACATGTTTTTTTCCAGGGCCAGAGCCGTCACTTTTCTGTCAATCCTCCATCTTCCTCACATTACCGCCTTTGTCATATCCTTCTGCCACAATCCTGTATATTCCGTTGTAGCCTGCTCATCTCCCGATCCCATCAAGTCTGAATGAATGCCCTTTATGGCATATTAAAAATGAACCTGTGGCAGGATGCTCACACTTGCAAAGGAAATGAAGACATCCTGAGCCATTAGTTATCAGAACTGGAGCCATGCTAAACTTCTCTGACAATACTTTTAAATACAGGTTAGATAAATGATGGAAGTCTTCACGCTCTTCCTTTTTAGCCCTTATAGCATATTAAACAGCCCTTCACTCTGAACGCTGAGAGTAATGGCAGAGTGTCCATTTTGGGGGCTCTGTTACTGAAATATGTTGGCTGGCTATTGAAGCAAGGCACTTTGAATGAGCATCAATCTCCGGCTCTTGCGTACGCAGAGACAATTGTCCAAATCATGCAGCGGAGACAGCCTGCAGGAAACTGACAACTAGCCAGGAGAAGCAGCGGAAACGGTCAGCCGATCATGATTTACATGCTATCTGGCATTTTGGCCAGCTGACAGAGTAAAGTATCAGTCAACTATATTGACTTTTTTCACCTCGTCCTCTGACAGCCCCCCGAAGTCATCCTTGTCTGTCTGTCTATAAACTGCTCCACTTTTCTTCCTTTCCGTGCATCTATTTTTTTCCCCTCTTCGCTCTTAGACTGTTATGGCCAGGGCAGACTCTCTCATTGCACCGCTGCCAATTTGTCAGCGCAAGCCATGTCGAGGAGACGGAAGAGATGCAGCATGTTGCACCGTTCCGCTGTCTGAGCTACAAGAGGATGTTGCGTGCACCCAAGAACCTTGCCTCCATTCTCCTCCATCCGTCGTAAAGCCCCACCACTATGCCAATTTGTGAATCAGCTTATGGTAATAGCAGGCTAATAATGAAGTGCTGATATTGAAAATGGAGCATCTAGTACTGTGCTGACCTTTCCGCTGAGAGAGTAACGGCCCCTCATAATAGGCTCTGTTGAGTAAGCAACTTACAAGGCAAGGTTATAGTCGGGGAAAAATACAAGGCTGTCCTGAATGCGATTTCACAAGTCGATAACCTTCCTCGTGTGTGTGAGTGCGTGCGGCCACGGCCGTTATGCTGATGTGGAGGTTTTTAAAGACAGAGGGGAGTGGGATCCCTGCAGACATCCGTAACGCCTCAGATAGGCGAGCATCAATCTCTCACACCCGCTACCCCAAATTTAACACAGCCAGAGGCAAGAGTGAAAGAAACAGTGGTTAAACATCCTCTTCCAGAGTGTTATGGAGGTAAAATTGATTACTGTGGTTCAATGACTGTGAAGTCATTCATTACGTTTGTTTTGGATTTCTTTTATTTTCCATTTCCGTTGCTGCTCTTTGAAAACTGGTAGCTGAGGCAGTGCAGAAATGTACGTCATAATTGAAATGTTGCTAATTATATGAGATATGCAAAGTATTTTCAAAAGTTCTGAGATTATGTGAAATACCTTGTATTCAAAATACCGAGATAATTTAAGTTTTACACTCTCTAACCTGAGTCTGTTGGATTGTTAATATCGTTCATTCTAATCTCAAATTCAGACCGGAGAGTCACGTTAAGCCCTCAGTCAATCCACATGAGATGTGTCTCAGCGTCAGCAACTTCGGCATTTAATCAGTTATCAGTTGGTGAATTCATATTTCCAGCAGTTTTTGAGGGAAATATTAACTGGTTAATGTTTCATAATTAATGGAATAAACCTAGTTTGAGAGCTACCAGAATCACCTGCTGAAAACCACGCCCCCTTCTCAGCCAAGCCGAGCCAACTATCCTGTTTAAAACTTATCTGTTACTCATTATTTCCTCAATTTCCTGTATAAATGTCCCTCATTTTGTAACTCACATTGCTCTCCACGATTATATAGTAGCCGATACCTAGCTACTTAAACGTTTTGGCGAAACTGGCAAACTGGCATTCTATGGAGTTTGCCCTTCGTTCACGTGAACAAGTGAAAAAGTATAGAAGCAAAGTGTAAAACAGGAGTAGCGCAGCACACAACGTTGCATTCGATACTCCTCTGATGTGAGCTGTGTGAAATGAAAAGCTTTTTCAAACTGGAATTGAACAAGGTCTTGACACGCCATGTGACATGACACTACACACTACGCTTGATGTGATGCATCTGCTATGAATTGCTCTTCAATTACCAATTACCAATTCATTCGTCGTTCTTCAGTAATCTCACAGCAGGTAGTGTTGGTGCGTCGCAGCTCCACGGTCTCTGGTTTGGTCTTGAGCTCAGGGTAGCTCGTGTGTGGAGTTTTGCGTGCTCTCCTCTTGTCTACGTGGGTTTACTCTGGGATCTCCGGTTTCCTCCTTCTGTCCAAAAACATGCTGATGGGCGCATTGTCTGTGCTAAACTTACCCCTAGGAGTGAATGAGTGTGTGAATGTGTGTGTGCATGGTGCTGTAGACTGGTGTCCCTTCCAGGGTATATTGTTGCCCCATGTCCAGTGTTCCCAGGACAGACTCCTCATCCACGACATCCCTGGCCTGTTACAAAAAGCCTTGATTACAGTGTTTTCCCTTCTTTTTCCCCTGTAAGCGTGTTGCTTTGTGAGCACACAGATGGGAGTCCAGGGATTATCAATCTTCATTTTGTAATTTATGAAGGTCTGCCTGTCAGGTATCCAGCAGCGAGTGGAACAGCTCATTCTGGCGTGCTGTGGTGGAAGGAACCCGAGGGGATGGCCACCTCCTGTTGCCCTCTCCTCTACCATGCTGCTGTCAGCATCGCACTGAGCACGCTCGGTGAGCCGGATTAACCCCACACTCCCCACACAGGTGCACGCGCACCCACACACACACACACACAAACACACACACTCTCATTAAGATACACGGCAGCCGCAACAAACGTGGAAACATGCAGTGCTTGTGGTTTAGGTCCAGCCCAGTGGAACCGCTTCCCTGATGACGAGAGCCACCAGTGGGTCCTGTTTTCCACACTCTGCTTTCTCCACCACATGGATAATTATACAAGCAGTGATGCAGACACACCTGAGACAGCATCAAAAAAGCATTTGGCAAAGCACTGCTGTAGGATTCTGTAATTGTTGGCCACTTAATCAGATTCAGTGCAGGGAAACATTTGCAATTATTGAATGTTAAAAATGGTAAAAGTTTCTAAGTTATCAAGGCATCTTTGTAATTTGTAGTGCAGCGCACAGAATCTGAGATCTTCCACAGATACCACATTTCAGCCTGTTTCTAACATCCCTAGATTTTTCAGGTTACCATGGCTCATCAAACTTCAAATTATTTAATGGCATAAGCACATATTTGATAGCCTTTGAGCTGTATCTCCAATGTCATGGATGATTAAAAGCAGTTTTAAAGTGGCTTACATCATCAAAAAGGTCAATTACTTTGCGTTTCACCACTAAGACATGAAGCCAACTTAATTACCCCATGTACCCAAGTGAAGTTGAGGTCTGACTTTAATAAATCAATCATTAATAAATCCAAATGCAAAACTCTGCAAATTTAAAAACCACTTTGATCACGTCTTGCTCTTTTTTTTTTCTGTCTTTTCCCCTTCCTGTCTTTCCATTAAAGATTGAGACATGCTTTTTGAGGAGCGAGCAGTAACAGAATGAGGGAACATTTCTGAGGAGTTCGTATGTGGTGACCTCTTTGCCTCTGTTAATAATTCACTCTCCTAAGCAGCTGGGTCGGGTCCGCTCTGCAGCCTTTGATTTGGGGGAGTGGTGCCGATTTGCGAACGATAGCCCCGGGCATGCAGCCCTGGGCAGCCTGAAGGGATGAGACCCAGTGCCCGAGCCCCTTCACCTCCCCCAGAGTTTGTCCAGCTGTCCTATTGAGTCAACCACCTTGTCCCTCTCAGTCCGTTCTCACCTTCATAAGCCCCGGGACAAGGAAGGATGTTTGGGTGGATCCTCTGAGAGCTGGGCACTCGTGGCTCTGATGCTCTGGCAGGGAAGGATCCATCTCCTCAGGCTGAAATTTGTCGCTCGACCTGCCAGAAGCCTTGAGAGAATCTCCACTGCAGGGCGAGAAGAGAGGAGAGGAGAGAAGCCCTGAGTCTGTTGGCTCTGTGCTGTGGGCCAAGTTCATCCTCTCTCTCTCTCTCACTCACTGCACCTTTCTCTTTTTTTTTTTTCCCCGTGTTTCTTCTGACTCGTGTGAAGAAGCCGGCGCAAGTGCCTGGTGCAATACAGCAGAAATGATCTCTGGCTCATGCACGCTTGTGGAGTGTGTGTCCTCAGGTCATATAGCCTGTCTCTCCCTCTCTGTCTCTCTCTCTCTGTCTCTCTCTCTCTCTCTGTTTGTATGCGTATGTCTTTTTCCTTCTTTGCCTCTCACTGAGCGTTCACTGGGCTTTATTGGCAGGACTGTTACAGCAGTTGCTGTATTGACAAAGCATTGAAATGACTTTTTTTAAAAATAGAACTAACAGTAAAAGAAAAAGAAACAATATAGAGCTGTAAACAGATATTCAGGGTGTGTGTAGGACAGGCACAGTGTCTCACTGTCCCACAGGAATCCTGCAGGGTCTTCCTCTCCTCGGACGATTCATTTGTCAGCTGATTTTTAATTTCTCATCTGCCAATTTATGGAAATTTGGTATTTTTGCATGATTTTGTCCATGAAATTCTGTCTTATTTGCTGATATTTTTGTTAGTGGAGAAGGTATATGTCTCTCTCTCTCTCCCTCTCTATCTCTTGGTGTCTCTCTCCCTTTCTCTCACTCTCTCACTCTCTCTATCGGTCTATCTTTCTGTCTCTTTGTCTCTTTTAATCTCTCTCTCTCTCTCTCTCTCTCTGTCTCTCGGTGTCTCTCTCCCTTTCTCTCACTCTCTCTATCGGTCTATCTTTCTGTCTCTCTGTCTCTTTTAATCTCTCCCTCTCTCTCTCTCTCTCTCTCTCTCTCTGTCTCTCGGTGTCTCTCTCCCTTTCTCTCACTCTCTCACTCTCTCTATCGGTCTATCTTTCTGTCTCTCTGTCTCTTTTAATCTCTCCCTCTCTCTCTCTCTCTCTCTCTCTCTCTGTCTCTCGGTGTCTCTCTCCCTTTCTCTCACTCTCTCACTCTCTCTATCGGTCTATCTTTCTGTCTCTCTGTCTCTTTTAATCTCTCCCTCTCTCTCTCTCTCTCTCT
>CM074962.1:15669088-15700240 GCA_037577455.1 Pangasius macronema
CTTTCTCTCACTCTCTCACTCTCTCTATCGGTCTATCTTTCTGTCTCTCTGTCTCTTTTAATCTCTCTCTCTCTCTCTCTCTCTGTCTCTCGGTGTCTGTCTCCCTTTCTCTCACTCTCTCACTCTCTCTATCGGTCTATCTTTCTGTCTCTCTGTCTCTTTTAATCTCTCTCTCTCTCTCTCTCTCTGTCTCTCGGTGTCTGTCTCCCTTTCTCTCACTCTCTCACTCTCTCTATCGGTCTATCTTTCTGTCTCTCTGTCTCTTTTAATCTCTCTCTCTCTCTCCCTCTCTCTCTCTCTCTTCTCCTTCACTGCTCATCAACCTCCCAGCTCCAATTTATAGACAGGCATAAAAACTTCTGGCTCCTCCGTTACAGCTGCTGCCTAGCACTGGCACGACAAAATAGGACACATGCTGTTAAACATGTAAAGGTCTTTTTCTTTTCTCCAGTTTCAAAACACTCCATCTAACTGTCACAAGCCTTCCCAAACAGCCTGTAGTGTCTGCTGGATGTCCAGCCAGGTCTTTCCAGTATGAAACACACGTCTCCTAAACAGTTTCCTCTCTCAGAAAGGAAATAATTTTAAGTTATGTATGAACGCAGTCGTTTCGAAGACCAGACGGTGTTCGTAGTAAAACTTTAAGGTTCTTGGCGAGTTCCAAGGACAAATGCCTACACGAGATCTTCTTCAACCCATATCTAAATACCACCTGCCCATGTCTTTCTCACAGTCAGCGAAAGTAGTGCCGTATGCGATAATAGGACTCATGCAATCAACATCTTGTCCTTAAGCGGTCTTTTCTTTTAGAAACCACTTTCATTATTTATAAGGTTTTGGAGTGTTACAGCACTCCGATCTTTTTTCCATGAAACTGTGGTTGGAGTTAGATGAAGCCTGCAAAATCAATTTGAAAAGCATAAAAATTATTATCTGGTTCATATCCTGTGCGTTGGGCTTCGGTATACCCGGGAAACTTTGGAACAGCAATTTTTCTCTCTTTATCTCTCACTCTTTTTTTTTTTTTTTTTTTAAACGTGCATATGTGTGTTAGTGCAAGTGACTGAGAAAGCCTGTAATTCTCATAACTGACATCAGAGATTTTTAATAAAAAAAAAATAAATAAATAAATTGAATTAGAATAATGAAATAATACACATCATTTATTAAATTAAAAATAGAAATTAATAAAATAATTATTTTAATAATTAAATAATTGAATTATTATAAAATATATAACTTTTTTTTATAAAATATTATTTAAAAATTTTTTTAGAATTATTAATTTATTTGGAAATTCCTACATGAAGTTTTACTTTATATATATATATATATATATATATATATATATATATATATGTGTGTGTGTGTGTGTGTGTGTGTGTGTATATCTATCTATCTATCTATCTATCTATCTATCTATAAATATATGTGTGTGTGTGTGTATATCTATCTATCTATCTATCTATCTATCTATCTATCTATAATATAATGTAATATAAAAATAATTAATAGGAAAAAATGGAGTATCTAGTTGAAGCACAGTTGTAAATTTCTCAAAGGGAAACGTGAAAAACGTATGTGTGCGTATTTTACAAATGCAGTGCATCAACCATCGTTTATTTTCAGCACAATACTTCACATTTCAGCAGTGAGAAAGCAAACACGGTGAGCTGAGAGCCAGGTGTCAGTGAACGCAGCTTAAAAACTTTTCCACGCTGCCTTTTCCTCTCCTAGAACGTTAACCGTAAAGGGAGGGGAAAAAAAGAAAAGACAAGAATGACTTAGACATACACGTCAGGAAAAGAGGTCATCTCATGGCAGTGGGATGTTAATTCTCCTCTATTAATGAAATTTATCCTCCTCACTGTCTGCCCTCTTCAGAAGCAAGGGTCCTGTTTTAGGGAGGGAAAAAAATGGGGGAGATCGAGTGAGAGGTGAGAAGGAGAGGGATTTTTTTTTTTTTGCACGGATACAGAGGCAGGCCATGGGGGGTGTGGGGGTGTGGGTGGGGGTGGGGGGGCAGGGCAAAAGTAAGAGAATGACAATCGTCAGGTGATTAAGAGGACTTGCAGGCTAGGTAGACCTACAAAATGAATAACCGTGGACCCAAAAACCATGCCATAAGGCTCAATGGTTTGTGATTTGCAAGTTGATAAGACAAGAAGATTAATAATGCTGCATGATAATGGTTGGCTGCGGCTCAGCTGGGGAGATGGTAATGATGTGATCTTGCTGCAGGAGCAGTTCAGCACGCCACACTGCTGTACAGGCAGCAGGAGGAACAAAAAAAAAAAAGGAAGGAAGAACAGAAACACTCATCCCAATTGGCCCTCAGGATATGGAGAGTTTGAAAAATGAGAATGCAGTTATCATTTTAATTAGATATAAAGTTTTTTTTTATAATAATTTGCTGAAACGAGGACTTCAAAGAACATATTTGCAGCCCGTTGCAGTTCCTGAGTGACAGTTTTTTGGTTCATTTGCAGACATTGAGCTCTTCCTGTACAAGAGGATTGTAAAAGGAGAAATGCATCTATCTGTCTCTCTCTCTCTCCCTCCTGCATGAACGAGTGAGAGCGTTGAGTGGGAGATCTTGGGTGGATATGATTTGTTGTCACAGCGGTTTCCTTCAATTATAGGCTCTTTGGAGACAAACTCAGGTTTCTAGGTTTTGTGTATGAAAAGGAAATGTGTTTCGCAGGCATTTCTGCGAAAAAAAAAAAAAAAAATGGTGTGTTCACTGGAACCCCAAAAAAACGCTTTAATTGTTTCCTCAGATGCAGATGTTGTTTGCCTGGCAGGCTCAGATGACAGTAATGGTGTCATGTATGCCTGAGGTGTTGATACACCACTTAACGTCTTCGGGTAAACAAATTGCTTGTGAAATGCAAATCATAATAAGTTTGTTCTCAGCAGTTTTGACGGATGACACCGCATACGACATGTGTTGACATGTTTGTCTGTGTGTCTGCATGTGTTCCTCAGTCTGCGAGAGAGAACAAAAAAAAAAAAACACGCAACTCAAATTTTTGCTCCACATGCTTCTTTTTGCTTCCTTGCTTTTTTCCCGAAGCTGCCAAGCTCATTTAAAACAATTCAAACAATTAAATCCTTTCATTTGCTTCTTTTTTTAGTGAGCCATGCCTGACACACACTTCCTCCATTTATATTTTAATTTGAAGCACTCTAGTTAATTATTGCAGCTGGGTTGTAATGACGAACTGCACATTTGCATAGGTCACAATTAAATGAATGAATTTTCGGGAAATATTCCACCATTGAAGTGTCAACTTTGCTAGAGGTCACAGTAGCTCCAAATGCTCCCCCAACGCCCCGTAATGAGTTAATAACTGCTATTAAACTCTAATTAAAAGGCCAGCACTGGGTGAGTGAAACAGTTAATAGAGCAATAGCTCAGATGTTTCTCTTAATGCATAGCAAAAGCACAGATTACCTATTCAAATTAAACCTGCCAGGGTTATAGTACGTAAGCCCAGGCACAGTCTGACACTTTAATTATAGTCAGGCTAAAAGTTGCATTTTCTGAGAAATGATTTGCTTGGACAGGACTCCCTGCATCTCTCATGCGCTCGTCCTATAAAGTGATAATTTACAATAATGATACATACGTATCACGGCTGCTGTTAGTGAATGAGGGATGTGATGGGAATGATTTAGTAGAGTACTCAGCTGTGCACGCGCTGTGTGTTAGAGCGCTGTTTCCGTCTTGCTCGTGGCGCGGGATATTTGCCATCGACATCCATTCGAGGCCGGCGAGCTGTCAGCTTGAATGAGGCATATCACACACACACACGCACACACACACACACACACACACACTCTCTGCCCATTTGCGCTTTTAAGCATCATGATGCAAAGCAGTAAGCAACGATAAGTGACGAGAAACGTGACAATGTCAATAGCAATAATCTTCTCAGGGCGCCGGGAGATGAGCTGCGTCAGCTCAGCGTGCCTTCAGTATCCCATAAAATGAAGTGGAAATATTGAGTCTGAAAAAAAAAAAAAAACAATCAATAAACGATGGGGAGATAAATACCGAATTGTCGTATGGGGTGTTTATATTTGCCTCCTAGACAGCAGACAGATCACTAAGAAAAACGGAGCGAGGGTCCATTTGTATGTAAATGCAGGATTGATTATATTTATTTGCAGGCTTGTAGGGAAGCTGTGGCAGAGGGACACGCAGCGGGCTCCTGCTTCTAGCTGTGTCTGGAGAGCACGCTCCCTGGGCGGCTGTGTCTGAACCCCGCGCCGGCTAAAAGAACAAATTAAACTCATCCTAGTCTTTAAAATCAAATACAGTTTAACCTCTATCTGAGGTCTTCCCCCTCTCTCTCTCTCTCTCTCTCTCTCTCTCTGTGGTGTTAAGGTTATCACTGACCTTTAGTGTAAAGTATATTACAGACTGACAGTGGATTCAATTAATACCAAATGGGCATATGCTTAATATACAAAATTTAACATGTAGCAGCTTTTCTCATCTCGCATTTTCTGAATCTTGCATTTCCAATTTAATTCTTAGTGTACATGAGTCACATCAGCCCTGTCTCTTCCAGCCTATATATAGCAGTAGTTGTAACCTGTAGACCTCACTTGGCTCTCTCTCTTGTCGCTGTGTCAGTCCTGATCCACACACACACACACACACACACACACACACACACATTGTGCGCTCGCACCCAACCGCTCTCCAGAACATTCTAATTACCAGCCTTTTCTTATTATGTATGCCATGTCATTGTGAAAGGAAAGACCGAGGAGGGAAAAAAAAAAGAAACTTCAAGTGGTGTGGACCAATTCTGTAATTTCTTAATCACTTTTTTGGCAACCTTTGCATGTGCTAGGGTTAATATTATAAATTGAATGTTGCTTTGGTTTCCTCCTAAATAGGCTATCATGCCTTTGCTGCGGCGCTTAGCGAAATCTATTATTGTAATTTGCATAGGCCTTTTTAGTGCACAGATCCTACAAAGGCTAGAAGAACAAAGAACTCATGAGGGGGAAAATAGGACAGAAATGATCCAGCGTGGGTTCCACGTGTGACGTCAGCTCCCTAATGAAATCTTTTGACTGAGACCATAGCAAATGGTGGAATTCATATCTGACACTTAATGGTTTGCATAGAAATTAGAAAGCCGCCGTCACTTGATGTCCCTGATTAATTTACAGCACTTTTGTTATGTTGGCATCACTGAAAATAAATTGCCGGGTATAGATAGTAGAGGCTGAGGGGGGGGGATTAGGGAAGAAAAAGAAATGCAATTTCAAAAAAAAAAAAAAAAAAAAAAAAAAGGAAAAAAAAGAGATAGGATTAAATAAAATACCTAATTGCCAGAAAAGTCACCAAGCACAATGCCGGATGCCATTTGGGAAAGCTGGCCACTTGATTTCCTATGAAAATTAATCGGCTATCAAACAATCTTCGTCTGCCGAGGATGATTATAAAGCAGGGAGAGGGAGAATGCCCTTTGTGTAGGTGAAATGTGTCGGGGACTGTCATCGTAATATACCTCAGTGAAATGAAGGTTAATTCTGATGTACAGCCTGCATGGCAGTCATTATCAGCGAATCATGAAAATAAATTAAACCACTGAAATAGATACGTCCTCCTCGCACACGCAGCAGGGATCCTGTGAGGGATGGACGGATGAACTTTACAGATTATTATTGGAAAATAGTGCCAAATTCAATTAATGCACCTAAAAGACACCTTTATAGAGGGCAGCCATAATTTAAATGACAGCAGGGTGTAATTTTGCTTGTTATAAGTCAAATTTGCCGAGTTTCATGTTCCACATTTTTCATTTTTTTCTCTTTCCTTTCATTGCGATTCCCCCCTCTAATTTTTCCGCTGCCTGAAAAGAAAGAGTGATCTCTCCACTTTCGGTGTTCTGTCTTAACTGAGACATCCGCAGCATCGGCAAACGGAAAAATCATCTGAACGTGATGCAGTGTGTGTCTCCGGGTCTTTTGTATGCGCTGTAATCCCCGATGGCAGACTCCACATGTGCTGTTCTCCTCTCGGCCCCAGCCGAACGAACCCAGAGGAGCGTCTGCCTGCGCGGCCTTTATGCAGATCACCTGCGCACACTCTTCTGATTGAGGGCCCAGTGAACGCAGTAAATGGTTAACCTTTCACCTCTCGACAATGAAAGGGAAGAGGGAAAAAAAGGGAGAGGAAATCTCAGACTTAATCCATGCAGGCATCTGACAAGCCCCGGTTAGACTGGAGTCCATATCAGCGTGACCCCTGCACACAGAACCTTTATCTGTTCATCTACACCTCTCTTAACAGCCTGCTGAATTACCAAACCGGCATGAGGGAGGCTCCCCGATTAACACACATCAGCCCCGGAGTGGCACAAGCACACACTTAACCGTATGTGTGTGTGTGTGTGTGTGTGTGTGTGTTAGAGAATCTGAGCACCTGTCCTCCCCAGCAGCTCCACAGCCTTTGTGTCTAAAAACTAAGGATTCAATTAAACTGAGGAAAAAAAAAAGCAGATTTATATGAATATTGTTAGTTAAGTTTGGAAATAATGATTTCTTTTCCCAACAGTTTTTGTGTAATTGTTCATGTAACCAAATGTCGTATTTGTAATATCACAATGTTAAACATTACACACTTTATTATGAAAAAGTAAGCACAGACTACAAGAACATTCTCATATATTACATCTCAGAATGAATGTGTTTAATCTGAAGATGCTTTTTATTTGCAGATTAATAATATAAAAAAAATCAAACATTTTAAAGAACCCGTCATAGATAATGAAAATGAATTGTAACATCCTTCAAATGGAACATTTCTCACCGTTTTTCCCATCTATAAGTGTTTTTTTTTTCTTTATCTCTCTTCCCAATTCCTGCTAATGAAAAAGCCCCTCAGTATCATTATGGATATTGAACTCATATGTGAGTGAAGGAATTGGGAGCGGATGATCACTCATTGCACCTGATAGTAAAATCAATAGGCACTCTGTGTGTGTGTGTGTGTGTGTGTGTGTGTGTGTGTGTGTGTGTGTGTGTGTGTGTCACGGAGCAGCTGGTTGTGTAGGAGAAAGATGAGGGAGGAATGAAAACTGAGGAAGTGGGGCCACCTTTTGACAGCAACTACGCACAGTCATTCAGGCTTCCTCACACACTCGCTTGCTCCCTCACATCCAAGCGTGCGCGCGCGCACACACACACACATGCGCGCGCACACACACACACACACACGTGCCTGCTTTCACGGCACTCAGACAGAGCAAGGGCAGCTAATTCTAATGAGAGCTAAATCAATCAAGTGTTTTTAATCACCACTCCACTTTTATAGTGTGGTAGTAATGATGAAATTCTATGAAGGGTGATCCCCTAAGAACTAAACGCACACACACACACACACACACACACCCTTCCCAGACGCATATTTAGTACTCCAGGCACTCACTCATCTCTGATGATTTTCATTTTTCAATTACATTATCTGGTTAACCAATCAATTGCCAGCCTTATCAATAATTAATGCTTCAGTGACTATTAAAACTCCTAAATAAAACTGCAATGCGCCCTGTGACATCGTTTAATGATTTTAGTTCTGTGACATCTCCACACAGGCATCCGAGTGGCTAATTTGCATCCTTCATAACCAGTCCAGGCACGTGGAATATTTCTGTATTGTTACTATGATGGCTATTACAATATAATTTATTGCCTCAGTTGCTTATTTAATAACACACACGCAATCTGTCAGGCTCAGGCAGTGTTGTTCCATGTTGACTTTGTTGTTGAGTTGGACGCATGCATAGAGCTTCTTAGTGCATGTAATAGAGCTGCTGTAGCCACGGGCTGATGAACAGAGACCGGCGCTCAGAGGGGTGTTAACGCGCGCCGCTCTGGATCGATGTTTCACTCTGCTTCCCCTGGCTGCAGCTGCCGCTCCTCGCAGAGCATGCCTTTGTCTGAGCTCCAGAGAAACTGCTGTTTACAGACAGCTTTGGAGCCGGCAGGCCTTGATCTGACTCCACCTCACAGCAGAGACAGCTTTGATAGGACTAATCTAGGCGCTGAACTCTCCTCCGGCATGCAGCTCGCGCTCCAGTCTGTAGCTCCAGCTCTCTCTCTGTCATGTATGTTTAACAGTTTGTTGTTGTTGAACTCAGTGCCAGGATCCTTACATCAGCTGTGTTTAGCCGTCAATTGACTGGAGTTTGTTTAAGGCTCCGGTTCTCTGGAAAGTTCAAAACTTCTTAGTGTGTTGTGTGTACCAGGTCACATGTGGAGAGTTTCTGTGTGATTGATTAGGATAGGCATCATGAAGGGGAGAATAGGATAGGACAGTGGCAAGGGTGATTAAAAACTTTTAGCATGGTTGTCAGTGTAGGAAACTACAAGGCAATGCTTCAAGAAAAACCAAGAGCAGGAGCTCCAGATGTTAGAGATGGTGCTAAAATGAAAGGGTGGATGGACGAGTGCAGGGAAGAGAGAGAGCGAGAGAGAGAGAGAGAGAGAGAGAGAGAGAGTCAAGGCTGAAACATCTGTCACCACTCAGCAGGCTCTGATGAGGAGACGGGCTGGTATGCGGCGGCCGAGCTCAGGAATCAGCAGGGCCGGTGAACTTGGCAGCGCTGCGTTGTTTATTTGGCCTGACCCAGCGTTCGCCACGAGGTTACAGCAGCCGTTCGCTGAAAGGAGCTTTTGTCCTCCAGCAGAAATCTGTTACAAATATTTACCATGAGGGAATGCAAAGGCCTGGGCCTCTGCCAGCCAGACAGGGGCTATAAAATTCACTGCACATTCTTGAATTAGTCCCCTTTCAAACCGCACTAAATTTACACTCTCCCTTTATTAATGAGATCACGCTGTCACTGGTTATTAGCCGTTTATGCCGTCAGTGTATGGCTCTCATGATTCTTTTCATGTAAGAGAAGGAAAGCCATGCAATAATTTAACACCAAGAGAGGAAATACATATGTGCATTTTGAACCTCTGGACATGACTAAAATTTTTATGTTTGCTAGCTTCCCTCTTTCCGTGTAATTTATTTGAAATTCAAAGAGTAATTCCTTTTTAAGAGCAGGAAAATAAAACAGTTCACATCCCCCACGTGTGTCAGAAAGAACAAATTTCAAACACTGCATAATTTCACACAGGAAATCTGTCCCCAATCTATATATATATATATATATTCTTCAGAACAGTTCCATACTGGTGCTTTAACTCGAATACATCTGCTTTAACCAGCGTGCGTTGACTTTTACCCTTGCAGCCAGACCTTGCCAGCAGCCTCACATGCACACTGACATGCAACAAAGCTAATGGTGCCCAATACAGGAGGGCCTAATCTCGACTAACTGACAAGATTTAAATTGAGGAGACATCTTCCACTGATTAGCTCCCACACCCACAATTATCCAACTGGGGTGTCAAGCAAGGTTTAACATCTCCACTGATTCTGCTCTCTGGAGAGATCCAGGAGGAAACGCAATCGCTTTTAATAACTGCCGTCTCCTCCAGCAGGCTGCTCCCTCAGCTGCACCATTCCCAGCCATTCAGGCTCCCTTCAAAATTAACCTTTCCAGCGAAAATATAATTCTGCACAAAATGAACCACCGAGCCATTTTTTCTATCACTTCTGTCTTTTTCTCTCTTTCTCAGTCCATCAGTCTTTCTCTCTCCCTTCCCTTATTCTCTCGTTTGCCTCAGAATAATTTATTTAAATTGCCCATCTCAGAACAGTGAAGCAATCTGGAGCCCCTGATTGGACCCCTGAATTCAGATTTTATTCTGGAAAAGGACAGAGTATAAAGTATGTACCGTCCTGTCTTCTGGCAAATAAGGGACTTGTCTTAAGTATTTTCACTTCCTGTTAGAACTTATATTGTTAGTAAACTGATTATAATTGACCAATCTGAATAATCTGAAACTTGTGTAATTTAACAAAATGAAAAAAAGAAAAAAGCCAGATGTTTTGGGAATGTTTAATTTTTTTCTTACTCGCCGTAAATTACCAGGCATGTGCGCGGCACGCTTGATTTACATCTACTGACACGTGTACAAACTGCATAAAAGACGAACAACAGCAAAAGAGTGTGCTAAAACTTCCAATAATGCAGCTCAGCCACTGCAGTGCATCACAGTACCACAGACACTGACTGACTCCTCCTCCTTTTATAGGGTGCCATTGTGTTGTTTTGTATTGCTTTCTTTCAATTCATAAGTACAGAATGACTGATTTTCACAAAATCTTCACTAAATTTGTGTATGCAGTCAAAATAAATAAGCAATTTAAACATAAAATTGAAACTTTCTTGTGTAAATGCTTCTCCGAACAAATTTATTCATAAATCATTTTGATAATTGAGGCCCATTGATAGTAAATACGTCTAAAAAAAACCCTCCAGTGACTCTGTATGTCACCTGACCTCATTTCTCTTATTTGCATTATAACAAACTCAGCCATCACGTAGGGGGTCACGCAACATGATGGGCACCTCAGATAATTCGAGGCTCCAGTTTCTTCTCTAAAGCTCTCTTAACATCAGTGTGGCTTAACGCTCCAATCAATCACCTGCCTGTTGCCAGCTAATGAACTGTTTTTCGAATAGTGATGAAACCAGGACACAAAGCAACATGATTAATTATTTACTGTTTAGTTTTACTAATTGATCTGTTTGGGGAGCGGGGATAAAAGTAGAGGTGCGTCCCCAGATCACAATGCTTTCATGTGGCATTTATGCACAAGTGACAGCAATCTCCCACAAGATGCATAATGAACTAAACAAGATCAAATAATTATCACTGGGGACTCGGAGCGTGCCGGCTACAAACAGCAGAGTTTACTTCGGCGTTTTACTCCTCACACAACAAAGTTACGGACTAGCAGAACTGTTTAATCACCAACACTCCACTAGAGGAAGAGGGCATTCTGAGGACAGGCATGTCTCAGCGTGATGTGCTTTAACTGTGCTCAAAATAAGCGTACATCTGCCGGCACATAGCCTTTCCTTTCTTATATAAGCGTATTGTGCTTTTATAGGCTTGGAGCTTTGAAACAAATAATAGACACATTTTATATAGAAATTATTACAATCTCAGATGCGATTTTCTGACTAAAGTGGTGAGATCGCGACTTAAATAAAACGTCCATTTATATACATACATTCATATCTTCGACATCTATACTGTTAACTACTGATAGTGTGAAGTATAAAGGAATATTTTTAGAATACAATCAGCATAAGCTTATGTTTACCCAGCTTAACCGGCATCGCTACACTGTCTAAGTAATGTGTCCAAGGTCAGACATTAAGCCCTTTCTCATGATAAGGACATTTCCATATTTCCAGTGCACCAGGCTTCTCTGGCTTCGAGCTATTTGCACCCACCTCTAAGCAATAAGCACTAATTTCAGAGGGAGGGAGCAGAGATATGAGTTCCTCTCTAGCAGGGCAACACCGAGGGGGATTAATATGAAATGGGAAGAAGGAGGATGAAGAGAATTATGTATCGAGACGCTCATCTCTGCGTGATTTGCGAGAAGAATTCTGCACTAAACGAGGGGGCGCAGTTTTCAGTTCGAAAACATTAACACTCGGATACATTTGGTTCACTTTTGGATTCGTTAATTAGTATACAACCTATGACTGGTCCCTTCATAAAATAAAACATCTTAAATACTTCGAGAAGAGTGAGAAATCTGCATTGCCATGCTCCTAGTGTAAATGTCTACTTCATTTAGTTGGATTTTTTCCCCCCCAGTACTTTCTGTACTTTTTTTTTTTTTTTTCGTGTATAAATTGTATTAGATTGTGTAATTCCACCTACCCCAAATTTACATAGGTTTAGGGTGCGCCCATCTTTCTTTTGACATCTGTCTTTTCATCTGCCTTTGGAAGTGAAGCGGGTCTAACTGCTGTGTGTTCAACAAATACACTCATCAAGGAGCCGTAATTGCATGGCAGCCTGGGAAAATCCTTCACATCATCAAATTTCATCATTTTCTCTGATATATAGTTCTGAAGACTACAGACTTTCCTGAGCTGAAATGTTTTAGTTGAAAATCTGGCTAGCCCCTAAAAGTGAAATGGGAGAAAATCACATTTAAAGACTCCGATTCTACAGGACAGGCAGGCACCCTGCCTATTTCTGCATTTATTACCTAATCTACTGTCTGTGGTCAAATAAAATCACTGCCAAATTGTAAGGAATTATCAGCTTAACAATGGAAATTGATTATCAGCATCAACCACAACAGTCCCTGTCTGATCACCTGAGGTAGAAAGTCTCTTATGGCGTTCAAACACGATTCTCATCATCGTCTCTTCACTCCACTGATCTCTCTTTACGCTAACATCAGTTCTGTAGGCTAAATTTTAAATATTGGTCATTTAAAAGCTTTTAAAATTGTCTGCTGTCTTCTCTTCAGAGTGTGTAAGTACTCTTTCTTGATGATGATGTCTTGACGATGACGTGATAGTGCTGAAGCATCTCAGACACTTTAACAGCTCTGGATTATAGACATTCTTGCTATGAAATATAACTAACCTTCAAATAATGCTTTATAATCTATAATCTGACTACGCTGACTACTGCGTTTGTCATGCTCCTTACACAGCATGAGCTTTGCAGGCAGACACCAAGGCATGGTTAGGAAATGTCCTTAAAACAGCACTTTGTGTTTGTATCATATGTAGAATTGTAAAAGAATATCAGTGGCAGAAGAACTCAGTTTTTCGTCATCTTTTCGGCTCTTTGCCAGAATTCAGCTGAAGGAATCTGCCAGGGTTTCCCAGACCTCCACACTATTACACTCTCATCTTGATGTTAAGCATTGTTACATGTACTTGCTTGAGGACTCTTATAAATGTAATACCAGGTAGTAGGTATGATGTTTTTATTTTTGTAAATTCGAGCACATATGAATTATTTTTGGAAGTGATAAGACAGTTTAACCTACGCATGTGACCACAAATTAGCAACAAGGCCAGCAGCGGAATCTAAACAACACACGTCGGTAGATCCAATTTGAACAAAGAGCTGTGTGTTAGCGGCTATCATTAGCAGCAATCTCCTCCCTCCTCCCTCTCTCCCTCTCTCCCTCTCTCCCTCTCTCCTGCTGTCAGCAGCCTGTGTTCTGTTTCAGATCACCTGTTTTACCTTGCTGACGGACACTGCTGATGATAAATGGTAAATGAGTGAGGAAAAAGCAAAGGGCTTGTTGATGCAGCCTGTGTTAATGATCATTTTTGTGCTAGAGGCGCTTTGGTGTGTGCGCACTTGCACATGTGATTATTCAGCCTCTTCGCCAAGATTTATTTCA
The DNA here is from genome assembly GCA_037577455.1 of Pangasius macronema. Classification (NCBI taxonomy): domain Eukaryota; kingdom Metazoa; phylum Chordata; class Actinopteri; order Siluriformes; family Pangasiidae; genus Pangasius; species Pangasius macronema. Next base: position 15,682,416 of record CM074962.1, read on the forward strand.
TTCATAATAGATGTGCGGAAACTCTGGCTTGTGTCTTTTCTGACAGTTGTATGTTCTTTTTTTCCCCCTCTCTTCTCTGTCTGAAACTGCCCTGATTTTCCTGCTGGGAGTTTTGAAGAATGTCCTCCAACTCCACAGGCTTCTCTCCCACATCCTATTCACTGTGTCACTGTTACAAGCAGCTCTGAAAACATAATGGACTTTGTCGCTAGTGGCTCAAATGCGTCCCGACGTTGGCGCTGTTTCTGGGACATTTAATAATGTCCATAAAGTCATGACTTGATTTGCTTCAGAAGATTGCCAGTAAATGCTCCTCATACATAAGCGAAAACTATATAAATATGTTTATATAGAAATTTTTGTGACATTTATTGTGACTAATTTGTTGGTTGTTGCTGTATTTTCATTATTCCGATGAGAATTCAGCGGTCGTGTTCTGCGCCGCTACCGCAGTTACAGTGATGAAATTTATAAAAGAGCTAGCCACTATTTCTCATTCACTATTTTCCAGCAATGTTCAATGTCAGATTCATGAGAAATCCAACGCAGAAGTAGTGGAGACAGAAAACGTTGGACTGCATCTATATGATGGCAGAGACATAGCTCGGCTAGTTAGCGAAAGTTGAAGCTTTGGAAGATGATCCGTTTGAGCAGAGTGTTCAGATGAGGAGGCGAGAGAGCTGGACAGATAACAGGACTAAAGCTCTGCTGCATCAGCCTCTTTAGGTAGTGATAGGGTTGGCAGCGTTGCTTTGAATACCCAAATCCTCACGAGGCAGAAACCAGCTGGAGCTGGTCCATCTCTGGATGCCTCAGGATCCTCATAGGGTTGGCCTCTGTCTACTGGAGCTGGCACAATCTCTATGTGCCTTGGGATGGGTAGAAGAAGGGAAACAAGTGGAAAGGAATTAGCGTAGCTGCTCAGATGTACTGAAGTACAAGGTATTAAGTGTGTGCCTGGCTAATGATATATGTCTTTAATCTACGCTTGAACTGGGAAACTGTGTCTGAACCCCGAAGACTGTCAGGAAGGCTATTCCAGAGTTTAGGAGCTAAATACGAAAACGTTCTACCCCTTTTTGTCGAATTTGATATTCTGGGAACCACCAGAAGTCTGGAGTTTTGAGATCTTAAGGAGCATGGTGGATTGTGACGTGTTAGAAGACTAGATACGTGGGAGCTAAACCATTTAGAGCCTTGTACGTAAGTAGTGCTAGTTTATAATCAATTCTAAACTTAACAGGTAGCCAGTGCAGGGATGATAGTATTGGGGTTATGTGATCATCATTGGGGTTATGAAGATCACATGTTAATTAGAGATTAAAGATAATTATGCAAGTTGTTCAGGGTTTTTTGTTTCTTTAGTGAAATCATTGTAAACCTCATCTTAGTGATGTAGCAGTGTGAATAACTTCCTCTCCGAGCGACCTGTCAGTGAATCAGCCGGCTGCATCAGGTGGCAGTGCCCAGCACCACGGAGCTCATGCTCCCACTTAGCCCTGCGTATTTGGATGCACTCGAGGACACAATGGAAGTGCATTACTCGCTCTCCATCCTCCCCGCAGCTGTAATTTCATAGCAGTTACTGCATGCATCCTACTTGACACACAATTCACTCTCTCTGGGAAAAGAGCCAAATAATGGGATTTAGCCTGGCTGCTAGCATGAACTTGCCATCGCTCCCCTAATTACCCTATCCAGACACGAGGCTCGACAATGTCAGCCCCGCATTGGCACCAGTGAGAGGTCAAATCTGTTTTTCAGCGCAAATGGACTAATGGATTGATATTTCTGAGATCTCTCTTCCCTTTTTTTTTTTTTTTTTTTTTGGTGGATTTGGGCAGAACTAAAAATAATGTGATTTTTTTTTTTGTTTCTGGATGGTGTGTGAGCCGGTTACTGTGACACCTCAGTAATGGTATTGGAGAAGATGGCTTATGAGGTGGTATGTGTAAATAAAACTGAGTCTTTTCTGAGCTTCATCTGGACTATATTTATGGCTGTGGACATCCGGGTCCATGTCAAATGTACAGTATAATGTCTCATAAGACATCTGCCTTCCATCGCACACATCCTTTCAGCACTATGAAATAAAACAGGCTTCTTAAAGTGCCAGTGTGCTGCATTCAGTATGAACAACATTCAAGCTGAAGTAATAAACAGGGTTTAAAAAAAAACACAGATTAATAAATTTAATCATTTTGAACAGAGCAGTCGTTAATGTGGCACGGCAAATGGCTGGCTGTGGATGAATTCATTTATTCAGGTCATCTGCGCGTCTTTAATATTTCCTGTCAGCAGCCTGTTTCTCGTGGCCACCCGGCTACTGCAGTGGAGCTGTCAGAGACACGCTGGAACAATTTCATTTGCTCGTGAAAGGGAATGTTCGCGTGCTCCCTAATCAGCCTTTGGGGTATTATTGGCTTGTTTATTTAGTGATATGGGGAACGGTAATGCCGCAGCAGGCCTTTGTTCCCGCTCTGTGACTGTCACGCGGCGTCCGAGGAAAAGATAGGGTCAAATAATTAACTAAATTAATGAGTTTATTCTGTGAGCAACTAAACGCAGGCAGAGATGAGAACTGATACGTCTGTGAAAACGGCACATGGCTTGCTTTGTGTTTGTGTTGGGAGGGAACAGAACACACATCTCATTAAGACTGGGTGCTGTTTAGACTTATCAATTTAATTGCAAACTGTATTAAAAAGTAGAGCTTTTATTAGGGTTCACTGATCAATAGTGGAATATGAAGGCTTAATGCGCTTGCTATTGCAATACTTAATTGTTTTTTCCTGACTTCCTCAGATCAATAAGTGGATGGAAAGTAATCAGAAATAAAGCTGAAGGCTGTAAATGAGTGGAGGCTAGTTTGGTAATTTGCACTACAACCATTAGGCAGAGGTTTGTGTAAACTATGTATGATGTGAGGAATAACACTGCTGGGGTTGTGCTGTCATAGGAAAATAATCAAGTTGATTATATTCCTATATCACCATTCCAGGAATATTTTATTCCTCTTATACCACAGCAATTTTCCAACAATTGCAGTTTTTTAATTTGTTAATGTACGACTTTCTGTGCATTTGATCTATTTATAGCTAATTTTTTGGACGATATCTTACCAAGAATCTGTCATGAAGTCTCTCCCATGGTGGAAAACTCCCTGACTGTTACAAAAGCGCTGACACTGGAGACTCCTTCCATACGATTCAATGATTATATGTTTTTGTGTTAAACAAAAACACGTTTTTATCAGCCTTAGATTACGTGAGCATCCGCCATACAACGAGCCCTGTGAATCATTTCTTACTGTAGAAACAATACTGTATTAGTGTGTGTGCATTAATACAAACCTGTGTTTTGAGTCACAGCTGGAATTACAGTCAGAGCTGCTGTTATTGGAAAATTAAGCAACACCTTCTGACTAATAATATTTGAGAATTCGGCAGGGCTGTGGTATAAATAAATATAAATATCCAAACGCTCACCCCATGAACCTTTGTGAAAAGCATGCGTGTTTGATGCAGTCATTTAATGAGGAGCCATTTTGAGTTTTAGAGCGGCTGCTCTGGGCTTCATTAGTTTTCCTGCACCACAGAGAAACAGTGTCACATGTTCCCAGAAGAGCCGACTGTCCTGGGATGACACTCCAACATTGCGGAGTACTTACAATGCTTGAAATAGTGTATGTCTTTTGTGTGTGTGTGTGTGTGTGTGTGTGTGTGTGTGTGTGTGTGTGTGTGTGTGTGTGTTGCATATAGCCGCTGCAGGGTGACATCTCGGCTGTCTCTGATCAGCGTATAATTACCTCGGAACAGGAAGTGGTGCAGTCCGCGAGGGGTGGGCTATGATGAATGGTGACCCCTGCAGTTAAGATGGCCCCCACCGTGTCGGTGCATGCCACCCAGGGGGCAGGGCAGGAAATGAGGGCACTTTAGAGGACACTACCACCATTAGGTCACTGCAGGAGTCCGCTCCTCGCTAGGCACACACACACACACACACACACATACACGAAGAACAGGTGTCTGTGAGTATGTGAGAATGACCTCGCTTTACAGAGTAGCACTATATCTCTGAATATAACTGTGTTGTACGCCATGAACCTCCATGATATATCTGTCTGTCTCGCTCGCTCCCTCTTTCTCTTTCCGTTTAACACCCCACACCCCACCCTGTCAAGAGCAGACAAATATCATGTCGCGAGGATGATGGTGCGCCTTCATGGAACGCTGCCTGTTTATTAGCGGTGGGCTAACTTTAAGAGAAACAGTGTTCATTAATGGACCGCATCCAGGCCTGATGAGGCGTCAGCGCTCGACCCGGGCAACATCAGCGCCATAATGGCACGCGGTAAACGGCGGCGATAATTGTCGTCCAAATTGTACAGTGAGGCTGTCCAAGGGCTGACAGTGACAGAGCAATTATGGCAAGCCAAGCGGGCTGTGTCAAATTAGCAGCTCTGACGAGCTCTCATTTCTCCTAGCACGCTGACGGAGACGAGTGATAGCGACTTGATTGTGAGTGATAGGCGAGACGCGGCTCTGGCACCCATGCACTGATTTGTCAGTGGCTAGTGTTGGAGCGTGCCATGCGGCCAGGTATTGAGATGTTGTAGAGGGGGTAAGACAGTGACCCAACCGGGGAGTCTTTTAGTGCCAAGGTCATCAGTCAGTGCTCCTGTCAGCCAGAGATCATGAGGCGCCTGCAGCTCGTAGCCATAATTACATTTGACTGCGATGGGGAGATGTCTTCTTTTGTGGGCCTACAATGGCTGCATAATTTATAATTGACGGCAGTTAGGCAAGTCATGCAGCGGCCTTTTGTTTTGCAGTGGCGTGTTGGTTAGCAGCTCACAAATCTTTATGATGCAGCGGCATGATTCAGGCCAGTTTGTGGATTTGTGATGAACATCCAAAGCTGGAATTTTAGATTTTTTTTTTTTCAGAGGAATCCCTCACAATAGTCTGTATTATGAAGTGATTTTTATTTGATTAGCTTTTTTTTTCCTGTGTATGCAGTCTTCTCTGGGTGTTTTCACTGAACCCAATTAAACAATTTCTCTTATCATATGAAGAATTTTTTTTACACTGATTAGTGTTGATACCTGCATAGATAATCTTCTGTTCCTCTACATATTGTGCCCTCTTATGGGAATTATTCAGGATCTCAGCATTACCTAGTGATCTAATGCAGGTATTTATCTGAACATCAATTTCATCGTTAGTGTGTTTTTAAATAAATGGAAGAGATGGAAGAGATTTTTTTGTGTGTGTTGACATGTTTTTCATATCCTGGTGGAGACCATGTGTCCCCGGAAGGATATGAATATCTGACAGTGTTCAGCTTGTGGGGACATTTAGCTTCTCATTTAGCTTTCCCAAAACTGCAGCTTTTACCTAAAAATCTAAAAGAGCATTTTGGTTACTGGGGTTAATTTTAGAGTTAGATTTCTGTGTAGAATAGCACTAACAAGCTGCATTAATAATTATGGCAGTGTAAGGTCCTCTTAAGGATAGTAAGGCAAACATGTGTGAGTGTGTGTGTTTGAATTGACATGCCTTAGTTTGAATTTGCATGCTCTTACTTTCTGCCATTAATGTCACTCTCGGCTCATCACTCTCAAATTATATTTAATAATGAATGGCTTTTGGCCATAAATGTTAATGCAGGACTGTGTCGGATTTTATGTCCTGGAAGTCACATAGTCTATTTAACTTCTTTTGGTCTTACATAGCAGTTTTCCTTGATGCTTCCTTATCACTTTATACGGCACCTCTTCCAACTTCTGTACAAACACATTAATTACATATTAATCAATAACTAGGGATTTTTTTCTTTTGCTTGATCACTTTTATTATATGTGTTATTATAATATAGAGTAAATCAGTGATCATATGTGTTATTATAATATAGAGTAAATCAGTGACCATGTCCCATTTTTCACATAACAGAGGCTCAACTGAAACTAAATTGCTAGAAATTCAGTTTGGATTGAGGTTTGAGGATTTAGCATTGATTATATATATATATAGATATACACACTCTATACGGCCAAAGGTTTGTGAAGTGAAGTGACTTTGTGGCCAAGTGTGGTGACTCATACTCGGAATTTGTGCTCTGCATTTAACCCATCCAANCTCGAACCCACCACCTTCAGGTTCACCTTCGGGTTACAAGTCCGACTCTCAGACCATTAGGCCATGACTGCCCCCATCACCATCACACCCATATGTGGACCTTCTGGACCCCTGACCATCACACCTATATGTGGTTCTTCCCCAAACTGTTGCCACAGAATTGTCTAGGATGTCTGTATATAATGTAGCTTTAATATTTCCCTTCACTAGAACTAAGAAGCTCAAACCTGTTCAACATCCCTGTGCACAAACCGAGATGAACTGATGAACACCAACTGCATCCCAGACCTTCTCATCCAACATAAGTGCCTGAACTCATTAATCCCAACAGACACACTCCAAAATCTAGTGGAAAGCTTCCCAGAAGACTGGAGGTTATTATAACAGTAAAAGGGGAATAAATCAGGAATGAGATGTTCAACAAGCACATAAGGGTGTGCGGGTCAGGTGTCCACAAACCTTTGGCCCTATAGTGTACTTTTATTATAAGTACTCGTAGGGCATGTGGATGCACAAGCTGCGTTTGATCATTAGTATGTCACATGACTATAGCATTTCTTTAGGATTTACATACTCTAAGAATTCAATAACCTACCTAAACCCCCAGAAGTGTTGCTTCTCGGACATGTCCTTTTAATCATTGTCTGTATTTGAGTTTTTTTAGCACAAGATATAATGGAATCTTTACCAACATGTCAATTTCGATGGGATATACTGTATATTACCTGGGATTATTTCTACTGGTCATATTTCCAGATGCATGCATGCACAGTCCGTAAAAATTTACTGACATGACGGATTAGACGGGTCTGAAATCCCAGAGATGCACTGGTAATAATTACATTACCCCACCTACCCATGTAAAACTAATCCAGCTCGAATAGGGTTTTAGTGACTGTCAGTTTTGTTGATCTTTCCAAAACATATCCTGTCTTCAAGCATCATCGCCTATCCTCATGAAACAAGTTGAGTATGCCAAATTAGAGTGGCTTGGCCTTTAATTATTCACACTGCCCGCCGTACAGCCCTTCTAAAAGTGTCTTCGTCTTTTTGCTGTCTAAAGTGTGTGTGTGTGTGTGTGTGTGTGTGTGTGTGTGTGTGTGTGTGTGTGTGTGTGTGTGTGTCTGCTTTACATGCTGGAGATGCTGATGGCGAGACAACGCTCCTTGATGACAGGTTGGATTCGCTTTGCTTCGGATGCGTGTGGAATGTATTGGGAATTTAGTCAAAGAGCCATGAAAGTCATCAGCTCTTAGCTTGCTTTGACTCATAACTGTCTGCAAATGACTTTTCTTTTCGCTTTTCTTGCACTTCACTGGTCATGAGAAAGGGAAGGAGAAAAAAAAGGCTGGGCGTTTTAGAGTTACTAAAAATCAGACTCTATTGTGTTCACTGAAACACAGCCACCAGCTGGGGAAATGCTGTTGAGTTTGTGTAAAATTCACGTTGCGATGAATGATTGAACTGAAGCATACTCAGGCGCTGGAACAGAGCTGCTTTAATAAGAAGAAGAACAGGTCCACTGCTTGTTTGTCAGCAGTTTTGGAGGTGGCACATGAGACTCTGTCTCCTAATGAGACAGAGAGAGTTTGACAGGGACATTTATTTAATTCTCCTCTATCTATCTATGCTTAGAGATGAAGTCTCTCTCTCTCTCTCTCGTTTCCTTTCCTCGTCTTCTCCTGACAGGGGCACCATGGCACATGGGATTTGTTTCTGTGGCCAGGGGTTGTCAAGCGAGACAGCCAATAAGCAATCAAAGTGGCGTGAGTTGCTGAAACAATGGAGCAGGCCTTCTTTTGGAGGTGCGACGCGGCAAGTCTTGCATGTATAATTAAGTGAGTGAAAGAGCCAAGGCTACTTAATCTTCCCCCTAATGGCGATTCTTTCCATCACTGGCTTTCTCTGGGGGGCATACCCCATAGACCACTCCCCGGGTCACCAGTGTCCCCCAATTGTCATTGGAGAATCTTTTTTATCAGGCTGAGAGGTGTTTGCTTGCGATCTGGCATTAATCCATTCATCATTGCTTTGTTCCTTTAAGAATTCATAGGGCAGACCAAGGGTCTGTCGCACCAGCGATTTATCATCTGAGGAAAAAGAGAAAGAGATATACTGGGCATATACGAGATGCATATTTCACACATGCACACACACTGCCACGCAAGACTGTCTTTTTTTTCCCTTTTCTTTTTACTGTTTTGAAGGTAGCACTTAGGGAAGTAGTGTGTATTGTATAGTGTGATTGTGTAGTGACATTGCTGTAAGGAAATATACATATCGTCCCCTAATTAGTTCCGCGCTCACTCGCCACACCTCACACATTACATGTGGATGTTAATTAGGCTATTTCTTCTTACCTTTTCTTTGAATCATTTGCATGCTGTTAGAATCAGGGGATGTTTCAAGTACAAAAAAAATATCTTCTTGCCAGTGGGTTAATTGTCTCATTCAGTTTCATTTGAATTTGTTTATTATAAGAATAAGTCATATTTGAGCAGATATTTGACGTAGCTCCTAACAGCAAGTGGTAACTTATTGTTCAACAGCTGCCACATCATAGATCCACGCACCTCTGGTGTTTGTTGAACACTGAGATCAGTTCCAGCCGACCCCAGGAGACAACACAGCCCTCTCCTCAGCACAAGTGTTCATGGACAGAGATGCTGACATACAGGACAAGGAGTACTGGCGGAGCCTGTGATTTAGCCCAAATGGGCTGCACTGCTGCGCTCTATAATACAGACTATTATGTGGTCTCACCACTGACACTAATGGGATGTTACAGTGATTTAAAATGATTTAATGGCTCCCAGGTTGGGCCCCTAATGGCCTTCTTTATACTGCAATGCGTATTATGAATGTGAATGACAGTGTTGTGAAGTGCCTCTGTTTTTCTCCTACATCTGCTCAAACAGTGTGACAGGTGCTGCTTTTCCGTTCAGGAGAAATGAGGGATAAGTGGGGGAGGGCATGCCGTGACACCTCAGACCTCAGCCTTTCACTGGCTCTTTTCCTATTGTCCATCGTCTCCAACATATCACAAGATTGGAGTTAATGTATAGCTGCCACCGAGCCACGTTTGCTCCTGCTGAGTCAGAAAAATAACAAAAAGGGCAGGATCTTGCATCCTGGAGGCAGTTGGACCCAAAAAGAGACTCATTTGAAATGATTCAGGCACAAGGACATAATAAAGGCACAGAGATGGGCCAGAGGTTAAGAGCAGGGCCAGTGCAATTCTCTCTCAATGGGGAAAATTTTTAAAAATTTATTTGTGTTTGAAAAAAAAAAACGATAGGCAAGTATGTACTTTTTAAACTCAGTTCATATCATAATTGTGGATATGGGGATATTATCTACACTACACATTTTTCTGCCATGGCAGAGTCTTCAGGACAGAGGACACTTTCTTGGTAACATGACAAGCAGCGTTTTTGTTTTGTTTTGTTGTTTTCTGTCATTAATTTAAGACAAAGAAAAAAATGAGCATGGTAAGGGAATGAGTGTTTATAGGTGTTACGATTGATAACAGGAGCTAATTTGTCTCGTGGACGTTCCTTAATGCTTATCACTTAAATGTGTACAATAATATTGATGCGATAATAATATTACAGACCCCCTGGCTATGCTTCACGGTACCCTGGGTGTCCCTGGACCCCGCTTCGAGAACCACTGGTGTCGTAAACCTGTGGCAGTATCATAGTGTGAAACCAGCAGAATGTTAGTGTTGTGATTATTGGTTGTATTTGTTACTTTAATGCTCTATAGTACAGCCATAATATTATCATCGTTTAACATCCATCCATCCAGTCTCTGTACTGCTTCTCCTACACAGGGGAGCCTGGAGCCTTTCCCAGGGGACTCAGGGCACAAGGAAGGGGTCACCCTGGACAGGGTGTCAACCCATTGCAGGGCACAATTGCACACACACTCACACACTACGGACAATCTGGAAATGCCACTCAGCCTACAATGCATGTCTTTCAACAGGGGGAGGAAACCAGAGTACGCAGAGGAAACCTGCAACATGCAAACTCCATGCAGGAAATCCAACCCCCATCCACGGAGGTGCGAGGCAACAGTGCTAACCACTAAGCCCCGATGCCCTCCATATACCATATACCTCATAATTTTGTTGTGAATCAAATCCATACTTCAACCAGGCAAGCCCTGCACGCATCGAGTCCTCGCCAGCGAAAAGGGTTGGGAGTCTGTCTCCCAGTCATTATGGATGGTTTAGTGACAGGACGAGACCTATCGATTGGTGTAGTGAGAGGTTGGCTGTGGGGTTAAGCGAACTGAACCAAAGTCCCAAACATCTGTGTGTGAACTTTTCCTCCCTAAAGTGACTGCCTTGCCTTCATTAGTATTAAACACCCAAAGCACTCTCAAATCCGTCCATCAAACAGCTCTCCATCTTCTGTCAATAAAAGGGGAAACAGATAGCCAATCAGTCGAGGTTAAGTGCTGATAGTGTTTGGTGGAGATTAGAAGCCGGAGGATAGGGACATAACTGGACATGGGGCAAATACAGCTACACCTGCCACTCATTCATCTTTTTTTTTTTTTCGATCCGTCTTACAGGGTTTTTTTTGTTAGATCCCACTATCCACAGGCGTTATAGAGAGAGGGAAGAGAGCGAGGAGAAAACCATCAGGATTGACAGCCCTAGCAGTCATTACACGCTGGATTGAATACTAGATTACTTGAAAGTGGCTGAGGGTCAAGCGCCAGCGTGTTCCCTTTTGGCACTCAATGACTTTAATACCCCGCACTGTATTAGACAATTACTGCAAAGCCCGGTCCACACCCCTGCCACCACTCCCCTATCACGCCTGCTTTTTACAACCGCCATTAAATAAAAAAAAAGAAGAAAAAGCCTGCCACGTGGGGCTTGGCTCCAGATCGCGCCAGACAAACAGCAGCTCCATTTTGAGTCAATCGCTCCATGTCAGCTGTCCAAGATGGCCACCTGGAGAATCACCCACATCACCTTTCCAGACGAAGCAGAGAGCCCTGAGACGCAGCCACTCCACAGTCCATTACAGTAGCATTGCTCTTAACACTCACTTCACTAAATTACCCCCCGTGAGCATGACTCAAGCCCCTGCCTGCCTTTCCTTTTCTTCTGGGTGAGTGATATGACCTTTAGGTGCTTTGGTGACAATTACAGGAAGCGAGAAATTGAATTATTAGCTTTTTTTGTGCCGGCGGAGGCTGTGTAGGCGTAGTTGTAAAATGCAGTAATTATTTAGCTAAATTGCCATATTATATTTCCCCTCTTCTTTTGCAGAGTGAGTTATAAAAGAGACGATGTGCTAGTTGTTGTTCAGAAGGGTCTGGAAGAGAGTAAGTGATTTAAATGGTTAGTGTAAGCTCTGCTCAATGTTGCTTGTCAATAGGAACAATAGGCATGTTTTTAGAGGTCACCAAGAGAAGGATGGAATGGTAGAAAGCCGTACTCCGCCACTCTGCTGCTCCGTCGGCTCACATGGGCCGGTTTTAGACATGGCGATTTAGCCTAATGCCTTTCTGTCTCGCTTTTTGTCTCTCTCTCTGACTCTCACTTCATTTTACTCACTCATTCGAGTCACTTTTTCATTCTCTTTTATACATAGTAATAACTACATTGAGCTGTGGTCCTTTTGTTTGCCTTTTTTCCTCTTCTCCTTCCCACTTTCTTTCTTTCTTTCTTTCTCCAATATGCCTTTGCCAGAGCTGAGATTATAAGTGTGTGCACAGAGAGGCCATAATTATTTTTGCTCCAGTATCACGCAGAGACAAGGCTTTTGCTTAGTGGCTTGTATCAGGCCCTGACAGCGCTTGGTTTGATTACTGTATCCCATGATTTAGCAAACCCTAAACCATGGTGTTGCTAATTAGGTAGCGTTGAGTGGAATGGATGACTACAAGGTCTTCTCAAGGTCATCTCTGCCTCACAAAAGCCTGGCAATAAATTTGAAGTTTGAGCACGGGGGGAACACAAAGGGTCCAGTGAATATGAAGATGAAAGTCCCTGGACTCCTCGTTTTGGTGCTCCGTTGCTCTTGCCGGGGTCTAAGCGCTGTCATGTGCGCTCACAGATCTGCATTAACCTTTTCTTTCCATTCCTCCCTTCCTCCTCCACTCTCTTCCTCTTTGGCCACATTTGTTTTTGAACCACACAGGCTGACAGCTGCAGCGGCGGGCCCATCAAATCCCTGCTCTCTGTTTGTATAAGTGCGGATGTCACACGAATCGTCCATGACATTGATCTCTTTATGATGATGCGGTGTGAGAATGAACATGTGAATGTGTGGATGTGTTGTTGTTTATGTCAGTGTGGATGGGGATGTGATGCATGCTATTTAGATCCCAGGAGACCAAAATTCTTAATTAGCCACAATCAGTGCAACCCCATATCCTTTTCTCCTTACCACCTACAGAAGCTTGTCTAGCGTGAAATAAGATGCACCGCCCTTAACCTTTTTTGTTTCTCCTTCTGAAGGAAGACCAATTGTTTCTGCGAGCACCATGCTTGGCTGCAAGGACAGTCGGATATCTAGAGGATCCTCGACACCCCTAGCCCATTTACTGTGGCACACATACGAGATCCATTCATTTCCCTCTATAAAGAATCTGCCCACTATAATGGAGTCCTTTATTTCCCTGCACTATAAAGAGCATTTACGGCTAGTGCATTTTCCAGAGAAACTTAATTTCACTTTGTCTTAATTGGTGATGTTAGGTAGTGTGTTAGGGGGATGGTTCGGAGAAGGGAGTACATTATAGTAGCTTCATTACTTGTTCCTTCATTTGTGGAATGTTTTATCAGAATCTGCGTACATAATTATTGTTCAAATTCAGAAGACGGTGCTGCTGATAATGTGAGAAATCTTGAATATATTTGAAATAATCAGTATCCATATTGGCTGCTCTGAAGCTTGTCACTACTTAATTTATCAATTTCTCAACTTAGGGCACTGATTTTAAAGTTATATCTGTCCACTTTTAACTTCGGCTTTTATGAGTGAAAGATGTTTTTCTATTTTTCGCCGTTGAGCTGTATGTTGAAACGAACAATGTAAAAATGGACAACGTTCATGGCGCTGGTAATGAAGTAGGTGGTTATATTTACAATCACAACCACTAGGGGTGTGCTAACATTTTAGTGCATCAGGGGCAGCTCACTGGGATGTAAAGAAAAAAATGATTTGTATTGGAAAGTAGGCCCAACAGTATCGGAAACCAATCCTAGTTAAAAAAAACAAAACATTATTGCCATAGAAAATCAATGCACACTTCCTAGTTCACAAACACACAAGAGAGACTGTGTATTAAGTATTAAATAAAAACTTTGAAACTAAAGCTTAGCAGAAAACCTCAACAAAAAGCATTGTTATATGCAGCACCACCATAAAATACACTGGCAGAACCACAAGCCTTGCTACAGAACTATGAAAGCAGCATGGTGTAATATTAACCGAAGGAGATCCTGCAGAAATCCAGATACACAATACCGAGTCAACAGAATTTTACCGAAATGTGAATCCTTGTGTTGTACAAAAAAAACAAAGAATTTAGGAGAGCAGGTGCAGAGATTTAATGTCGTCTCAATTTTCAGACAAAATAAAAACAGTGAAGAAATGTTTTGAAATTGTCGTACCTTACAGAGACAAAACAAGGGTACATCAGTACATGCTACAGTACAACAAATCATACCGGATCCGACCTGAATCGAATTGCATCAGTGCTAAACCGAATCACATCCAATCAATAGTGCAGCGAAGTGTATGAATCATTACTTGTTTATGTGTATCAAATTTGTATTGTATCGTCTGAAAGAGGGAGCTTCACACCCCTAGCAGCTCATATGATTATGTGTTCTTCAGCTGCTTTTGATGTGCACAGCAGCAGAAAATGGAAGGTCACATCCGCTTGCAATGGGAGGCCTGAGGCTCAGCCCAGTCCAAATATTGACATGGGTAAGCTAAACTCTGGGCAAGAAAATCAACAATGGCTAGTTTTAACCGCCAGTGTTATTTCAGCATGGTGCTGTGTGGCCTTGAGTTACCACACGGCACAGGGGCCCTTCTTCTGTTCTCAATAACTCAAGTGTTCATTTGAGTTGGCTCATTCTCCCGGCCAGCCTCGTCGCCCCGTCTGTGTGCATCTCTAGACATTTTGTGTAATAAGAGTGGCTGGCCTCGCATTTTCTTACACCTTTTAATAATATCAATAATAAAGGCAATATGGGAAAAACTAGAGTGTCTAAACAGCATGGTGGTTCATCTTTCTCCAAGGTCAGATGATGAATGATGTATCATTAATTCATCGGGACTCAGTGTTTTTTTTTTTCTTTTTTTAAATATGCAGTGAGGCCCAGAGACCTTCTAGCAATCTGCATGTAACCTTTATGCAACAGGGCTGCACTCGCTAAGCCATGTGACCTGCAGGATCTGTCCCCGCATACAGAAGTGCTAACATCTACATTTAGGTTTTATGGGAACCACATGGAAAACCACAGTTTTCTGCTCTTTTTCTCAGTTGTACTGCATATTACATGAAATTGCTGTCTATTCTTGTAAATATAGCTGCTCTAACTCTAGATGTCATACAGTGCCTTCACAACAGGTCTGAAAAGTTTGGTGCAAAACATTCTCAAGGATCTTCGCAAATTATTTTCCTTTTGGTTTTGCTTTATATTTCGGATTGTTGTCTTGTTGCAGGATACATTTCTTATTCAATTCAAGTAAATTCAATTTGTATAGCGCCTTTAACAATGGACATTGTCACAATGCAGCTTTACAGAGCTATAGGAATTCAGGATATGAATTTTAAAGTTATAAATTTGTCCGTGTTGTAGGCCATCCTCAGCAGCAGCAAGCGGTTTCCAAGTGATGAGAATTCCAACCTGAAGTAGGGCATCAGTATAGATCAGGCAGGTCCGGAGAGCAGAAGGGGTCAGGATCACTTCTATGTTAGGAGTAGCATGTGTAGCTTGACAGAGAGAGAGAGAGAGAGAGAGAGAGAGAGAGAGAGAGAGAGAGAGAGAGAGACAGATTATTAGGTATGCTTATTGTCATGTTAAGGACATTGTCTTCAGAGTGCAAGCAGGGACTCGGCAAGACTAGCTATGACAGCGTAACTAAAAGGGAGAGCCAGAAGGTAACACAGACATAAGGGCGCCCTGGGACATAAAGCAGCCAGCCACTCCACCGTCACCAATGCAGGCATTATTGACTTCTTGGAATTTTTTGCTAATTAGAGATCTACATCTTACCCAGAAACCTTTGAGATATTGCAGAGTTTTGCACACAGCTGTTCTGTCTGAATGTAGCAAGGACACACTGGACTGAATTATTTTCCTCACAGTTTCTACATTTTACAACTACTGGGGTATAAACATTGGTGGTTTAATCATAGCATTTACCTTTCCTGACCTTGTAAAGCCAGTTCACTGAAGGGGAAAGGATGGGGGGCATGAATGATGCTCGTTTGCTTCTGGTAGGTTTATCTAGGTGAACTTTTGCCTCACTTTTGTGAGCCAATAGAAACCAAGTGGGTGGGACTGTGGTCTCTTTCCTTAGTAGAAAAAAGGGAGGAGCTGCCTATTATTAAGTAGCGCTCAAACTGGACCTTTGCCTCATTGTTTTACTAAAATTAGCCACCATACCATATGTCCACCAACATACCCTAGGAGTTTTGTGGCAAAATCCTGTTTTTCTGTCTGTCTGCCTGCTAGGATTTTCTTGTTAGCCTTGTTGACACCGCAGCACATGTAACCGAAGAGCTCTGAGTTCAGCACACATATGGTACACTACGAAAAGGAAAGTACAAATAAGGATATTCATCTCCGGCTAAGGTTCTACAGACTCTTGTCAGTCTCAGATTAATGCAGAGACAGTAGCTAGAGAAAGTCAAGAGAAAGAAATTCCCCTACAGACGCTTGTGTTTTACTTTTGTTATCATCCTGGAAATGGACATCATGATTTTTTTATGACTCATTATTTTCTGAGCTGAGGAACAGGGCTAATATTGATTGCCATGCAGAATTCAGAAAGCATTAGACACGTTTTTTAAGCTTCTCACTCTGCTGGTCAAGAGATCCCTGAGCAAATCTTTCCTTTCAAACAAGCATCATCAGAATTTCATTTTTCTTAAATATGTCTTTATGTGCATAGTGTCACAAAGCAGAAGCTTCATTGTTTGCAGGAGGATGAATGCTCTGGACAGCCACATGACACAAACTGGGCTTTTGTCTATAGGCACATGTTGTATTAGCTGATATCTGAAACAGGGGGTGTTGTTTGGGCTTTACAGTGTGTATTCGGGAGTTGAACCATGAGACATAATGGGGAAAGAATTAAAATGCAGTTCAGCCCACATCCTTTAAATCTCAGTATTGTGTCTTTGCAATTTCACAGGTTTGGGAAAATAATTGATGCAGGCATGTTCTAGTGAGGACAAAAAGTCTTCTGTGGTGTTGAATGGGGAGCAAGTGTGTGGAGATCATGCGTATGGAAACAGCTCATATTTAATCATTACAGACAGCCTTATCATGAGCACAGCCTGATAAGCATCGCACACCGAGTTTGCCATCCTTCATTAACCAGGCTCAATGTAAACTGTGCATCAGGCCTTTGTTTGAATGCAAGCCAGGCTTATAATTTTTCCACTGAGGTGACATAACCAAATAAAAGAACCAAAGCATGAAGAAATGACTTCTTTTTTTGGTCTCATGACAAATGGTAACCTGACACCACTGAATTACCGAACTGTGTCTGAGAACTAATGAGAAAAATTTCCCAAGGGAATCTTTATCTATTGCTCCTTGGAGAGCACCTTGGGGACTCACTCTTCTGTCTGTCACCCATCCGCAAACACACACTTACTCCAAGTCTCACTAACGCTCAGCTTCCTTAGCACTGTGATTTGGTGCAGCCATTCCATTTTACACCTCGCAATTAAAAATGAGAGTGAGACAGACAGACAGACAGACAGCGAGAGAGAAGAGATACAGAAAGAGCAAGAAATGCAATGACTTTTGCATTAAGTCAACACAGCTCCTTTCTCTTCTACCCCTCGACTTTGTGGTGGAGATACACACTCACAAACTGTTAAGATGCTACAGCTGAACATGGAGACAGGTATGAAATTAATTAACAAAAGAAACAGCATGACTGCCTTCAGCTGGAGCAGATAATATCAGCTTTTTACACCGTGGCTTTATGGTGGCGCAGAGCTGAGCGGGATAAATAAAGGGAGAGGAAATGCAGCAAGCTGGATTTTGGAGTAATACATACACTTGAGGGCAAAATTTTGAATACCCTCAGGACAAAATTATTAACACAAAGAAATGTATTTTTCATATCAAGACATTTAGTGCATCGACATTTTCCAAAGTTTCTTTATAAGATATTAATAATTTAACTTTGCATCTTCTGTTCTGATTTTGAATGTAAATTTTTCATCTGAAAAAATGATTGTGTGAGTAGTCTTTCTTCAGCTGACTAGTTTCCTAACTTTAAATACCTACTTTCAGTAGATTTTCATTAGATATTAGCTACTTTTCAGTGGATAACTCTGTCTGGAGTTTGGACCAACCATAGGACAGAAACTGCTCTTCTCAATTCAATTCAGTTTATTTGTATAGCGCTTTTTTACAATGTCATTGCCTCAAAGCAGCTTTACACAAACAAAAAA
>CM074962.1:15713156-15728933 GCA_037577455.1 Pangasius macronema
TAATAGGCTATGCTGGGTTCCAGCCAACATCACCAGCCAAAATGCAACAGGTTCTCTTCTTCTCGTTCGGAGAGACCCAGAGAGAGAGAGAGAGAGAGAGAGAGAGGGGGATCCTGTGAATCCCTCAGGTTGTCAGGTTGTGGTTCATAATCATGGGTCTGTGACTTTTTTGGTTTGTTACAGTGACAGAAATGACAAGCCACTATAAGTTTAATAACGTGAACTTATTGGACCTAATAATGTGGACCTAATGTGTTTGTGGAAAGTTGAAGAATAAAAAGCTCTATGGCTCTAATACACATCCAGAATATTATTGTGCACATTTAAATAATCAGGCTAATATTTAAACAGTTGGATTTTGTACTAGGGGGGAGTGTATTTTTATTTTTATTTTTATTTTTTTTACAGCTAAAGGGTTTCCTGGTTCCGTACATTTTGCGAGCCGCTGCTGTAGAGCATTATGCTATGGCTATGATTCCGAGTGTAAATGTTATTGTACTGGTTTGTGTCTGTGGGTGTGTGTCAGTGTGTTTTCCATCCAATCCTCCAATTTCTTTCCAAGGCTAAAGGGATAGAATGTGCTGGAAGGAGCCTAAACTCTTTCTCCAAACGGATCATGTTAAATTACCCAAAACCATTTAACGTCCAACACACAAATGCCATTTTTAACATATGGAACTCTTTATTTAATGTTTTCCTTGTTGATATACAGAATCTGTAACAAATGGTAATGACTTGCAGCTGGGGTGCAGATAGAGCGTGGTGTCAGAGGGTTGCTCCATGGCCTGATGATGAAGTCCTGACTTTTTTTTTTCTCTCTCTGTATTTCTGAGTGGGGCTTTGCTCTGACTCATTCTATACACTGAGGAGTAATGAACACGTAATTGAAGGACTTACTAAAATATGCAGTGAAGAACGTGTTATCAAAACGTATTACTCGTCAAACGGATCTGTTCCCGCGTATACCGTACACACACATTTTTTGGGCTGTTTTCTTTAATGTCTAACGTTTCCCCTTTTGCTCATTTCCAAATGGAAGTGACGTAAACATGTCATGGATCGTTGAGGAAATAAGGTGCAAGACCTTAGAGACGTGCCTCATGACTAAATTTCACTTCCTTTGCGTTTGTGAGTCTCACCTGTAGCACGTGCACCCTGTGTACTCACTTACAATTAAACAGCGCAGCGCTAGTTAGCTCACCATAGCGTGTTTCAGTCTGTCATCAAACTGACGTGATGAGAGGAAGAATGTTGATTTTCAGAGACCCCAGGCTGTGATTATACCCATCTGACTGTGACCAAAGCAAACCATAACAGTAATTGTGGCTTCGACTTTCCCCCGAAGGCATGAGATAAATGCTCAGTCAGTGCTTTAATAACTGATAGATGCACCTCCATGCTTCCAATGACAAATGGCGGTTGAGCTATATGAACAGACGACACCTGGAAAAAAAAACCCTGGACCAGTCATCATTTACTAAAACTGACATGTGTGAGAAGAATGAAAAAGTGCTGATTGTACAATCGTTACTTTCAGTACGGTGTTGTGCTGTTATAGGAAAATAATCAGTGATGGATGAGGTGGTGTAACGTGGCCTGGCGTGTTACCACCCTGAAATTTTATTCCTCTATTACTACAGAACTTTTTTTTTTATTTGATAAAGAAAGACATACTTTTTTATCCGTTTATAGTTACGTGCAATATTGTAAAACAAGTCAGGGTTCATTATCACTTATGTTGTAGCAGCTTTAAAAAGGGTTTCCCTCACCAGCCGCTTTGTTTCTCTCTCTCTCTCTCTCTCTTGAAGTGAATGAGACAAAAAAAAATGCAGCTATAATGTCATCCTTCTGTCCTGACGACTTTCCCGCATCCGAAAAAATAATCGTCCAGCTTTACCTGACTGTTACAAAGCGCTGACACTGGAGAGTTCTTCCCAAAATGCTGAATCGAGTCTTCTCACAGAAAACGTCACCATGTTAGCCATTCACGCAGTGTTTTTAAATGAGTTCACGTTGAGCGTCCACCATACAAGTCCGTGTTAGTTGTTACTATAGAAACCTGAAGGACCTGTGATTTGCCTTGCAGCCAGCACTACTGTCAGAGCCGCTGTTATAGAAAATTAATCAACACCTTCTGACCAATCAGAGCGGAGGATTCAACGCCACTGTGGAATAAAGGAACCCAAACAGATAGAACGCATTGTTCTGGTAAATATAAGTGCTTTTAATTGATTGGCACAGTTAGTGGGGTTGTGTTGGGGTAAATCTTTTTACACTCAGAAAGTAGTGGTGTTGATTTGTGTTCATTAATTCATTATTTGTTTTGAATATTATTTATTATGAATCCTTAACAGAAGTGTTTATGAGACTGGCTAAAGAGCACAATAAACACACAGCATAATAAATACACAGGGCAATAAATACACAGCACAATATATGCATAACACAAGACAAGAAATACACAGTACAGTAAATACACAACAGAATAAATACACAACACAATAAATACACAACACAGCACGATAAATACGCAACACAGCACAATAAATATACAACACAGCACAATAAATACACAGGACAATAAATACACAGGATAATAGTTACACAACACAATAAATACACAACACAGCACAATAAATGCACAATACAGTGGAAACACAGCACAATAAATACACAGCACAATAAATACACAGGACAATAAATACACAGGATAATAATTACACAGGATAATAATTACACAACACAATAAATATACAGGATAATAATTACACAACACAATAAATACACAACACAGCACAATAAATGCACAGGACAATAATTACACAGGATAATAATTACACAACACAATAAATGCACAGGATAATAAATACATAGAACAATAAATACACAGAACTGTAAATACACAACACAATAAATACACAGTGTAATATATACACAAGGCCATTGTTAGTAAACTGTAAATGTTACACTTTCTTGCAGTTTAAGTCGAATTATGCAGAATTTAACTTTCCAAATGGGAGACAGATGACAGACTGGACTCTATCGGAGCGTAAGAATGTAGAATTATTGCACAAGAGTCAGTAAAATACAATATCCCGTTATCTAATCTGACCAATATTGCAGCTGATGCTGATTAATGAATTGAGAAAACCCAAAATGATGACCATCCGAGCCCTGTCAGCGGTGTCAGTGTTACTCGCGCATGTTTACTTGGCAGTCTCTATCGATAAAGATAATCTTTGATCAAACAGTGTAAATGGGAGCAGACAGTACGGCGTGCCGAATCCCCTGTAAACAACAGCTTCCTCCAGCTTCCAGGCAGCGATCTCGCCTCTGGTATCCACTCCGAAGCTGTGTTCTGAGCATTTCATTGTTTGACAGCTTCATATGGGACTGTTTTTGCTCTTGAAAAGCTTTATCGGCTCATGAAGGCTGACAGGCTGTTTGTGCAGCTCACATTGGGATTGTCTTTGTTTATTCAGATATTATTTATCCTGTTTTCCTTGCGTTCATCCTCCAAAAACGCGAAGTTCTCTTTCATAACGCAATCAGACGAGCGCTTCAGGATGCTTTTATAAATGAGCCCTTTCATTCGGCATGAGTATCGCAGGTCGATTGTGCATGTTTATGTAATGATGGCTTCTGTTTGCGTCTGCCGTTGGTGCGGAGATTGACAGGAGAGTGTGTGAATAATACAAAACAAATTACATCCACTTTCTGTCCTTTTTGCATGTGATGCTCAATTAAATATCTATTATTCAAAGTAACATCTTGTTGGCATAAGAGGAGCTTTGTTTACTAAACATGTGAGCGTGCACATCAAAGCGGCGAGCTGCATAATTCATGCGGCGTGTTTGCGTGCGTAAGAGGAAGCTCGGAAAATGCTGCAGTGTCAGGACTGTCCCCGTGCATTAAAAATACACCAGTGTAACGCAGCAAAGCTTCTGCTATTGTTATCATTTATTCAGCTGCTGTGGCATTAATATTACACGTGGCTCCTCGGCTCGGTCGGGAGAAGGCGGAAAGCGACGATGTGTTTCCATTCTGACTCTGAATCTTTCTGAGAAATGCTTATTATAATGACAGCATCGGGCACCTAGATTAGCTCAGGTGAGAACCCTCACCCCCAGCATCCCCACCCCACCCTGCCCCCCTCCGTCCTTCAGGGCATCACGGCACAACGTTTAATCCAAATGCCAATTTGACGTGGGCTTGTTTGGCATGGTTGGGGGAGGCGGTGTGTGTGGTGTACACGTGCCAAGGGGAGGGCGCTCCTCCCAGCTTGGTGCGTCTCTAATTGGAGTGCAGGGAGCGGCCAGGGCTGCCGGGTGTCAGTCAGTGTTTAGGATGCCCCAGGGCACTGCTCTCCTATGGGTATCAAAGTGCTCTAATTAAATGCAGGGTTCACAGTGCGGCCCTGTGCATCATAGACTGCTAGAGAGAGAGAGGCCTGTGTCCTTGGTGCCTTTGACTAGACACAGCCTCCGCTAATTACCCATTGTCCAATTGACTTCCCACTTTTACATAGCAATGAACCCCCCTTTCTCTGACTCTCTGTCACACACACACACACACATTCATACACACGCTGACACATTCCCATCCCTTGCCCTCCTTGCTATTTTTTTTTTCTTTTCCATCCTGTCTTTGCCCAGCCAGCATAATTAATCTTTCGCAGATCTCCCCCAGCCAGGTTGCAGCGATCTCAGCCCCCCTGTTTATAATTTGATTTGGGATGATAAAAGCGTGTGTGCCTGTGAAGGAACAGTGTCATTTCCCAACGCTGGGGAGATGTGCAGGGGCCATCAATCTTCCCCACGTGCCTGGCAAACTGATATCCCAGAAAATTAACTTCAATTAATAACACAAATCCCCCGGCGCACCCTCGCAGGCTAGCTTCGCTTTGAAGGAGAACCTTCAAAGATCCCTCTGCGCTCGCATTCACACACGGCCCGGCACACTCACCTCTTTTTGTTTTCAACAGCATGGGAAATATTTGCTGCATCCACACAAATATTCCCACATCAACATGAAAAATTGATTGTAGCCTCCCAGCTGAATGCTAAGTAGCATGGCAGATCCTAACGAGGCTTTCAGGACACTCATTAAATTCTGCTACTGATACCTCGTCCTTCAGCACCTACAGTCGAATGCTAGTGATGGTTACATTACAAAGTAATATGGAGAACTTTCTGTACAGACTTGTATGGAACAATATTGCCATACATGCTAGGAGAAATTCATCCACGTGCTATACACGTGCACGTTTTAAGTTACTACGTATGTTGCGAAACACGATAACAAACCGATGCATTTAAGCATGAACTCGAAATGGAAATGGATAGGCCCTAACTGAACACCACAAGCTCGTTGCTACACTGATTGGCTACAGTGTATGACTGAAGAGGAAAAAGAAGTGCACTTTTTCTAAACAGTTTGATGCAAAGTTCTTTCTTCTGAATAACCCGGCTTCCATTAGGCGAGTTTTCAGCATTCGCATGCTCATAGTAATGCTGTGCAAATTTGACAACATATCTAAAACAACATCAGATGAATGTTACTGATAAAAACAAGCATGAATAAAAGCGTCAGTGGATTCATTAAGATTCATATTTCCTCTTACTTCCTGTTACTTCCTCCAGCTCTCTGTTTTCCGCTGTCTCTCAGACTGATGCTTGCTGGAACCAATCAGAGACGAGCATGTGACACTCCATAAGGACTGACCTTCTCCAGTTTGAGATGGTTTCTGATTTGCTGTTTTTGGTTTGTTAATGTGCCATGCACTTACTGTAGCTGTGTAATATCAAACAGTATCTTCTCTAGTCATTCCAAGAAGGCTGAAGTCGAAATGAAATTTCTGCTGTCCACTCAGCCTCACAAAACAGGCAAAGCTCGTGTTAACATCAGCAAATAAGGGATTTCCCCCGGTTACTTTATGAAGTAGACTGAAACCTATAGTGCACTGATAATCGGAGTGTCCAACTTCATATATATATATGAACCATGGTGTTAAAGGACCACTAAAGCAAACAGTACTTATTAGTGGTGTATTTAATACAGAAACTCGCCTTTAAGTACTCTTGTGATTAGTTATGTTTTGTGTAATGGTATAATTGTATAATTAAAGGGGGATGATAGTATTATCTGAACTCAGTTCGGTTTGTGTAGTCTATGTAGTAAATATTAGCTAAGTGATTGAGGTATTGATTTCAAAAATAGCAACTGTCTATGTCTTCTCATGCTTACAATGGCACTAGTATTTTTATTTGTGCTACAACACTTTCTAGTAGCAGTGCTACCTGATTAGCAGATTAGCATTCAGCCTTGCTATATGGCCTCGATATTATCTACATATCCAATCTTCTCCGGAGCTCAGGTTATGAGCTCTCAGCATGTCTCCGTGTCTTTACACCACCCTTTGGGCTTCCTTGTTTAGATATCTTCTATACTGACACATTTGTGACATGAGCTGAATGACTATGAGAGACCATTAGGGGGCTTCCTGTGAAAAAGCCACTTCTGTGTGTGTGTGTGTGTGTGTGTGTGTGTGTGTGTGTGTGTGTGTGTGTGTCGCTGACCCACCAAACGACACAGGCCCTGGAGCGATCTGGCTTGCATCCTCACAGCTTAAGGGACAGCAGCTTGGCTCGATTACAGTCAATCCTCCCTGCAGACTGTGCTCAAGAGCTTACACTACTGAAGCAACCCGTGTCAACAGCCAGCCACACACACACACACACACACACACACACACACACACACACTCTCTCTCTCTCTCTCTCTCTCTCTCTCTCTCAATCTCTCACCACGGTCATAAAACAGAATGGAGATAGCGTGGCTGCTTTTTGAAGGGTCTATTAGAGGGGTCTGTGAGGGAGCTTTCAGAATGGGATAAGTGTCGGCCCCTCACCGCTGGGTTGCCAGAGCGCTGCCTGCTGTTTACTGCTCTGACACACACTTCCATGCCTGCTGTCTGATAGATAGAGCAAAAGAACAGCCTGCATCCTACTAACACACAATACACACTCAATCCCAAGGCCTTTTGCTGAGAATGCTGACTCAGAGAGAGGCTCTGTGATAGGAATGGCAACACTGTTTTCTTTCTCTCCACAGTAAAAAGCCTCATATTAAACCCCTTATAATGGATATGTATAAAATTGCCAGTGAAATTACTAATGCAGTAAATAATCTGACTGAATTATCATCAAATGGTAGGAGAATTTTTCTTTCATAGCAGTATTGTTGGGTGGCTTCTGGTAAATACTGTAGACAGAAGCTTTAATCTGAAAGCAGATTGAGCCACAGCTCAGGTGTTTACAACGAAACCAGGGGAGAGCTAGATTAAGCTTACGCTTATATACACAGCCTCTTTTTTTACTCTGTAAATTAGATTAAAACTAAGAACTAAATCCTCAGTTATTCCTGACTCTGAAATTATAACATCTTTCTTAATAAAAATTTATTTCTTATAATATTACACAGTAGAGGTTTAACTCTGAATCGCTACACGTGTTTTTACTGAATTTTATCAGAATTTCTTTAACAGGTTCTGATTTAATGCACTTAGTCACAATTTTGTCCCTAAGAACTGCTGCTGTAATCATAAAGACTGTCATCCCAGGACTGTTAATCACATTAGGCTCAAAGGACCGTATTCAAGTCAGCGAATTAAGTCCAAAATAAGTCCAAGTTGGGAAAGTTATTTGTATTCAGGCTTCTTCTACTCAAGTACTTAAGTAGCTCTCCATTCAGATTACGCAAACTACCTGTGTATAGTTCACACCTCTGAAGCATCTGAGATGGGTTTTTCAATAGCATCTACACCAACACCTATAAACACGAGCATTTGCCTATAGAAGTGAAGAAATAAAATCAAGAAAGAATCAAGGAATTCATTTTTTGTTGGCAAATTTAATATAATGTAACATGAAAGACATAAAAAGACTAATAATGAGAACACAGTAGGTACTGAAATAAATAATCTGTCACGCGGTGTTGCTGGACTTGACACTGCTCGTCACCCAATTTGAAAAAAATTATCTTAAGTTCAAGTTTAGACTGAGGCACATCTCAGTTTTAGGCATCTCTGAATTCGGCCCAGTATGCTCATATTGAACATGCTCAGTGAACACGCTAAGAGCACGGATTGAGTATGATTCCTCTCATAGTCTCTTCCTCATGTCTTCTCATGGAGTTTTTCCTGGCCACTCTCACCTCTACTCACCTAACTTTAACTCTCTGCAAAAAAATAATAATATCTACACTATGGTTTCCCAACAAGAAGTTTTGAATATCTCTAATATATCCAGAGATGATGTAGAACCTATTATGGTTAATGTACTCATACACTGTATACATGCTGCCTTGATATCAGTTTTAAGTGATTGGCGCTTCTAGAAATCACACCTCCCTCAGATCCTGAAGGCCTGAGTGTTGTAGAGCGCACAGTTCAGAGCGTTTACAGTAACTTAAGGTTTATTAATAATAAATGCTGACAGTTCCATATACTCCTGTAGCACAATAATGCCTTTATTAAGATGTCTTGGGAGGCAAAGTGTCAAAACCTATTGCACACCTGCAGCTCAGTCAATGGGAATATTGTGTTCTTGAGCAAATGTTTAAAGCTTCAGTGTGTGTGTTTGAGTAATGGTTGTGTGTGTACTCTATGAAACACCTGTGTTTCCTGCCTCTCTCTACGCTGCCTCAGGCACTGGCTCCATTGGGATGGTTTATATGCAATAGTGGGTTTCAGCGTATTGATCAGTGCTAATGTCTCAATGATCTCCTTATGATGCCCCTCTCTCTCCCTCTCTCTCCCTCTCTCTTTTTTCCTTGCTCGCTCGCTCGCTCGCTCCCTCCCTCCCTCCAGTAGGGATATTACGGCACATCTGTTGCCTTCATGTTACACTCTGAGTTACAGCTGCTCATTAATTAGCCTCCATGTTAATGAAGAAGCCGTGGCTGGCTCGGCTTGTCTCGCCATGTGCAGGGCGCTCACCAACTCTGCACGGCCTATGCAGGCGGACGATTAGGATACATGATCTGTGGAGATTATGAGATGAATCGTAAAATTGCCCTGAAATGCACCGATGTTGCATCACTACATTTGAAGTGATACACCATCCGTCTTTTCACTGTTCAAATAATATTCCATATTTCAGACTACTTATGACTCCAGGCCACGAAAAAATACATTTAAATATTTAAAATCGCATGTTCTACTTTTCACCACCTACTCTAAGTCTATGGAATAATGTATTTACTAAACTTTTAGGCTAAATGATGCCTGACACTCATAAAAAGGGAATGCCTTTGAATAAAGGCTTGTCATTTATGGATCAATTCATACCGCTGCTGGGGTTGCACACGACAGTGCACTCCCAGTGCCGGTTCCAACCCCGGATAATACTGGGGAATGTCGCGGTCTTCCTGTCAGGAAGGGCATCCGGCGTAAAAAACTGTGCCAAATCAAATCTAGACCAATGATCCGCTGTGGTGACCCTTAACGGGAGCAGCTGAAAGAAGAAGAAGCATTTATGTATCGATTCATGTATTTTGTTTTTTATCAAATATGATCAATTATTTGTTCTTAAAATGCACTTCATGAAATCACACTTTTTTCTGAGGGTGAATCTGAACCATGGTTAGCTTTCCCACCTCACAGCTTCCGGTTCCCCAGTTTGATGTATGCGCCTGTTCTCCATATTAGCATCATTTGTTCATCATTAGCAGTGAGTCCATTCCTGTAAAATTTTAGGCTTTGTGGTGAAATTCCATCCTTGTATGATACTGAAGGATTATTTCCTTATAGCTGTTTATCTTCACACATCTTTAAAAGTAGCCTGGAAACTTTCCTCTGTCTGTCTCTCTCTCTCTCTTTCTCTCACTCTGTCTCTTTCTCTCAGTCTGTCTGTGTGTGTCTGTCTGTCTGTCTGTCTGTCTCTCTATGTGGAGTGTGTTTGATTATCCACAGGCCAAGCAGCCTCCTTCTGACTCGTTTGTTTTCATTAGAGTGATTGCTTCAATGTCTTAGCGACCTTCAGCCATCCTCACATTCCCGAGGAAAAAACAGACACATACACCACACACCACACACACACACACACACACACACACACACACACACACACAGCATGTCTAGCTGTGAGTAATGGCCTGTGTGTACAGATTCTCCTTTAGTGCTAATGTTGGGAGTGTAATATGTTTTGGGTAATGAGGAGCACTTGGGATGGCATGATAGTGTGCCTTCTTTCATTTCTCCTCTTGACTCGCTGTGTGCTGTCACTCAGTCGTAGCCTGAGGAACTCCCTCCAGAGCAACATCCAGCTCCGCTGCTTCTGCTCGCCTCTGACACTTTTCTGCCTGCATCATTGTGGCTGTATCCTTCGGCTGATGAGGACCTCTATGTGTGTGTGTGTGTGTGTGTGTGTGTGTGTGTGTGTGTGTGTGTAGAGCTGGGATGTTGTACTTCTCCATATGTCACTTTTCTCAGGAGTTTTGTGTGTGTGTACTCTCAGTGCTATCCAGCTCTTCCCAAAAACATAGTATGGAACTACATCATGGCATTGGACAAGGAAAAGGGACAGCTGTACTGGGCTGGATTTCTGATCAACAGAGAGAGAGAGAGAGAGAGAGAGAGAGAGAGAGAGATTCACTTGTCCTTCACTATATGCTGTGTGAAAGGTGCCAAAGTCTGTTCTTTTCAAATATGAGTTATTGTAATAAATACTCGTTTGGACCATTATCCTCCTCAGCAATGATTAATTAAGTATGTTTGTGGAAGGAACTAAACACACACACACACACACACACACACACATTCATTTTTCCATCTTTGTGATGACTTTCCACTGACAAAAATATTATTCGCTTATTAATAATAGCTTAATAATAGCAGTATGACACCTAAATCATAACACCTTAACCTCAGTATTTAAAAGAAAGTATTTTGGCTCTTGGAGGTTTTTTATTTTTAATTTTATTTTGTACATGACAACCAGCCAGATACTCAGGTGTCTGTCAGATATTCCTGTCATTGTGGACACACACACACACACACACACACACACACACACACACACACAGACACACACACTATAGAATGTATTTCATGAAATCTATAGAAAATCGTACCAAAGTTGCTCTTATATAGTTTTGTTCCACTTTCAAATCAAAGCAGTTAAAATTCATTCCGGTTTCTTCGTCTTTGCTGAAGGTTCTTGTGGCATCCCTGCACCATCAGGCTGACACCTTGACATATTGTTGTTTACTTGTCTATGTTGGTAACAGACTGTTCTCTCTGAAAAGCAGCAAATTCAACAAATTAATTCTTCCCTCTGAAAAGATCCCAATTTAGAGATTAATCTACAAATAAGTTTAATTGAAGCATTTTACAGAAATGCTTCTGGCATAATCTTGTCAAAATCTCGCTCTGTATTAGTTACTCTGTGGTAGTTAATCCAGCTATAGAAGTATAACTGAAGACAGTAGTTCAGTGGTGTCTGTGGGCAGGTCTGTATGGGCTGCTGTGTGAGTTGGGAAGAGGCATAGCCCGACTTTGTGCAGTTCTGCATAGTAACACTATAATGAGTTTATAACACTCAGCAGTGTAGCGGTTATTATCAGTGTACGTCACTCAGCATCACTGCTTTTAGCCTCATCAGTGATGTCATTAACCTTTAAACAGCCTGAGTGCCTCTCTCTCACTCTCTCTCTCTCTCTCTCTCTCTCTCTCTCTCTCTCTCGCTCTCTCTCTCTCTGTCTCTCTGTATTTCTCTATCCATCTGTCTTTTACTTCTCCACTTCTCTTTCTGCTACACTGGCATCAGAGATTTTAAGCAAACTATTTTCTTGATGTGTGTGTGTGTGTGTGTGTGTGTGTGTGTGTGTGTGTGTGTGTGTGTGTGTGTGTGTGTGGATGCTAGGAGATCTTGTTACAAATGTGTGCACCTTTCACGTTTCAGTCATCAACACAAAAGCTTTTCCTTGCTTTTTAACAATTTAGCATCCCCAGGAATCGCGTGTGTTAGGAGCACACTTCAGTGGCTTTGACGTGCTGGAGTTTCTTACCACCACTCTTTTTTTTTTTCATCCGCTCCACAACACGCTGCATGGAGGCCTGGACAGGTTCACCATAAATGTGCTGTCACTCTCTGATTCAGCTGTCTGAGAAAATAGCTGCATTATTGATTTCCAGTTGATATTTTATACTGGACAGCTGGAGGCTAGAAAAAGACCAGATGATTCTTTTGTTCTAATCTTCAACTGTCCAGTTTGGGTGAGTCTGTGCCCATGATGGCCTTCAGATTCTTGTTCTTGACTAAAAGGAGTGGAACCTGATGTGGTTTTTCTGCTGCTGTAGCCCATCCACCTCATGGTTTGATGTGTTGTGTGTTCTGAGATGCTTTTCTGCTCACCACGGCTGTAAAGAGTGGTTTCTATAAACTTCCTGTCAGCTCTAACAATTCTGGCCCTTTCCCTCTGAGCTTTGTCATCAACAACTGTTTGAACACTCAACGTTTTTTGTTTTTCGCACCATTCTGTGTAAACTCTAGAGACTGTTGTGTGTGAAAATCCCATCCCAACAACCATGCCACGGTTAAAGTCACAGAGATCACACTTTTTCCTCATTCTGACGTTTGGTGTGCGCACTAACTGAAGCTCTCAACCTGTATGATTTTACGCATTGTGCTTCTGCCACATGACTGGCTGATTGGATAACTGTATAAATGATCATCAGTACAGGTGTTCCTATTAAAATGGACGGGGAGTTATCGGTGTGCAAACTTACATGATCAGAAATGTTGTGAGATCAAATATAGCAAAATGTCCAGATTGCCAGGGGAAGTGTGTGTAGGTAGCAAAACACATCCAGAAGGAACAAAGGAAAAAAATGAACCGTGACTTTTAAAGCTTTTTAATAAAACTTTAGCAAGTGTCCAGTCTGGGTTTAATCAGGACTTATTTCAACTTTTTTTTTGTCATCAGTTTTTTTAATTATTGAAATGTTGGACTGTTTGCAATAAGCTAAGAAGTGTACTTAGTTATTTAGTAACATTGTGTAAAAGTTTACTGAGATCAGTGAAGGTGAGGCTTTGCAATATCATCTACGCTTTAGTTTTAGCTTTAGCATTTACCATTTTTGACAATTTGCTGCACCAATATGGGAGCCACTTTTCTGCTTTTTCAGCTAAAGAAGTCATCAGAACAAATGCGAATAAAATTCACCCAAAGGAAAAGCCAGTTCACTGAAAGGGACATGAATGAGGCACTTAAACTTCTGATGGCAGTTAATTTCACTTCTTGCCAACTTTTTCTGGGTGAGCTTTAACCTGTGACTTCATGAGCCTCAGTCTTATTAGCCACTAATAACCAAGATGGCTGATCAGTAGTGTTATTGGTCTGTAAAAAAAAAATGATGGAGCTTCTTATTATTACGTACTGGTCAGACTCTGTTGTGTAGCGAACCCCTGTTGTGTTCTCTCTGCCTGCTAGGGCTTTCTTGATCGCAGTGGTGCAGTGCAGGATGGAAAGGTGTGAAGAAGAAGTGTGAGGCCTCTGACTGCAGCTGTGGATGTTTTCCCAGCTCCCCTCGGCACTAATTTCCAAAGATACCATAGATGTGTTTATTTATTTACCGCTACACACTCTCTCCTTTATTTGTGCTCTGTTTATCTATCTTTCTTTTTCTCCTTGTCTAATGGTTGGCAGATGCAGTGTGATCGTAGCAAGGCCTCAGATGTATTTGTTTGTGCTGGCTGCTTTTTGCAGACTAAACTGGTATTGGGCCCCAGCAGCTGCTTTCGATCAAAACACCAGCGAGTGCGGAGACTCCACCTGGCAAAACAAGATGGGGGTGAGGCTGACAAGAGCGTAACATCTCTGCTAACATACGAGCAGTTTTCTGAAGGAAACCACCTGATTCCTGATTCAGACACCTTCAAATGCTAGAAAATAGCGAATGTTGAAGTGTCTGCAAAATAGTCACCTTTCTATTAGTCTGACTCAATAACCTAACCTTCAGATTTGCGGCTTGTGATATAAATGTATTTTTGGATTGCGCAGGAGAGGAAAAAGGCGTCACTGTCTGATTTTGGAAGTGAAAACAAATCCACCAACCCAAAACTTTTTTTTTTTTTCTCAGAAAAGAAGCAGCTGATGAGTTATAAAGACATATCAGTGTGGAGTTTATGATCACCCACAGTGCAAGACACATCAGTCTCAGCCAGTGCTCGGTGTCTCCTTAAAGTCAGACGTGTTGTCTTTAGTACGTATAAAGAGTTTAGTTTTGTCCACTGTCTGCGTTGATACGGTGCAGCATAACAGTCGTGAACTCGGAGAACCCCCGTGTGGTAGACCTTTCACGTAACCGGAACATATTTTCGACAGTGTATTAGGATGTTATAGTTGTGTTGTGTCGAACACAGAGTGGACTGGACATTCACAGGTGTGTCACGTTCTGCTCCAGATGGAGCCTACGCTGGGGCAGAAGGGCAGCCTGCTTCCATCCCTCCGCTCCCCTCCGCAGGTGGGCGGATGTCTATTGAGTCTTAAGTGATTGGCAGTGGGAGGGTTAGGGCCACTGGGGAAAACACCAACATTTCTTCATATCCTGTTTTTGTGAGACTTGGCTGTGAATGTGAATGTCGCAGCTGTTCTGGAGTGGATATGATATCCCAAAAACAGCACATAGCTTAAATATCACTTGTACACTTACAAAATCAAGACAACTTATTAAAGTTTACATAAGATTTGTTTTAGACCATGTGATTGGTCAGCAGCTCTGACTGTAGTTCCAGCTACACGGCAAATCATAGATTTATATTAATGCACTCATTCTACAGGGTGTCCCAAAAGTCTCCGTATGTAGGGGACTGTGTTTGCCATGTCAGTTGTGCCTTCGTCAGTGGATGCTCGTGGACGTCCACTTCTCGGTTGGTCCTCAACACTTCCAGTCTTTTTGAATTTGTTTGGCGACAGTGTCGTGTGTGATGTGATGTCGAGCGGTACAAAGGACAATTTCAGGTAGCGTTGGAACGCTGTCGCAGGGCTAGGTCGGTACTCTTACTAAAGTTAGGTTCTGTGTGTGTGGAGACTTCTGGGACACCCTGTAACACATTATCGGTTCTAACTCTAACTCGAACTACTCATTCACATGGACTTAATGGCAAATGCTCAGTATAATCTAAAGATAGTAGTAAAAAGATTTTTAAAAAATGTGTTGTTACTGAACAAAGAAATTGTAACGGTGAAGCTTTCTGTAAGTGGACATTTGTTTAACCTTTATGGAAGGAGTCTCCAGTGTCAGTGATTTGTCAGAACAGCATCGCTCGAAAAGTAGTACTGGCTGTAACATGAACAATAACATTATTAATTTTATTAACATGATTAATTATTAATATGAGCTTTAATATTAATGCACGTGTTCTAATATGTTATTGTTTCTATAGTAACAGCTCCTACATAGCGACGTGTACAGCAGATGCTCCATATAATCTAAGACTAATGAGAAACAGATTTTTAAAAACATGTTGTTTTAACAAAGATTAAAATCTTTAAAAAAGGGGAAGCTTTAAAATTGAATGTGGTGATTATTTAACATTTATTTAACAATGGAAGGCGTCTCGGTTGTAAGCGTTTAGGACAGGGAAGTCTGTGTGTTCTGTTTTTCTCGGTAGAATGACAAGCTGTGTTTTTCGAAAGAGAGAGAGAGAGAGAGAGAGAGAGAGAGAGAGAGAGAGAGAGAGAGAGAGAGAGAGAGAGAGAGTGAGAGAGAGA
>CM074962.1:15729033-15762718 GCA_037577455.1 Pangasius macronema
GTGTGATGCCGCCGCCGAAGATTATTTACATATAACCACACGGGCTGGAGCGTTTTATTCCTCTTATACTACAGCAGGTTGATATCGATTACATACATAATGCATTTAACTGTAGTTACATTTCGTTTAAAGGAATCTGAGAAATAAATTAGTTCCTGTTCTCACTTACGTGATAGCCACGAGAAACAGTCACTCCCTCACCACCATCCCCCTCCCTCTCTCTCTCTCTCTCTCTCTCTCTCTCTCTCTCTCTCTCCCTCTCTACACTCATTCTGTTCTATACAGTAGGGACAAAAAATATGCATGTGTCATGTCATATGCAGTAGTCTTATCTACAGTATCTGCAACTGAACTAGAGTCATTCATAGGAATGTTATTTCCATTTTTAAAAAGTTGTTTCGAAACAGGAAATATTCCCACTGGTTAAAATCTGCGTAGTTTTGTATTTAGCATATTTTCACTGCACTTATATCACAAGTCACAAGTGTCTTAAGAATTCAGACCAGTGTTCCACAACTAAACAAGAGATATTGTCGTACCGAAATTCGTTTTTTAAAAAAACAGGAATAAAACAATGAAAAACGTATAACTGTTGCTCTGGTAATGATTTTTGCAGGGAGCTGTTTAGTCAGTGTCAGCACTTTAAGGAAGAGCTGTTCCTGTAGGTTTTCTGCCACAGCGAAAGGCTTCAGGACAGAGGAATTAGCATTTTTATGGTGTCTTAGCTATGAGACAAGCTGCATTTTTTTTCTTATTAGCATATTAGCTAATTTATAGCCGTTATGACGAATGTGATAACAGAAACTTGTATCTCAATTGTTCTACAAAATTAAATGTAACTAGAAACGGATAAAAGTATGATGAGTTGTTCTTTAATTTAAAAAAAAAGTAATTGCTGACAAATTTAAGCATTCTCCTACCCAACCCCCGAGCCTTCCTCCGAGCCATGTGAAGCCATCCGAACCCAGTGATATCCTTTAAGGTATAAGGAATGAAACGCTTTAAGACATGCTGTTATAAGATAGTAATCATCTTCAGGGTGCAGGTATTTCGTTTTACATCAGACTGTATCACACCAACTTGTCGTTGGTTATTTTTATGTAACCACACACACCCCCCCCTTCCAATTGTGTTTCTTATTTATTTAAATTATATATAAAATAGCATTGGGGTCCCTGGAGGACTAGTGGCTAGGCCTCAGTGCTCTCACTGCTGCGGCTCGGGTTCAATTCATGGCCAGGGAACCGACCCCAGCCAATGGGGTTACACACGACAGTGCACTCCCAGTGCCAGCTCCAACCCCGGATAAAACTGAGGAGGCTTGCGTCACGAAGGGCATCCGGCGTAAAAAACTGTGCCTTTAGTTTATATACGCCTGGTCACTAGGCGACACCGCTGGGGATTGCCCTTGTCGGCTTTCTTCTTCTCGTTGTGGTTATATATAATAGCACTGTTTTAGAGGTTAGCAGTTCAGTAAAGGTGTTTTCCTGACCGTGTGTACAGAATCTTACAGAACTCACATTAACTCCACATCACATGATACACAGTCACATTAACTCCACGTCACATGATACACAGTCACATGTTACACAGTCACATGTTACACAGTCACATGTTATGTTTCACACATATTTCACGATACACAGTATTCATGTAATGTGACGTCATCTCCCTGAGCTCACATGCAATTTCAGGGCATAACATGCTGAAGGTTTTTTCCTCATATGACCACATATTACTCAGAATCTTCCAGAACTCACATTAACTTCACGTCACATGTTACACAGTCACATGTTATGTTTCACGCATATTTCACGATACACAGTATTCACGTAATGTGACGTCATCTACCTGAGCTCACATGCAATTTCAGGGCATAACATGCAGAAGGTTTTTTCCTCATATGACTTGTTTTATACAGGTGCACACTCTACATACGCTCAAAAGGTATTCCCAACGACGTGTTACACGTGGAGGCGGGAGACTCACCTTCATTAAAGCACTGCATGCTGTGAGAAATGATGCAGATAGGGATAACACACAGTCAGACCTATTTATTTTATATCGTGTAATTGTAATCGCTCGTGCAGATATAACAGTATAAACACACGAGGCTGTGTGTGTGAATGAGTAGGAACACGCGCAGCGTTTGTAACCTTCTCTCCTCGCCGTGATAGACGCTGTCAGACCCGGGCTTACCATGTGCTACAGCGCAGAACGTTATTTACTAAACTAGTGAAGAGTGATTACCATGAGGAATGCAATAAAAACAGCGGCGCTGGAGGAAGATCCATCATAATTGATGTGTTGCAAAGCAGATTACACACATTAGCACACAGCGGTTTAAATCTGACAGTGCTAACCAAACATGAAAAATTCCATCGTGTGAGGAGTGGAGGGGGAAAAAGTGCTGTTTTATTCTCAGGGTGTTCGAATTCATGGCAAGTAACAAAGCAGCGCTGGCATTAGTGTGTAAGCGAGCTCCACCTTCGCCTCTCCAACTGGAACAAGCTTTTATTTGACCCTGATTCGCTCTGCTGTTGCGAGCCGAAGTATTACGGTAGTTTTAGTCGTGCCGTAAATATTAGGTATTGTGTACTGACAATATGTGTGTTGTGGGATATACCGCAGGCACAGCTTACACCAAGCAGGCGTGGGCTTTTATTAAAAACGGACCTTTTATGGCATCAATAATTATTATTATTATTATTATTATTATTATTATTATTATTATTATTATTGTTGTTGTTGTTGCTGTTGTTGCTGATGTTAGTGTTTGTATTAGTAACAGTAGCATTGATACATAGTATTATTAGTAGCAATA
Organism: Pangasius macronema; assembly: GCA_037577455.1. Classification (NCBI taxonomy): domain Eukaryota; kingdom Metazoa; phylum Chordata; class Actinopteri; order Siluriformes; family Pangasiidae; genus Pangasius; species Pangasius macronema. Next base: position 15,731,858 of record CM074962.1, read on the forward strand.
TTTATTATTATTATTGTTGTTGTTGTTGTTGTATAAGTAGTAATATTTTTGTTAGTTGTGGTAGTACTAGTAGTAGTAGTAGTAGTATTATTGGTAATTATTAATAACAATATTTATTATTAGTAGTAATAATAGTAGTAGTAGTAGGAGGAGGAGTATTGCTACATATTCGTGTTATTATTAGTATTTATTTATTTAATATTTTAAATTTATTTTTGATTATTTTAGTAGTAGTAGTAGTGGTAATATTTCCTTTATTACTGTTGTTGTTGCTCTAGTTGTTGTTGTTGTTGTTGTTAGCAGTAGTAGTAGCAGTATTTGTAATAGTAGTAGTATAACATAGTATTATTAGTAGTAGTAGTAGTAATGATAGTATTTCAATTATAAAAATAATTATTATTATTGGTAGTAGTAGTAGTAGTAGTAGAACTGATGGTATTGCTAATTGCATCGTAATCGTAATTAATAATAAAAAATTTTTATCAACATAATAATAATAATTAATAATCGTAATAATAATACTAATTCATTAGTACTGGTAGTGGTGGTAGTGTTGCTAATTATTAATATTAGCATTAATTATTAGTAGTAATATGTTTTATTGGTAGTAGTAGTAGTAGCAGTAGCACTAGTAGTTGTAGTGGTATTGGTAATTATTAGTGGCAATATTTTATTTATTATTATTATTATTAGTAGTAGTAGTAGTAGTAGATTATTTATTAAATTGTTATTATACTTTGCTCATGTGTAAAATTAGCCTTGTGTATTTAATTTTATTGCTTTCTGCTGAAAATATCGCATGCTTTTATACGTACAGTATGTTTTTTCCCCTAACATATCATATCTTTTTCTAATTGTATTTGTCTCCCTGAAAAGGTAATATTTTCTTACATTTGTTTCCTGTGATTTAATTAATCTGGGATCATTTTAATTTGGATTATCATCCTCATAATTACGGGACTAATTAATTGTTCTTTAACGAGCCCGAATCTTGGCTGTGTTTGTGAGCTGGAAAGCTCTTCAGAAAAGTGTCATTAGTTCCACTCCCACTCTCAAGCCCTCTAACTCACACTTCAGATTAATCAGCCTCAGCAGCACAAAGGTAATGAAATATTCCGCTGCTCTAATGCCTCCCACAACATCCCTGCCTTTTGTTACCAAATATGGAAAGGTAGATGAGCCTCTCACTTCATGCTGTATGTGAATATGTTAAATATGTGTGGAAGTCAGGCTGAATTATTCACACACAACTTTCTCCATCATTTTGTTATCAAAGGGACGTCGTTGTGAGTTGTGTTATGTTGTGAAGACATGTCTAGGCATAGCAGATCCTCTGTGGCTGAGCTGTGTTTTACTCGACACACCAATAAAGCGCTGGCTTTTACACCATACCGAGCTTCATAACAGTTTGCAGCAGATATTGTACATAAATACGTATTTTACATCAATTGTAAAAATGTTTACTGAGTAAAAAAAATGAATTGTCACTACTGTAGTAAATCAGGAAATTATTATTTTTGTTATTACATTTTTTTTTAGAAATTAGAAAAAGATTTTTTTTTTTTTTTTTAGTGCATGGATGTAATAGCAATGTGTGTTGTTGTCGCCATACGATTAATTTCAGGTAAGCTAGCTAAAATGCATAACCTCAAAATGCTGCTAACACCAAATCCAGAACTAAAACAACTTTATAGACTTAGAAAGACTCTCTCATGTGTTAGAGCAGAACAACGAGTGCGCCGAGACGTAACCCCAATTCTGCTCCAACACTGTCCTCTAGTGGCCCTCGGCTTCCGCCCGCACCGGGGAAAAGAAATGACCTTTTATCCCATTCAGTGCCTTACACACACACCTAGAACTACTCCAGCTGTCATGTTCAAGCTTCCACTCCTTCACTAATGATCTTACAATTGCCCACTTGCCACACTGGCACTGAAGAATTCGTGTAATTGGAATTTCAAGAGTTTGCTCCTCTTATAATCAAGTCTCTCAGGAATACCGAACTGAGTGAAACCGAGGCATCAAGTGGCCTTTAAACGGGTTTTTTAGATATATGTTTTGTTGGGTTTTTTTTTTAGTACCTAGTATGCATTTTGAAGATTATCACCTCAACATATTATAGTAAAGAAGCTCATTATCACATCATTAATGTAGCATTTTATTCTGTGTTCAATCTTAAAATTATTGGTGTCTTTAAAAATTCCTCAACAATCATAAATATTGCATTTCCCTTTTCACTCATGAATTCTTTGGTACGTGTCTTCACCTGTTAGCTCTGTCGTCCTCCTTCATCATCATTCTCTCCAGCAGCATCTTCCTCCACCCCTCCATGTAACCCTGGCGTTCCTTGTGTGACTGTAGATCTTTGGAAGATGGGTAAAATGGCACTGCTCTACTCTGCAGCCTGTAATAGGCGTAATAGGGTCGAGGCTCTGCATTTAATAAACAATTACCCATAAATATTGAATGAGTCTGTCTCCAAAGGGCCGGGAAGCGGCCTGCTGTCGGATGAATAATGCACAGAGCCATGGTCAAATGGGCCGAGCCACGCGGCGCCAATTATCTCTGTGTGCTAACGAGCCTCCCAAACCTGACACACTAGCCATACGCTCTCCTAGATGCACCCAGAAGAGCAATGAACGGCTACACACCTCGCACACACAGATTTACACACACTCGGATTAACCTTTTACTGCAGCTTATTTTATTTGTCTGATTTCCCCGCAGTGCTTAGAGGAAGGCCGGCTGTGTTCTAGCCGTCCACGGCTCCAGACCTGTCGCTCCCATTTTGAATTACAAATCAATCGCAGGTCTCGTCCACCACTCTACCAAGGTCACTCAGATTAGAAGAGGTTACGGCAGAGAGGAGGACTGGCCGTGGATTAGCATAGTCCCATACAGGGGCTTGAATTAAACAGAGACACACGTTCTGCTGCTCCTCTGTATTTGAATCTCGAGGCAGAGATAGACAGACTCGGGGAATTGGAGCTCTGGCCCTGTGGATCAAATGGGAACGGATGCAGTTAAATGGGCCTGTTAGCTGTGCTGGACCGGTGCCCCTGTGGGACATCAGTGCCCCAAAAGCCCCCTACAGACTTCCACTTACTGCTTTTAATGAGATAAGCACCTAGCCCTTTGCACATAGCACCGGTACTGAAGATATTACACACGGGAACACCAAAGGTCTCCCGGAGCAGAACAATGCCTCTTTAATGGGTTTATCTGTGTTTAAAGAATTTGGAAAAGCATCAATAAATATTTATCACATCATCTCTGTTTTTCTGATTTTACAGTTACTCGTGTGCTGAAATTTTATTTATGGCTTATGCTTTTTTATTTTTTTATTTACATTAAATAAAGGACAAGTGCTATAACTTATTAAGTGATCTTTTATATTTTAAATTAATTTAAATCCCTGTGAGTAGAGTTAAACTATACGCTATAGTTTAAAAGAAATAAATGCTCACATTGGAAAACTGTCTCTTCACTTCATGTAAATAAATCCGTTTTATTCTGATTCGTTGCTGTGCTCGTCTGAGTAAAGTCAGAAAGTCTGTTTACATATGAGGCAGTTTTCACTTTTAAAAAAAAAGTGTCTGTTTTTTTTTTGAGAATCATCTTTTTTAAAGATTTTCATTTGCGCAATTTGAGCGAATCCCTTATTTTATTTATAATACACTTGCAAAGATATAATTTAAATATGATATTGTAACTATTTCTATTTTTACCGAGTAGTTAACCACTAATTAATGTGTCTTTTAACTGTTGTTAATTTTATTACCTCTGAAATGGAAAACCTGGAAACAGCAAGAGTATAAGGAGTAGAGGATGAAGTATTTCTTGTTAGATGAATAAAATGTGAACGTCACTACACGTATCTATCAAACCTACAAATAAACACGTAGCCGTAATATGCACTCACGCATGCGCACGTGAGAGGGGGAGCTGTGAGTGTCCTCTGCCTCTGATTTCATTTTCAGGAAGGTTTTGCCAAGAATCACTTCTAAATTAGCATTAAAGAAACCTCCTGGCTAGATCATGGTGTGTGTGTGTGTGTGTGTGTGTGTGTGTGTGTGTGTGTGTGTGTGTGTGTGTGTGTGTGTGTGTGTGTGTGTTATGTTGTACTAATGATATCCTCTCCTCTCCTTTAGCCGTATTTGTCCTCTTACATCCTGTCCCTCTTTAGGTGATTTAAAACACACGGCGTTTTGCCCTGGCTTTCTCGTGGAGCGCTGCACAGCGTGGCCCAAGACACCTTTTTTTGCCCCCTCCCACCCCCATCTCCATCTGTAGCACATCTGGAAGTGTGCACTCCAATAATTGGAAGTCAATTTGTTTGAAGTTATGTTTTTGGCATCTGGTTTGATTCAATCGGACTGTCTGGAAATCGCATCGGTGGCTTTTATAGCGCTGACCGCAGCTGGAGGGTTTTCATCTCTTTGTATTCCGTTGTTAATACGCCGTTCACCAGCCAGTGACGTGGGAGTCGCTAAAGTACGGCTGGGTGCGGTCACCATAAACACAGAATAGATTCAAAGCCCCGGAGGATGGCTGTGGAGTGACCAGGCACCACAACACACACTCACACACACACACACACACACAGGATCCTCTCGCTAATGAAGCTTTAAATCCAGCACGTGATGCCACCACATCAAGTTTGTGTGCTGTCTCTTATTGTTGTGTCAGTCACTTATTGATTATGAATTATTTATTGTTGTTAGATGCATGCGATGTAAAAGCCATGGCAATTCAATACTGTATAACAAATAAAAGTTTAGCTATAAATGATGCACTTATTTATGCACAGGAGAGCTGCTTCATGGGAAAGAGTGATAGCTTTAGGATTGTGTGCATGGCCATGTTTTTATGTCTATATTGATATCTATATGTATATTTATAAATGTCCCCACAAGCATAGGATTTTTTTCAGACAGTTTTGACCTTGTGGAGACATTTGGCTGGTCCCCACAAGGAAAATGATTTTTTTTAATGCAGCTTTTATTTAAAAAAAAAAAAAAAAAAACCCTTAAAGAACATGTTTTCTTTTGGTTACTGAGGTTGAGGTTAGGTTTAGCTGTAGCATAGCATTAATAATTATGTTTTTACAAGTATAGTAAGACGTGTGCGTGTGTGTGTGTGTGCATGTGTGTGTGTGTGTGTGTGTGTGTGCATGCATGTGTGTGTGTGTGATGACTCAAGTCTGAACTTTTAACACCATAGACCTTAATAAAGCCTTTAATACTGCATGTAGGCATTGCTAAAAAGTGTGAGGAACTGCACGTCATATCCGAGCTGCTCCATTAAACCCTGCGTTCGCCTCATTCTTTAGGCATACTGGAGCTCAGTGCAAATGGCTAAACCGAGCTGAACCGAGCTGAACCGAGCTTTGAGTAGCGTGTATATCCTATAGCCAGTTTTAATGATGGAAACTCAGAGTGTTGCGGAGAGAAAGGAGGTTGTGTGCACGGAGAGGGAGGACGCAGTGTATTATCTCCATCTTCTGGTGAAGTAGGGCAGTGATGCCTCTTCCCTATTTATTTACTTTTACCGGTGTAGCCATATTTTGTGTTGTTTACTAAGTGACGGTGATTTCCGACTGAAGAGTCATCATTACAGTGGATGATGTACAGATGCATTAGAGTATAGGTTTTGTTGCATGAGCTAACCCACGAGACATACCCTGACGTGATCTTTAATCAAGCATGACCACATCTAATCCCCAGTTGCGGGCTTTAAATTGATTTCTTTTTGGAGTTTATCTAGAATTACATTCTGATGAGGACTTTGTGAAATATTACGTTTTCTGGATTTGTATTAACTCTGGTTCTTCTATAATACCTGCTATGGATCTTTAGTGTTGTCCATGAAAGGAAACAACACATACTGACACCAAAATCACAGTAACTTTACATGGCTTGATTTTCTTTTCTTTTTTTTTAAGAAGAAAGATAGGACCACCGAATCACCAATCGTGACAATGGAGGTCCCAACCCCCAAACTAAGGGTGGAGGCGGGTGTGTGCGCGGCGTTTGCGTGTTCTCCCTGTGCTTTTTGGTTTCCTCCAGGTACTCCGGTTTCCTTCCCCAGTCCAAAGACATATGTTGTAGGCTGATTGGCATTTCTAAGTTGTCCACAGTGTGTGAGTGGTGTGTGATTGTGCCCTGTGATAGGTTAGCACCCCGTCCAGGGTGTCCCCTGCCCCAAGTCCCCTGGGATAGGCTACAGTCTCCCCGCGACCCTGTTTAGGATAAGCAGTACGATGGATGGATGGATGGATGGATGGATGGATGGATGGATGGATGGATGGATGGAGATACTGTCCTTTCCTCTCTGTTCTATCTTTCAGCAGACCTTGGTGAAAGCTGATTCAATTCAATTTTATTTGTATGATAATGGACATTTTAACAATGGACATTGTCACAAAAAAGCTTTATAGAAATATATAAATTCCAGATATAAAGAATAAATGTATAAATTTATCCATAACGAGCGAGCCAGAGGCGACGGTGGCAAGGAAAGACTGTTGAGAAATCCTTGGGAAATCTGGTCATACGTGGCACGTGTTTCACAGAGTACAACTAAAAGCAGAGACGTGAGCTATGGAGGAATGATCTCTCAGAGTCCACTGTAGATGAAACTGTTTCTGTATTTCTGCTTTAATGTATAAACTGTTGCGGTTAATATTTGATGTGTGGGAAATCTTCCTCAATCTACTGTAATAAACTCAGCAAGGCAAATGCACAACGTTGCCTGACGTCTTGACATCCTAAACATCTCAGCATCTCAACATCTCCTAAACATCTCAGCATCTCAACATCTCCTAAACATCTCAGCATCTCAACATCTCCTAAACATCTCAGCTGATATTTATGTTAAGCAGAGCAATCAAATTGTAATCTGCAAAAGACTTCTCGATGTGACTGAGAAATAGGAATAGCAGAAAATTATTTATACAAGAAAGCTTGGTTACTTTGCGTTATCATGTTTGTAAACTGTATTTGATAATGATATGCTGGAGAGATGCTGACGCTTTCAACTTCATTATGGAGGAACATATATCTAATATCTAATAGCTTTGTAAAACATTAATTTAGCCAGGCTTTGATGAACACACAGCCTCTCCACTGCAACGCATTCACATGTTTCTCTCGCAGCTGTTTGTTGTATTATTCATGTATTACTTCATTTCTGAATTTGCTTAAAAATCTCAGCTAATGAGACGTTCCTTCAAAAGGCTCACGATCATACAGAACTGAAATAAAACTTTAAATCAAATTGGCTAAAAACAGCTTGAATAAATAGCAGAGGAGCTTCATTGATAGGTGTCTGTGGGTTTTTTAATGGGTTATATTAAATATGCTTTTTTAAAAATAGCATTCAGTGAATGCAGTGAAATTAAACAATTAATATTCATTAAAAAGAAATTAAATACATTTAAAAAATCTCAGTGTAATTAAGAGTCATATCATTTGCCTGTAAGTGGCATATGAGTCACATGAAACATATGAATCAATAATGAACTCAGATTTAAAAGAAAATAATTTAATATATTTATTTAATAAAGTTATATACCTTTCCTGTTTCTGGTTATTTCTTTTTTCATTTTTTTTTCTTTCTTTTTTTTTTTGCTTATTGTTTTTGAGGTGAAATCTGCCAATTTGTCCCGACAGCCTGCTCATCAGTCCTCTAACCCAGTGATCCTCTAACCGGTCCTCAGGGCCGCGCCGACGCTCCACATTTTCCTCTACTGCTGTGTTGTGTGAGTTTGGATGCGGATAAAATGTGGAGCGTCTGGAGAGTGCTGAAGGTCTAACCCGAGCTCAGTGTGGTGGAGGGCTGCAGCTGTGTTTTAATGGCCGTTCGGCTTGTGTGTAATTACGGGTATATTGTGTGTCATTAGTATCCTGCGACAGGGAGACGTCCTCATCAGAATGTCACTTAAACGCCAAACCTCTCAGCTGCTAGATCTTCAGACAGGCCAAGACCTCATCAGTGGCACAGCAGTGTAGAGGAGCTATAAAACACAATCAGGCCCGTGTGTGTGCGTGTGTGTGGGTGTGTGTGTGTGTGTGTGTGTGTGTGTGTGTGTGTGGGTGTGTGTGGGTGTGTGTGAGCATATGTTTCAAAAATATTTCAAATTTCCTTCTGCATATTTTAGCCCTGTTGAACTGAGATGGAATGTCATTGTGTTTAGAAGGAATGAAAGAAAAGCAGACTTGCTTTATCAAAAAGGGGTTTAATGTATTTTTCCCACCCCGAAGATATAAAAAAGAAACTTGTTAGATTGTCTAAAAAATAATTGTATTTCCAACAATACAGGGATTAGGATGTATAAATACACAGAGTGATATTTTTCCTTTAAAAATACTTTAGAAACAAAAAAAAGGACATGTTAGTTGTATTGCTATTAAATTACATTTACAGCACTTCCACTCATATATGTTTATAAAGCTAACCCTGTTTTAGTTAAGGCATGACAGAGGAGGGAAAAAGCTCTACTTCTCCATCTTCTCGTCACTTTTTCCTTTAGTGCTCCTTATGAACAATGCCATTATATTACACTTCAGAAAGATACAGTTTGAATAGTCCAGTGATGTGTGTGTGTGACCGGTGTTACAAGCATCTACAGTAAAGGTTGTCTGTCAGACTGTACAGTAGTTTCACAATAGCAGTTCATCTCCCCTTTTTGATGTTTCTGACTTTCCAGGAGACACAGAAGATGTGTCCCTGTGTCTAGCAGAAAAGCTGCAGGTCAGTCACATACGCCAGGTCCAGAAGTGCAGGAGAACAGCAGTCAAAGGTCGTCGTTGTCATCCGTGCTAAAGCTGCTCCGGCGGCTGCTTCCCTTAGAGGCATTGGGTGAAGTGGCTGAAAGCAGCGGGTCAGTCCCGAACGGAGACAGCGCCTCCTCCATGAGGAGCTCATCCAGCCTCTGCTCCTCCTTCAGAGTGGCACTAAAGAAGTCCGTGAAGTGCGACAGCGGGTCCGAGAAGGTCGTCGAAGTGGTGTCTGCATGCTCACCAGAGGAGCTGCTGTTGCCCTCATTTCCGGCATGGAGCACAGACAGGGAGTTCCTCTGCAGGTACTCGGGGCCGTTGAGCTCATCCTGTGGGTAGACTGAAGTCTGTGCTCCAGGAGTAACCGCAGGAGCAGGAAGTGCCTGCTGCTGCTGCTGCTGCTGCTGCTGTTTGATGAGGTGAGATGAGAGCTCCGCTGCTCCCAGATTACTGGGCAGACCGTGAGCACGAGCCTGGATCTCTAACTCCTGTTAAACACACACATGCACTCAAGCATTAGATATCAGATCATTTTCTCTTCACTTATAACCATTGGATCATAATTCAAGTGTCTCTGCGGTGCACACTACTTGGATCTTGCCCTGATCATTGAAGATGAATGGAGTTTACACAGAACCCTAATGAGGTCAGGGGTCATTACTTTTCACTCTTTCTGAAGCTATATTAAAGATGACAGGATGCAGCACTCTGCTCCATACCTTCCCCCAAGAAGAGGAAAGTGGGATCACTAGCATAATGCTACCTGTCATTGCAATTTAAAGGTGGTGTCAGTTATTTTTAGGTGAGAACACTTTTTGTAATATACAGTAAAGTTCTCCTCACATGCTGACAGCATCTCTGAACTGTGCAGCTGCCTCAGAAAATATGATGTGGACCTCCAACATCCAGCCAACCAGGATAAAGAATGTATAAATAGCTTTCCTATAGTAATAAATAAATATATATTGCAGTAAGTTAAGGGCTTGAGAAAAATAGTTCTGCCATTTTCATTTGCGAAATACATCGTCTTGACTTTAGATACAACCCCTCTTTGTCGAATCCAATGGGAAGATCAGTAGCTGTTGATAAGGGGAATTCTGGGGAATTATACCCATCCATTTTCTATACCACTTATCCTACACAGGGGAGCCTGGGCAAAACTGCACACACCCTTTGGCACACTGTAGACAATTTGGAAATGCCGATCAAAATGCAACGTATGTCTTTGGACTGGAGGAGGAAACCCCCAAAACACAGGGAGAACATGCAAACACTATGCACACAGGGCAGAGAAAGGAGTCGAACCCCTAACCCCGCAGGTGTGAGGCAAACTTGCTAACTACTAAGTCACTGTGCCTCCTAGGCAGTTACACTGGAGGCTAATTGGGATGTCCGTGTGTGTGTGAGGACGCCCGTAACGTCTCTGCTGCCTGCTCTGTGAGTATCTCACTACTGCGGGATTGTAATGCATAATTTCAGACAAGCAGGGACGGGAGGATTGGCGGTCCTGCATTATTAAGGCCTCATAATCTAATTTCAGGTGCAATCCTGTCCTAGCGCTCTAGCTATTAATCAGGCACTTCCTTCAACTCCCTGTGTTTCCAATCAGAGCTCAGTTACAGATATCAGTAAGACACGGGGCAATTACTAGGAGTGTGTGATGATGTTTAGGTCTATCTCGCTCATATTATCCACTCTTCCTTTTCGTTACTATTTAACTTGAACTCTATTATCCACTTTATCTACCTGAATCCTGAGCAGCAGTCTCCTGTTCACCTGCTCCAGCTTCTTCTGGCGGCTCTCCAGCTCTCGCGCATGTTGCTGCTCTTTCTGCAGCCACTTAATGTACTCCACTGAGGCCTTGAGGATGGTCCCTTTGTTCCAGCGCATATCACTGCCAGAGAACAGAAAAGATAACCTTTTTCACACATGCGTCGCGTCAGCAGAACCTTCACACACAGGAAAAATATCTTGACAAAAGCCTTATTTTATAGGACTAAGAAATGGTGATTTACATGGCCAATTATTCATTCTCAGACATTACATTGGCTTTGAATGGGAATTTTAATAGAATAGTTAAGTGTGTCTGCAGAAAGTCTATTCCATGGTCCTTCTGTGGTAAAAATTAATCCTCGAGTAAAAATAGGTGTCACCTATGCCTGAGCTAAAAAAAAAAAAAGGAATTTTGAGAGCTGAAGCTAAGTGGAGCCACCGCCAATTCCATTACTTGTTAAAAGGAAGGAAGTGTGGTAAAATTGTGTCTTTCTTTGGTCTGATCAGAGCTAATCTCCTTTATCTTATGGTAATGGCACAGTGATAAAGGGAACCTTCCATTTAAATCTTATCAAAAGTTCAGTTGAGCTGGGCCACTGGATTCCCTTTCTGGAGGTTTAGCTGTGCTTAAACCTTTATTCAAATGCGTCGTGCTTCGCCTTTGACCACGTTTATCATTATTCTAATGGGTATTGCACTGAACTACTGATGCCACTTCATACTGGGCGAGTAAAGAAAGTCCAATCAGCCTTGGGGCCTCGTGGAAGAGGATGTTTTGTATTTTGTACACTGTTTCGATATTTAGTTTCTTTAGATTAATAGATTAGAAGCAGTGGGGGAAAAGGTGCCACTTACGGGTCATTGGACTTCGGTATCAGAGTTCCAAGCTCTTTGATTCTGTAGTTGATGTTATATCGCCTCCTTCTTTCAACTGTCGAATGGGAAAATAATGATCACTATACATGCCACACACACACACACACACAGACACACAGACAAACAAATGTACAAACAAAGCATCTTACTCAGATTGTGATTGTCTTTCTTCTGCCTCTCTTTTGCTAAGACTCTGGTGTCGTGTTCTGTTGAGAAGGAGAGAAGAGAAAAGAAGAAGGCAGGCTTTTAGAAAAAAGCACCAATTCAGCATTTCTGATAAGCCAAAAAACATGTAAGTGAAATTGTATTGATGGTAGATGAACCAATTAAGCTCACACCCATAACTGAGTCCTATCCTCATTCCCGTGCATCCTTACCACCACTTCTGTGCCCTCTTCTAAAACACCCTCACTGACAATTAACTCAACTTCGCAAAGGAAAAGTGCGCCATCCTTCCGAATCCCACTCGCATTCTTCCAAATTATGTAATTGGAATCCATGATTAGATTTCTCGATTCATTTCTGCTGATTCGATAGGAACATTTAATCTGTGTGTAACTGCTCTGTGTCCTGCAGCACACTTATGTGAAAAAGATAGTAAGTGACTTCTTTTCCTCATTGGAGTGAAGAGTTCTTGAGGCATCCTTAACATTTCCTAAATCAATTAGCTTTAGTTGATGCATGACATTCACGGTGGTGGGGGGTGGGGGAGGGTCTCTTTCAAGGAGCTCTTTGTGCAATATGTACGACACAAGAGATGTGTCCCATCATACTCAGCTATCTGAAGCACTGAAAATGAGAAATGCGTGTAGTAGAAGAGGAAGTCGAACAATGTGCACTTTGAGTCGCTGTGATAAAGCGAGCAGACACTGACATGAAACATGCTCTTGTGTTTTTCTTGCAAATTGAACCTTGTTATGTATAAGGCACTGGTCATGGACTCACACGTGTTAGACTAGATGTACTCGTTTTACTCATGTACCCATTTTACATTGTGCATCTGCATTTATCTTGAAATGACGAGAGATCTTTAGGGGCCTTAAAGCAATAAGAGATCTACGGCAGTCTTTCTCCAGCCGTGCTCCGTACCTGTGACTTCCATTTTAAGAGAGAGCTTTGTGGGGCAAGAGGGGGGTGTCAGTCCACCATGAGAGGCAGTCATACCTTGGTCACCGCCATAGACTTCCAGCATGCCGCTGTTCAGGGCCACCTTTGAAATAAACAGGAAGAGGAAGACAGGAGAGGATGAGATGAACTCTAGGAACATGTTTCATTGTCATTGATATTTCTGTTATATATGTAGTGGTATTTGTGTCTGTTTTTGTTCTCTCTCCTAGCATGTTCTCAGCCCACGTCCCGGGATTGAGCTCGTTATGTATGTGATAAACAGGTGGTTATGCATGGTATCTAATCTGTCACTTGCTGACATTATATAAGACCTGGACCTGCCGGATCACACCTGTTTACCAGTTCTGACATTTTTCACATTTGATATTTGACAGGCGCGCTGTGTGTCAGGGTTAGCCTCCTGCTGCATACAGTCAACACACTTCTCATACACACACTATGTGGATTACACACAGAAGGACTGAAAACGATGGCACTTAATCCGTATTAGATGAAGAGCAGGGCAGAAACGGTGTTTGACTGTTAGCTTTGCTGTGCATGGGTGCCATTATCTCAGCAGAGGAAAATTGTGCTTATCAAAAAAAATGAAAGATTGCTACAGTCCCTCGACTCCTGGCATCGTAATCACTTCAATCCATTCCCATCCGTGTTCGTGGATATGTTGACACGTGAAGCGACGTGATGCATCGCACCGTATGACTAATTGAAATCAATTGATCCATTTAAGCATGGTATCATTTCTGAACAAGCCCACTGGGAGTCGAGGCATTAGCCCAATCCGATGCCTCACTGCATTGCTGAGACATAATCTGTCTTGTACTTCCTCTCTCTCTCTTTCTCTCTCTCTCGCTTTTTTTCCTTCCTGTATACTCAACATGCACACTCCATCTCTTTCCCTATCATGCCCTCTTTAACACTGGCCTCCTCTCCGTTGCTGTCTTTGTGTGTGTGGTGGAATGCAATGTGACAGTTTCTCGTTCAGTGACGCATTCCTCTCTGGTGAGTTCAGGTGTCATTATAATCATCGCTCAAGCACTTCTTTGTCCAGGCTAAGCATCAGCAAAATGCCGAATTTCTGCGCAGTCAAAGGAACACAGGGAGCACGTATATCCCTAGACGTCTGTGTATGCATTTTTGTTCCTTAATTGCAGTTCTTTAGATGAACATGAACTTTTTCCACATTTGCATATATATATGCATTTCTCTCTTTGTTATCCAGGCACATTACTCACTTTCTCCCTCTTGTACTTTAACTTTACCCTAAAGTTCCCGTGAGAGTCCTCACAGAGAGCAGAGGAGCATATGTATATAAGGCTTGCATTCATTACAACTCATCTTCTGCACACCACTCAGTTCCCTGATTGTATTAGGTGGCTAATCTATATTGTTTCACAGCAAAGGACGCAGTGCCGTTTAAGCCTTTTCCCCACACACGGGATGAACTTTGACTCTTGGACTCTTAAGTTGGACTTAATCTGACCTCCCAAAAGACAAGTCTTTTTTCCCCAAGCACATCAAGAATCAACATTTCGGTTTGCACTTCTGATCTTTCTAAAGAGATTTATCGAGGCAGACTAGTCTAAAACCTCCCCCAATTTGTGTTGACATAATTTCAGTAATTAGAGTCTTATCATTTCTTAATTCCTATTCTGTAACAAACTTTCTTTTCAGGAAAATGTGAACATTAATGGAAATGACAGTGGTTATATTATATTTTCCGAAGCAAGGTCACTGATCCACACACTTAAAGAAAGAACATAATTCATACTCACATTATTTTGCATTATGATGCTAGGCTCCATACACTCCAAGCTCCCATCATTGAACCCAGATTCAAAGCCAATAAGATCATCAATAACTTCGTCCACTGGAAACTAAAGGAAAACAATGATTACACTGTAACACATTTGCCATGCTCAAACGTCCCTTTTTGGCTTTATCTACAAAGGTTAATAGTCATTAAATCAATGTAGAGTAGAACAGAGCAGAGGGAGGGACAGGCTGCTTCCTAATCCAATAACAAGCGTTTCATCATCTCCACACAAAAAGACTGCAGCATGATGGAAATGTCTCTTATCAGATTAGTGAGCCCTTTTACTTTGGTATTGATCAGTGCTACATGTTTGATGTTATTGATGAGCGGTGTGGGGGGAGAATGAGGGTTGGAGCATGGTACTCACCTCAGTGTCGTGGCTGTTAGCGAGGGTGAACAGGGTGACGGGGCTGCCAGGCGTGCTGTTGTTGCTGACAGGTGTCATATGGCCGTTGCGCATGACAGGCATCGTGCCCAGGGCCTGGCCCGGGTGTGGGTGGGCCTGGCCGGGAAGCTTGGTGCCTAGAGTCAGGTACTGTTTGACCTGCTGGGCCTGGGCTTGGTGGAGGTGGTACTTGGAGTTCTCCAGGTGGTTCTGAACCTGGGGATTGAAAGGCATGGTCAGTATTACACATTGTTCTTTCAGNACACGTAATAGTCATTTTATGAGAAAGCACCATATGTCCTAATTTAGACTAAACAAAGGTGATAAAAGAACAAAGTGACCTTAAAAAATCTCTTATTGACTTTTTGCTAAAAACAGATTTAACGTATTATAAAACATTTAACAGTTTGTAATGAAATGCTAGGCTGTAGATGGTAGTCAAGTCCAATTTGATAGTTGAGGCCATTTCTCATAGCCATACCTAGATAGCTTAAAAAAAAAAAAATCAAAAGCACAAGGCAAAACAAGTCCTTACACTGGCAACTTGGGCTCCGTCTCGCATCATGTAGTAGCTACAATCAGATAAATGTGGCATTCTCAGAACCCGCGTGTCCTCTGCAGCTCGGACAAGGAACTCTAGTAGGATCCCAGGCTAAAGTTATCTGTTGAGTGGATATGATGTGACTCTCCCCTCCTATCCAGCGCTCTTTATAAACCGACTGGGTGTAGTAAAAGACCTAATTAACAGGGAGGCTGGCTTACCCTTTTATGGCCTAGTGTGATAATCACCTCAAACAGAGAGCCATCAGAATACTGATCTGGTTGGTTTGATCACCATGGGATGCCCGTGTTTTGCCTATATCACCAGTTCCAGAGGACCGCCCTATTCTGTTTGTGTGATATAGCCTGTCCCCAAGCTGCCCCCCCACCACCACCCCCCACCCCCCAACAACCCTCTTCCACTTCTGCTTCAGGGTCTCGAAAACAAATGCTGCTTGTTGTGTGTGGTTTCTCAATAACCCCAGAGTTCATCTTAGACACAGAGCTCTGAGGACCATTGTCCTCTGTCAGCTCTCAAAAACTAACTGTCAAGAACTGGACCCTTATCTTATTTTAGGCCATAACACATCGTAAAACTATATATAGGATGGACCTATTCACTTCATGGGAAATCAGAATGACCCTGTTTTGCCTTTGTGTTGTCTGAGTTCACAAAGGGCCAGCTGTGAAGTTACCCAATGGCGACTGAGTGTATTTCTAGAACATCCAAAAATAACTTTTATTGCCATGTGGCTAAAAATATACTCAGCGAATGTCAAGCTTATTTTGCCTAATTTCACATGATCTTCTGAAAAATCATAATCATTTGCATGTTGATCATTTTTTCCCCAAGTTTTAAACTAATCTAATCTTACCAGCAGACTATACGGCCCCTCAGAATTTCATCCCAAACTATTTCAATTAAATCAAAATTTTGTGACATTGTGATATTTTTTTCTACTTTCTAGACATTCGTCTAGCCAAAGTGACTCTGATGATCTGAGAATCAGATCGAAATGCATTTTTAAAAGTTCGCCACATCTCTTCTTTTTCAGTTTCATGATGTCACTGAGTGCGTAGCTTGTTCTAAGATTTGTTCTAAGGATCAGATTTTTCTCTGCGAGGAAAGGCTGACCAATTCCCAGCATCTCAGGATGATCTGTCCCGTAAACTTGGAGTCAGGGATGTTCAGGCTGCCAGTGGTTTTGGAGGAGTGAATCCATTACGTTATTATAAATGCAGGAGATATGTATATTCATTGACTCAAATTTGATTCTAAGGCCTGGACAATGGCATGTTATGTGTGAATGTATGTATATCATGATAAAGAGTTTTATTTTTAAAGGGTGATTGAGTAATGTAAATAATTTATTATTATATCTTCACTACTGCAATGAAAACACTGTATAGGCTTCTTCACAAGAAAAAAAAACTGATAAATTTTCTCATCCTCTCAAATGATGCAACAAAGAATCACAGATTTGCCCAGTTTAAGAGTAGTTTAGCTGGTAAACCTCCAAATATAGAAACACTACAAAAGTTTTTTTGTCTGGTTTGCTTTTATAATTCCATATTAACTGTGAGACAGTACAGAAGAATTTTTACAAGGGAAGCACAGCTGTAGCTTCATACCTTCATTTTTTATTTTTTTATTTAACTCACTCAGATAAGGAATGCTGCACTGGCTGTGCATAGAGCTAATTTGATAAGACAGAACAAACACACACACACACACACACACACACACACACACACACACACACACACACACACACACATACTTTCACCAAGGTAGTAGGACAGCAGCCTCTGCTCTTAAAATGCCTGATGCCTCATGTTGTGCCCTCAGGTTTAGGATGCTACAAGGCATGTTTACACCCTGTAGTTAAATTTTATGGTACGAAAAATAATGACGTGCTGTAAGTCTCCTGTTTAAGCTGCATTCACAGTATACAAGGTGTTCCAAAAGTCTCCACACATAAGGGAAATTAACACTTTCTAGCGAAATGTCTTCCAGAATGTTTCATATGTAGTTAATATTATATCTTTATATTATATCAGATAGCCTTTAAGAATGCCTCTGACAAAAGAACAACACGTTGAACTCATTCTCATGGCTGGATCGGGAAGCTGTCNGTGGACGTCCACGAGCATCCACTGACGAAGGCACAACTGACATGGTGCTGGCAAACACACTCCCCTACGTACGGAGACTTTTGGGACACCCTGCAGTTATATTTCATATCTTGCTCAAATCAATCCAGCAGTTTGTTCTTTAACATGGTATCACTCAATTCCATGCGAAAGAAAAATCACTAAAGAGTGACAGACATAAATAAGTGAGTCTTTGCATTACCTTATTGATTTGTGGCTTCTAGAAATGTTAGTCCATACATCAAGCTTCCAGACAAGCACTGACTGTGAACTGGAAGTGGGAATGTAATCTATATTATGGCGCAGACGTTGCTCAACTCTGTTTCAGTATTAGCCAAGTTCTAGTTTCACTTCAGGTCAAGTTATGAAACACTGGGGTGGGTGATTATCACTAACTGTAGAAATCATGGGCAAAAACCTTAACGCCCACAGGTCACCCTCTAAACTTCTCTCATCCTCAATACAGGTTTCGTGGCAGATTATACAGCTAAATGAACATTATTTATACAGACTTAATACAGTCAGTGCTGTAGGGTTTGTCTTCAAGGAGTGTATGGGCTACATTGTGTTCAGTCAGAGATAAATGCAGAATCGTTGCACCACAAAGTTTTCAGAAGGGAAGAGAAAGTAAAGCAGGAATTTAAAAAAATGGGTTAATGAAAAAAATTCATTAACCCAAGTTTTCCAAGTTTTCCCAGTTCAATGTTTCTACATAAAGAAGAGCAGTAACCAGTAATGAATGAAACAAAGTCAATATTTGGTGTGACGATCCTTCGCTTTAAAAAAAAATAATAGTCTCAGGTACAATGTGTGAAGGTTTATAAGGAAATTAGCTGTAAGTGTTACATGTGTGTGTGTGTGTGTGTGTGTGTGTGTGTGTATAAAATAGTGCTATATAGAGCAAATATATACCACTATTATTATTATTATTAGACTTTTTATTATTATAAGGCTGCCAGTCTTATCAAGTAAAATCGCATTATAAGCTAAATCTGAAATCCAATAATTCCACTTTTCTTCCTTTTTTTTCTTCCTACAGAAGAAATTGTATTTGTTTGTAACATATATTAATATATTTGTTACAATTTATTTAACAAAAGACCCAGGATCGGTGTCAGGCTGATACCAGCAAAAATGGTGGATTGCATATTAGAGAAAGAAAAAAGGATGAAATTGATTCTGTAATAAAATGGAAACGATTGGAATTGCATTTGGAAAAGTTGTTTTTTTTGGAACTGTAAATGGTTAGATGTACAGAGACATGTTAGGGTGAGTTTTTATCATTTTTATACTTTAATATATTTGCAGTATGAGTGATTTTTGTGTGAAAGCCATGGTCTTTGTACGCTGTGTTTTAGCTGCCTGTTTTTCTTTGTATTTTCTAGTACTTCAGTTAAAATCATTTTAAAGCTTAGTCTGGTGAATATCGACTCATGGTTTCAGTATCGGTATCGACATTAGGGAAAAAATCGTATCATGCTATCTCTCATATTTATTATACATGCAGATATATGCCATTATTATTATTATTATTATTAGTAGTAGTAGTAGTAGTAGTAGCAGTAGTAGTAGTAGTAGTATTGTAATATTGTAACTGTAGCAGTATCAGGTTAAATCACATTATAAGCTAAAGGTTGAATGGTATTTATAAATATCACGTCAGTTTAATAATTGCAGTATTTTATTAATGCACATAAACTGCACATTTGAGGAAATGTCACATTCATTGTGTCTTTGTTCTGCAAAAAAATATAATCAGGTGAACTCATATAGCTAAAAATTTCTCCAGATTTTTTGCAGCTTGTTAGTTCCTCATTGCTAGCACACACACACACACACACACACACACACACACACACACACACACACACACATGTCAACCTTTCTCATTGAGGTGCAGACTTTCAAATCATAACCGAGCCTTGCAAATAACACAAATCTCTCTCACTCTGTCTGCCTCTCTCTCTGTCTCTCTGTCTGTATCTGCAGCTACCTACCGGCAGCAGCTGGACCTCAGTGAGGGAGATGACTTTGACTACACAGCGGTGGCTCATGGCTCCAGCAGCAGAAGTGTTCAACAACACAACCTCTATCTTTGACACACAATTCCAACGTCCATACACTGAAACCTCAATGAAGAAGGAGTTGCGGTGAGTCAGTCTGCTGGGTGTGCAGTCAGGCACGGAAAGAAGAAGGATGAGTATGTGTGTGTGTGTGTGTGTGTGTGTGTGTGTGTGTGTGTGTGTGTGTGTGTGTGTGTGTGTGTGTTATTTTCCTGAACAGTGTATGTTAAAAGCCAGGCCAGGGAAGGAAGACATGACACATCAGCGTTCTCAGCACCCAGGCTTCCTCTGCACGACTTTACTCCACCGCTAGCTATTAGCCAAAGGCCTGACAGAGGCAAAAAATGTTCGATGGCTGAAAGCAGAGGAACAAGGGACGAGCTGCTGGGGAAGTGGAGGGGGGGTGTTGTGTTCTAGGATCTTTCCTTTCTGCCTGTGCACATTTTCTTACTCAGCACATTCCAGTCACAGGTTATCTCCCTGACACACACCTCTGTACAGAAAGCACACGTATGCACTATATACAACATCACATAAACACGCTAGCAAAAAAATCACTTTATAGGGGATTTCCTGGCACAAATATTTGTTCACTTTCGGTCACACAGTGCATGAGTCTGTAAATCAGAGGCTCTGGATACAGAATATGAAAGAGGGAGGGTTTGAGTTTGTATCTGAGGACATAGTAATAAGAAATCCAGTTGGTTTCACAGTATTTCAGAGACACTGGTGACACATTTCCATAACATTGAAAACACTGAACACAGATACAGATACATCAATGCACAGCTGATGAGGCTTGGGTGATGATAACAGCCACGTAAAGGCAGTAATTGCATTACATTATCAACAGTGTTTAACGGAAAACATTGCAGTGATTACAGTCCAAATGGCACTGGATAAAGTACAGTGATCTCTCCTGAAAGATTTACGGGAAAAATGTTATTATTGACAGCTTTCTGCTGCTAAAATGAATTGGCTCTGCTTTTTTTGTTTCTGGAAATGTAGTGAGGGAGGTTTCTAAAAATACACAAGAAAGGCTTTGAATATGCATCGTACTGTACTGTGTGTGTGTGTGTGTGTGTGTGCGTGTGTGTGTGTGTGTGTGTGTGTGTGTGTGTGTGTGTGTGTGTGTGTGTGTGTTTGTCGATGTTTAGCCCTGTTAAAAGTACTAGTTAACCATTTTCTCCCTCGGTCTCTCGTGTCCCAGCATGACGGCTCACCTTTGTTAGTCCCGCACACATTGTGCATAAAACATGAGCGACTTCCTGTAAAAGTTGGTCTGCTTCTAAGACAAGACTTCAAAGTCCAGCTCACACATCTGAGGTCTGTTTTATCCAAGTAGAAAAGGAATGCATAATAGCAAGTGCACTTGAATGATTTATATATAAATTAAATATTATACCAATTTTTACTTTATTATGGGAATACTGGTCTGTTCTCTGCATTGCGTTTATCAACAAAGAGTAACATATACATACATATATAAAATGTATATATAGGAATGTATATTTTGTTATATAGAATATAATAAGATGTCGTTTTTATCTGTACCCTCACACAGGCATTACAAGTCCAGGCCCTTTTCAGATAATTAGCACCGGACAAAAGAGCGTTACATGCAATATGCGTTACATAAACGGCTTCATCCACTGCTCAGAGGTTTGTACACTTGGACAGAAAACCGGGAACTCAGACCAGCCAGACTTTTCAGAAATGATGCAATTAGCACTAATGTGATTTTTGCCCTAAATCAATTAAGCTGTGCCCGTGTCGTAGCCAACAAGGCAAGCTGTTCACAGGCACACCTTAGAGGAATGCCTCTCTTCTTTCCCAGCTACACAGCCAGATCTAATTTTGGCCTTAGGACATGCATGTCAGTGATCAGATAAGGACATAATCAAGACTTCTGCTGCCAACTGAAATAAATTCTCGTAGACGTACAGGGATCCATAAAATAAAGAAAAGAAAGGTCATAGCAAGACCCACTTCCTGTATAGAATAAATAAATTAGCTACAACTTTAGAAATTACCTCTGAAAATCCACAAAAAACACTGAAGCACCTCAACATTGCAGCAAAAGTGCAACTACCTGACTGTCGCGCAGACACACACACTCAGCCCAGTGCTGAGTATGCAGTCTGCGTGACAGTCAGATCACGCACATGTCCATACACATCTCCCACATCCCCATTTTTCTCACTCAAGTTTTAGTTTTACTAATATATTTAAAAATCCTGCATGATTTGTCCATAGCTTATTGTTTAATGAAGTACAGGGAGGCATTGATCAGTTTGTCATGGATGGCCATTCATTTTGTGTATAGATTTGCTTACAAAATTATATCTTGTACTCTTAGAAAAAAAAGGGTTTTGTCTGTCAGCATAAAGAGTTCTTCAGTTTGTTTCTCAGTGGGAACCTTTAAAGGGGTTCATATTTACTATATATTGAGTCTGCTGCATCATAAAGCAGTGCGTTTGTGAATTGAGAGAAAATGTTGAAACCGAAGGTCTCCCTTTCAGGTTCAGAGCAGAAACCCTTTATTAACCTAGAAAACATGAGAAGCCCCGAGAGCGTGTCTTTTATCTGAAGGCTTAAAAATGTGATATTATTTTGAGCACGTTACTCATGTGGTTGAAGTTTATATCCAGGTCAACTGAGTAGTTGAAGGTTCAGGGCTGTGCTCAAGGGCTGGGATTTGAACTCACATCCATTAGGTCAGTAGTCCAAAGATCCAACATCGCACATATTAATTGATATTGACCTAACATTCACACACTGACAGTGTGGTGAGCTCCAATTCTCAGCTCATGTTACTGTCTGTGTGGGTTTTCTCTGGGTTCTCCAGTTTCCTCCCACCTCCCAAAAACATGCCAGGTGGCTTGGTAATACATATCCCTAGCTGTGAATGTGTGTGCATGTTGGCCAACAATGGATCGGCATCCTATCCAGGGTGTATTTCCACCTCATGCCCAGTGTTCCCCGGGATACGCTCCAGACCCAGCACCACCCAAGTGAATGAATGAGTGATACACACACTTTTCTTTTAGTTCCACTTGGAATCCTGTTTAAAACCTGCTTAAGTTACTTCAAGAATCTATCAGGCAATGTTTAATTTTCAAGCAACGTTAAATGTACTGTTGAACTAGACCCCCAACACACACACACACACACACACACACACACACACACACACACACACACACACACACACACACCCTGCAAACAGAATGTGACCTGCGCTTTCTTCCCAGCTCACTCTGCCTGTGTGCTCCAAAACAAACAGCAGTCCAAATCTGTGACGATCCCAAAACCATACGAAAGAATGTCACACTGAAGTTTGGTTTTTCTGTCATGTGTAATCTGCATCATAAGATTTCAGTGTTGTCCAGGATCCTCGCTGCGTCTCCATTCCGACCCTCCCCTGTGTCCTGGTCCCACTTCAAACTTCCAAAGTGACCAGACTTTATCACATGACTTCCCCTGGAGTGCAAAGGCTTATGGGTAAGCTGTTCGTTTTGAAGGAGCATTTTTTCTGGGCTTAGCCAAATCACTGGCTTGTAACAACAAAATGGATTGCCGCAGTCTGGGCTTTTTACACTGATGTGGAGAGATTTAGTACGGTCAATAAGAATATGAACGTCAAGCCTCAGCACAGGAAGAAGTTGAGATGGATTTCAGTTTTAGGGCCTTTTGGATTAGATGGTTTGAGTAAAGTTTCGCATTTTTATTAGAGTTGAGTGCAACATCAGGAAAACATTACTAGATGCATTCACTCCTTCATACTGCAAAAAACATATTTCCACTCATTAGGGTGAAAATCAGTATAGCCTATATACTATATACGTCTGTAGTCACGTTTTAGAAGCCTCAATGCAATTATATTAATCCATTTTATTCTAAATATCAAAAAAGATTATATAAGAGGAACAAATTGGACGTTGATTTGTGGAGAGTGCTAGATGGAAGATCAGTCTGAGACGTCTGTCTCTAATATCATCTGAATGCATCTCGACAAAGTCACAAGCCAGCTGAAATTCTGTTGACTATGATTAAAAAATACATACAAGACAACATTAGCGCAGCTATTTCCCTTATTGAAGTGTCACTTTCAAGCCTGACAGTTCCTCTGACCTTTGCTCACAAGTAAAGTAAAATATATGTAACTCTTTACAAGTGCACACAAAGTGCATTTATGGGCTAAATTTGTGAAGTGCTGTTCAAACGTTTTTTTTTGCTTTTTTTTCCTGGACTTATAATTGTTACAGCTGTAGTTAAATTGGAGGAAATTAACAAATTAAATAATGCAGTAGCCACTTAATGAGAACTAAGCAGAAAATTAAATCAACTTTGACCTTACCCGAACTAATAATACACAGTTTAGGTTAGGACAAAGGACTGCTTGTGCTGTAGCTTTTCAAGATTGTGATGTGTGTGTGCGTGTGTGCGTGTGTGTGTGTGTGTGTGTGTGTGTGTGTGTCTGTGTGTGTGTGTGTCCCTTTGTTCAACAAAAGCTTTGGTTATGCTTGTGACCCTGCATTTACGGTGATCTTGAATCTCAACACATAGCTTGCGATGTGTTTATGCACAGTTCTGTCCTAACGTCCCCCTCTTTCATTTTCAGTCACTTGAAAATTTCAGTCTTGAAAATTGAATCTGAAATTGAATTACTACAAAGCTCTATGTTTCAAACGGGATGCCCCTGTTTTCCAAATCGATTAATCAACTGGGACTGAGTTACTCCTGTTTTCCTGCTCACATCTGTCACACTGGAAACTTGGAGTGTATCAGATACAAATCCTTACTCTCTGTGGGGGAATTTATTATGCAGAGACAGTAGAGAGGAAGATATCCAAACACTCAGGCATGGCAGGTATAAAACCTACTGCGTGTACGTCCTTTTGCTTTAAATATGCTCGAATGAAATTTATACAAGTGTCCCATGAATTCTCAAATTTATGCTGACATGATGTTTGTCTTTTTGTCTCTTTTGTTGTTTTCCCCTTTTTTTTTTCAACTCCATATGTCAGGATCACAAGCACTGAAAGTTCTAAAACGATGTCTCTCTCACTCTTTCACCAGCACGCACGCACTGAGAAGTCAATCAGTTGGAGGAAATCCCACATTCCTGACAGACTATCTCTCTAAAGTTTCCTCGGAGCTTTGCTCCTGTGTGAGGCTAACACGGCGCGACACCTCTCTTTTCATCCCTACAGGATGCCCCTCAGACCAAAAGCCAAACTTCAGGCACGTTACTCTATGAGTTACCTGACATGACTCCCAGGTTTGGAAAATTTCTGAAGTTAAGCTAGATCAAGGTTGGACTGTCTGCTAAATCTCGGCCTCATCGCGTGCAATAAGCTTTATCACTCAGGTTCCAGCAATCGAATTAAGCATTGAGAGTTGGAATTGCATGAATGAGCATGGCTAATTGCACGTGATGCAGTGGGCCATGTCCTGAATTGCGCTCTTTGACATCAGAGCCATTCGCAGGCTTTTCCCTGAGCATAGAGGAGGTGAATGACTGATAGTGTCCCCAAGAAGGAAATACACCATGTACACACACCCATGTACAACGTACTTTTTATAAGAGCAAGTCCTGAATCCTGATTCATCCATAACGGTCATGAACAGTATGCACCTTTCGCAATGCGACAGAACTGATGTAATATGACCATCTAAAAACTTTCAGCAGTTGGAACAGAGTAAACGTTACAGTTAGATGCTCTCTGTATTGTGTTGTGTAGTTTTCTTTTGTATTGTTTACAGTAAAATATTTAAATAGAGAATTCTTGCAGATTTGATCTCTTTAGCGTTAGGGTTTGGTTCCAGTAAAAATTATCTTCCACACAATAATATTGTCAGCTTGTTCGATGTATTTCGTTTCCAAGTATGTGTCAGAGTGACAAATATTATTTTAGCTTCATATCATATCACCATATTGTTTCATTTATGTCGCATTATTTGTAATTCATGAGTGATTCTGCGAGTGAATTACAGATCAGCCGAATGGTTTTACATTAAGATACTGTTATTTGCATTTCTAAAATTTCTGTAACTTAATAGTTACAGAATTGAACATAACATTTCTATATTATATAAATAAATATTTTTAATTTCAAGCTTGTCAGTGGTGACTGTCAAAACGTAGACGCAATATAAGTGTATATAGTTTCAGTTCTTGCATTTTATTTATCATAACCTATAAATGCTTGTCACAGTATATCAGGATACAGTCTGTCAGAATGGAAATTAATATACATCTATAGATGATCTAAGAAAAAATGACTTTTAAAGACCAGGCAGACTTACCTGGCCATGCCAGCTATATTCCAGCATGATGATGAGACAGGTTAGCAAATTGTGCCAAGCAAGTGACAACCTCGACCTCTTCTCTGAGACCGCGATATTGCTCACGGCTTTTCCCTTCCAGCCTGTTGGCAAGTCTGTGTGCATCAGTCAACCATCAGGACTACACACACACTACACACAATCTCGCACACATGCACAGCCTGGTTGAAGTTTTGCACTGCTCAGCTTACGATCTGTTGATAATGAACCTGAACCCATTATTTTGAGTCAATGAATTGAAAGAAATAGGGCGAGGAATGAAAACCGCAGGGCCAATTACTGGCATTCTTTGATGTGTAACTCGCTTTCACTCACCTCAACTACTCTGTGCCTTTTGTCTTTATCCTCTCTGTTATTCATTAATTATTATGCTCGGGGTCAGAGGTGAGTTGCCTAATTGTGCAAATGGTCTAACTTTGAGGATAGCTCGGATTCTCCCAGTGCTAGCGCTCTCTCTTGCTGTGCTCAGCCACCTTGCGTTATGCCAATTAATCCAACTCTTTGATTTCCCTCCATTTCTCGCTCATGTTCATTCTGCTTATTTTGCTCTTCCTTTATTCTTCATAATCTCCCCAATGGAGAGTAATGTTGGGGGTCCTGAACTGATCGAGGGGGTTGATGTGATCAAGGAGTAATAAGATGTTGGCTGTGTCATTTCTTAGTGTCCCAGAGAACCACACTGTGGTACAACTATTGCTCACGTACCAAACGTTAAGAAACAGGAGAATTCTTAAAACGTTCTCACATGAGATGTAACGGTCTGAATGGCCTCATTTTAATGATTGACAGATGGATGTTATTGATCCCTAAGAAAAATTGAGATACTAGCGATGACATCATACTGATAATATTCTCAGCAGAGGAACAGTGGTACAATACACCCATAAGGTTATTGGTTTAAATTCCTTTCTAAAAGAAGCTCTAGCATTCCTTCCCTTGTACCTATGATTGAGATATGTCAATCACGTGATTCATTCATTCATCTTCAGTAACCACTTTATCCTGGTCTGGCTCATGGTGGATCTGGAGACATAGGGAATGAAGCAGGACTACAGCGTATTCGGGATGCCTATCACAGGGCATGGGAAATCATATAATACAGAAATTTGAACATTTGTAGAGAAGATGGAAAAGGTTATGGAAGTTTTTGAGAACTTAAAATTGAGGAATTTCAAATCCAGTGATTTGAACTCATAATCTTCTGGCCAGTTTAGAAAGTTGCTCTTTTGTGGGTTTCAAGCTTCTCTTTAATCCTTTAACTTCCCAAAACCTAGATATACATTGCTCCCTCTCATAATTACTGAATAATATTATTTAAGGTGAATAAATGAATAATAATCAGGGAGTTTAAAGGGTTAAAGGGATTTTGTTCAACTACCATAAAAGGTTTTCAGCAGTTTCAAGCCAATCCAGGGATGGTTCTACCTTTATTACTATGCAAAAAGAAATCAATGACTAGCATGTATTTAACCTCATTGAAGTGTAACGTAGCAATTGTCCTTTTTCAGTATCTAGCCTTGTTTCTGTCCCTGACACCTTTTTCCCAGGACCCACGACTCAGCACCACAGGGCATTTTCACAGTGTGAGCCAGTAATATGTGTGTAATCAGTTACACATCACACTAATTATAGCTGTAAAACCCAATTCCTTCACACTGGGATACTTCCCTTGATATGTGTTGGTGCTAATGTGTGTGTGTGTGTGTGTGTGTGTGTGTGTGTGTGTGTGTGTGTGTGTGTGTGTACAGACCAGCATACATTCGAATGCAAAGGTTTGTATAGCCTTCAGACAAAATGAACGAGTAAAAGACATTTAATTTATACCAACACAGATGTTCCTGTGTTATTACAAGCAGTCGAAAATGTGTGTGTTAAGATTTCAGCAATGAAAAATCTAAATTGTCTTCTTTTCTGAATGTGATATACAGTAAATATCCACTGAGAATGTTATAATGAACTTTTTAGACCCAGCTGTTTGTTTTTTGTATTTTGTATTTATGTATTGGTTTAAAATCAGTATACAGCTGCATAGGGAAACATAAGGGGATGCAAACTTTTGCACTCAACTATAGATAATGGAGATGACCCTATGATCTATACAGTGAGGAGTGGCACCGAAGAGATCAGACTATATATAATACAAAGGCACTACCTGTATCTGTATCTGTGTAGTGCTCCAAATATCTGTAGAAGTTTTTCTTTTCTGGAAACACCCATGAAAAATCCCAGAGGTATGCCTGAGTTCACGGTTCATCTCACTGTGGTTTGTACCTGGCCATGATATTTTCTACCAAATTTCCTTGGTTGCATTTCCGAAATATAAACAAGCTAGTGTCCTAATTTAACCACTGTGACCAGGCAGTTATTTAGAAGTGAGTGAATGCTGTATGTTCACATTAATGAACATGATCTTTCTTTGTCCTGCTCACTCACGCTTGCGTGAATTGAAAACCTCATACTCTTGGGATTGTTTTGTTGTGTCCAGTAGGATCTCAGTCCTGATACACACCTTTAGCCTCAAGCAGATGCCCTGTGAACCTGTGAATCTGACAAGCTTTCTATAAAAAAAATAATAATAGTTTGCCTTCTGTTTTTTTCTGTGTTTGAATGTGTGGAAAATACATTATCTGTTCATTCTAAGTAATGTATATGTATTCAGTTATATCAATGTTAAGTTCTATCACAATTGTCATTAGGTTCCAGCTGAGATTCTTTATAGGCATAATAACTTTGATAATAGTTGTGGTTTCCACAACTTATGCACAACATGTGCATGAATTTAGACACTTTTAGAAGCAGCCAGCTAGTTTAAAGAATAACAAATATTATAATTTGATAAATCAATGATCTTGTACTCATATGAATACTTATTTTCTCCATAGCAGCAGTTCCCAGGCGAGGGAATCATCCCTTTCCCTCTCTCATCACAAGCAAGACATGTTATTTGTTAGACAAAACAGACATATCAAAATGAATCTTTCTGGATAATTATATTCACAAGAACATCCTTCACCCCAAAAGGACTCTTTTCTGCAAAGATCAGCTGTTTCAGGAACCGTGTCAGAGCACGGCCTGGGCCTAGTCGCTGTGGAGAGATGCTGGCTGATGGGGATGGAAAGTCTTTAGTGATGTGTTGAAGCAGGATTTATTCCCGACTAGACACACACCCTATCACACTGACCAGGGACAGGACGATGTCACATGGAAAGATACGAAGATGCAAAAGATACAAGAGACAAAGTGGGTTCACTGTAAAAGGCTGGTATAAGTATCACCTATGTTTTGCAGAATTACCTCTTTCTCGATTCTGTATTAGAAACGTTTTATGTATATGATCATTAACTGTCAGAGCTGTGTCACACTGTCAGAAACACTAAACAAGTATTGAACATATGAGACTGTATCCAATACTGTTATACTGCTGTGCTGTAGTTTATCATAGAATGTGCTAATGTGAGAAAGAGAGAGTGGGAACAAGTAAAACATGGCCTTAATGCATTTCTTTCAGCGTCTTCGGCTAGTTTACCCCCTCAGGAACCCTCGGACATAGAGATGCCCTTGTCTCCCTACAAAAACTCCACATATTCCATGCATTGAGCCGTTTTGTTTTTTGAATCCTATTAGTGGCTGAACTTGGTTAAACTGAAAAAGACTGCCGACTTCACTCAATTAGAGCTAATAGGATTACAGGGCTGGTATGGGCCGGGAGGTTTAAATAGGCCTGGAATTTTGGCAGACACCTGCTACATGTACTTCATTAATCTCATAAAGGAGAGTATGTAGGCTCATTAGCGAGACCCACCGATGCCAGGGTGGAGAGAGTAGAGCGGGAGCTTGCTGTGGTTACACCAGGGTAAAGCTGCTGATGCTGTGAGGTCCTCTGGGTGCAGGATGTGGTGAAACATCTCACTCCCCATATGGCACAGTGCCAATCACAGTCCAATTTGTTTCTATTAAATAGGTGTTAATCCCCAGCTAGCCACACTGTTCTTCTGCCTGCCTGCACTCAACCTCAACATAAAAGCAAGTATTTATGTTTCATGATGTGAGATCACCGTGCAAAAGTCTTACCCTACATTACCACGAGCAAGTGACGAAGTGATAAGCAGTCATTCCTTTTCCTTATGCCAAACATGGACCCATGATTTCATCAAATGCAAATTTGGTTTGATTAGATTAAGCAACAAATTCAAACGACTGGCTCAAAGGATTTCTCAGACCAATCCTATGATACATGTGGTCCAACAATTCTCCAGTCCACAACTTATCTGCAATTAGTTCCCATTTACAGTTTGACACACAAAAATGGAAGAAAAACTTACACAATAGTCACAACACCCCAACATAACTAAAATGAGCAACTTGTTGCTTGAGACTTTTCATTTAATTGTTTTTAAAAGCTTTTTTGCTTTACAGAGTTTCTTTTCATATACAGTACATATATTTATATATTCTTATGATATTCTGTAGTCTATAGTTTTGTACTTTTGGGCTCTTTACATGCCAAACTTTCTCTATATGAAGCATGGTGAAATAATAAAGGTCAGTGTTGTGTTAGCTTCATTCAGCTGACAGTCACTAGTTGGTGGTCATTCTCTATATCTGACTCTTTCCTGACACACATCTGTGTCCAGCACTTCAGAATGAGCTTCTCTGTCTTCTCTGGACATGGTGCTAACCTCCTATGGCCTATAGGATTATTTGAAGTTTTGTCTTAAATTACTCCTTGTTTTGGCTCAGCTGTGGAAAGCCAGGGTGATGCAGGGCAGGTCAGGCCCTGATCCACAGTGCACACAGTACTTAAGTACAGAGCACATAAAGGGACTCAGCCTTAATCCTATTAGAGGGAAGTAACCCTCATAGATCAAAGTTTGAGACAACAAGCACTAAACAGTAGGGTATTGCCACACTAATACAGGTTAAACTCGAAAAATTAGAATATCGTGCAAAAGTTCATTTATTTCAGTAATGCAACTTAAAAGGTGAAACTAATATATG
>CM074962.1:15777275-15806394 GCA_037577455.1 Pangasius macronema
TTTCTAAGGTGGAAGAAGGCTGTTTTAGTAATATTGGAAATATGATTTTCAAAAGACAAGCTGCTGTGTAATATTACGTCCAGGTCTTTCACTGTCGAGCTGGTAGTAATAACCAACTTACGGTACCTACATTACTAAAAGTAACTCCAGTTCTCCTCAGGGTGCATAACACCAACCTGTAATTTATTAATTTTCTTATAACAACCTAATAATATGCCTCAACTTGTTTTATTTCTTACGTATCATGGCAGTGTTGCATGTAGTTGTGATAGAGGCCACAGCAGAACTTCCTTTTCCTTGAGCATGTGTTTGTATGAGTCATCAAAGTTTAAAGGGCTATACCTATTTTAAATAATGACTGTAAAATCAATGCAGTGCATGAAGGACGGCAGACATATTTAAAAGGTCATCATAAATCAGACTTTGTGCCAGCTTCCTGTGAGCTGTTCTGATACGTTTAGATCACTGAGTAATCCACTGAAATTCTCATTTTGATGGACAATCTCGGTTCTTCTTGTTTTATTTTCCATGAGGCATTTGAACTCCTGCTGTGCAATGATACTGTCGGTGCTTTCCCATTGCTCATCCAAGCACCGTTAATATTTTTCACGTCTTTCGTAATTTTACGGAACGTGAAAGCTGAAGGAAGGAGAAGAACAAATGAAGATAGAGCTTAAATGATTGCACCATTGCTTTTGGTTCAGCCCATAGAAGGAAGTGTATTGTGGCCATCACAGATTACAGGTCTGAGGAGTTCCAGTCATCCAGGCTATGATAAATGTAGGTGACCTAGACTTCTAGGGAGTTCATCAAGATGTTTCACAATTCATCAATTTTGAAATCTTCATGAACATATTACATTTCCAGTAAGCAAGACTTAATACTACCACAGATGACCATGTGAGTGAATAAAAAAGACCATGGCGTTTAACGTCTCACGAGGATACACTAATAATCAAAAGAAATGAAAAGTATCACCAGTGTTTAAACATCACCTTCACCTCTGGCTCAGCTCTCTCTTTGTCCAAAAGTTTCTGAGAGGACAAACTTCCCGTCACATCTTCAAAACCTGATCGCTTTGCTTTATTCTGATCGATGTGCTCCATTTCCTGGCACCGTGGCGGAGCTGTTGTGAGAGAAAGGAGGGGGAAATGGCTCATTCTTTGAGATGGCAATTGTATGTGGCTCTGTGTCTTCTTACCTGTGTGTCTTTGATCATAAGAGAGCATGGGGTGGCGTTTGATTCCATGGATACTTTGACAGCTCACAGGCTGGCAAAAGCCTCTCGGATGACTGTGAGAAGATCAGAGGAGACAGGGTGGAAGGCAGGAGTCCAGCTGCGAGAAGATCAGAGGAGGCGCAACTTCAACCATAGCCATTGTGTGAGAGCGCAAATCACTCAGATAACTTTTTTCCCTTTTGTTTGAAAAAAAATATCTTCGCTCTCCGAATATTGAATGGCACAGTTTATGGACTGAGAGATTCTGTCTAACTTTGACAAAAAGATATGCTTCTTTTTCCGGATGGAGGGCTCAGAAGGCTTTGCTTCACAGTGCCGAATTTCTTGCTGTATTGGAAATGTCGATTTCTTCCTGTTGATCCTCATGTACTTATCTTCTAACACTCTGAAATCACTGTATTTCACTTGAGTACTGTGAAGTGTATAATGCTCCACAGACAGGGTAACTAAAATACCAAAATGTTTGTCTAAAAGTTCAAGTCGAGTAGGTTTTTCTGATTTGGAAAGAAAGCGCTAACGGAGACACAATCTTCGGTAGTGCATTTCCCTGCGAGACAGGGTCGAAGGCACTCCACATGACTTGTCATTACATTTACCAGTCAAGAAATTGTGAAATGTGAAGTCTCCATCATTGTGACGTATTTCCCTTTTCAGGAAAAACATGTGATATTATAATCAGTTTCAATTTGCTGTTCGTTATTACATTAAAAACACTCCCACGCTCATGGCCTATACTAAGCTGTTGGGATCTTTAATGCACTCGCATAATTTTCGGTGTGAAAGGATAGAAATGTGCCATGGGTCATGTGGATATTGGAATTTATTTTCAGTGTGTTTGGTGTGATGTAACACCAGACTTGTTTAACTTCGGCAAACTGTCAAGTTATGTCTGCACCGTCTTCAGCGCATTCATATCGTTTCAATTATCTATACTTTTCACATAGATATTTTTAAAAAAGTACAGGAAGTTGATTAATAAAGAATTATAACACCGGAAATCACTATTGCAACAGTACTGCATTAATAAAGGATATAAAGAAAAATGAGGATGACAGCCTTATGCATCTATTAATTTTCATTTCATTCATTTTCACTGTGGTTTATGTGAGAGGTCTAATTAATAGCATGTTTATTAGCTACTCACATTAGTGGCATCAGGTGTGTTAGAGCAGGGAAAACAAAATATGTAGGGTTACTCCAGGACCAGTGATGAGAACCCCTGACATATACAACAGCATACATCCAGTGTGTATTCCCCCTAATGCCCAGAGTTCTTGGGAGAGGCTCTGGATCTGCAACAAGCCTGAGCAGGAGAAAGTGGTTACTTGGGAAGAAGGAATGGATGATTCTTCTGATAAAGCCTTCTGTGAGTTAATGTCTCCCTCTAGTGGCATCTGCAATGAATTAAAGTACAAACTATCTACAAAACTGGCAATTGTACTTACATCAGAATGGAAGACAGATATGAGAATAACTCAACTTTGGCATCGATGTTGTTTTACTGCAGAGAACCCCTCACTGATTGGGCCATGAGTTTAGTAGACAAACAAGAAATGAATGGCCACCTGACCATCACACCCATACGTGGTTCTTTCCCAAACTCCTCACTTGAATGTCTTTGTATGCTGTAGCGTTACAGTTTCCCTTCACTGGAACTAACGGGCCCAAGCATTTTCCAGCATGACGATGTCCCTGTGCACAAAGCGAGCTCCATGAAGACATGNTGAAGACATGGTGTGTGAAGGTTGGAGTGGAAGAACTCGAGTGTCCTGCACAGAGCCCTGACCTCAACCTCACTGAAAGTCTTTGGGATGAACTGGAACGCCGACTGCACCCCAGACCTCCTCACCAACATCAGAGCCTGATCTCACTAATGCTCTTGAAGCTGAATGAACACAAATCCCCACAGCCACGCTCCATCATCTAGTGGAAAGCTTCCCAGAAGAGTGGAAGATATGGGACTAAATCTGGACTGGGATGTTCAGCAAGCACATATGGGTGTCAGGTGTCCACATAGTGTATTTGTCACAAGTACATGTTCTAGCCTGCATTTAAAGAATCATATATTCTAAGATAATTATTTTATTATGATTCTTATTGTGGTTATTTAAAAACAGTAGACCTCTGGTTCTATGAGTAAATTATGTAAAAATACGATAAAACATTGGCATGGAGCTGTACTTGATAATCTAGGAGCATCCAAATATCAGTGTGATGTAGTGTCTCCCCCTGTTGACCACTTTAATAAATGTTAGCCTTGCTAGTATTAGAAATTGTACAAAACAATTTTCATATCTCACTATATGTTCTATTTATCTTCACATATCAGGAAGTTGTACTTCGGAAATAACAATCCTTAAAATCCGAGTCTAAATAACTTCCTTACAATAATCTCTATAAGTGGATCTCATGCAATTTCAAGAGCCAGTAAGACTCTTGCTATTTTTATGGCTTACTCCAGTGTTTAATTGAGCACACATTTTGGGAATGGTGGCTAGTGTTATGATGGCTCTCTTCAGGACGGAAATGTTTTAGCATGTCTCTTTTACTAAACACTTGTTTTGCTTTTTTCTCCAGAACTCCCGAATTAAAAAGCACTCAGCTTCACCTGCTACATCAGTTTCAGCATATCAACACCGAGAGGCAAGATTTTAACCACTGAGCTACAGATCTGACACTTATAGGTGTGTTTGGCTTGTACTGGTGGAGGCTTGATTCCCTGAGTTGAACCCAGTCAGCAGTCGTGGCCTAATGGTTAGGGTTGGACTTGTAACCCGAAGGTGAACCTGAAGGTGGTGGGTTCGAGTCTCGGGTCCGGCAGGGATTGTAGGTGGGGGNAATGACCAGCGCTCTCTGCCACCCTCAATACCACGACTGAGGTGAGACCCTTGAGCAAGGCACCGATCCCCCAACTGGGTGTGTGTGTGTTCACTACTGTGTGTGTTCACTTGGATAGGTTAAATGCAGAGCACAAATTCTGAGTATGGGTCACCACACTTGGCCACAAGTCACTTCACAAGTGTGTTTAGACAATGCTGCCTTTTTAAGTGATATTTAAATATAAAAAGGTATCTTGTTACATTTTTCTTACCCAATCTTTTATACAACACCTCTGTTGAATTCCGTTATTTATTAAATTCTATTATTATTATTATTATTATTATTGATATGATGAATCTTGGAGCCATTTCTGTAGCATTTTTGAAGTTGCCAGAGGTACCAGTTAAAGCTGTAACTTTATATTCTCTGACATGGGCTTCAGGAGGGAGGACGATTTGCATTTTTCATGACAAGCTGCAACTTTGCATTTTAACTTGTGAGTCAGCGAGTGTTTATTGCTGCTGAAACGTCCTGATAAGAGGAGCTAACTTGTTTTATGGACTTTCAACAACATTAAATAATAATAATAAAAATAATAATAACATTTATCAAGCACAATCAGTTCATCAGTTCAATCAGTTCTTTATCAGTGCTTCATGATAAAGTGTCCTGAAAGTGTACAATCAGCAGAATAAACACACTTACGAAGTTGGTTGAAGAGTTTATTGCTCAGCATGATTTCTCTATGGGAAAATCTTTCCTTTAAGACAAGCGGATTAGAGCAGGCAAACGTGTTGGTGAAATTTGGAGGAGTTTTATTTTCCCCCTCTTGCCCTGAGATAAAGATCTCTATTAAGACAAAGTATTGAACTGGTCAAGCCAGACATATCTGTGTGCTGCACAGAAGAACTACAACTCTCAGGCCTAGGTCATGCAGCACAGGCTTCATCAGGGCAGCAGGGTTAGAAGCCTGTGCTACTAGACTGGGCAATTTTCAGGTCCTTAGACACCAGGGTGGCAGTGACGGGATGCATTGCAGCACTGTGCTCCTTGAAGGTCTTTACAGCCTCATCACTGAACTTGGGAAAATTGTACACTTCCCTGAGAGAAAAAGAATAAGAGTCCGTCAGTCAGAGATCGACACACACATTACTACCAGCACTTCATCTTTCTGCAATCATTAACACTCATCCTATTCATTATTAATTAGGGAAAATTAATGTAGTCTGATACCACAGGCCTGGTATATGTGTACAGTGTCGAGTGCCTATACAGAGTTGGTACACTGGACACACCTACTAATATTTGCTATATTTCCTTCCAGATTAGAGCAATATCACATAACCCTGATATGGAGTGAAACCGGTTTCCCCACGTAGCAAAAACCACACGCTGTTTTCCCACTTCTGCTGTACCTAGAGGTTTATTCTAATACAAAAATGACAAATCAATACAAATTAAATGTTTGGCTTTATACTAAAATACTGAGATTTATTCAGAAATTTGAACTAGTATGGCAGACACTGAATTCTCAAATCTGATCATAAGGTGTTAGTTATATATATATTTATTTATTTAATTATAAAAGCAGCTCTGACATTAGTTCCAGCTGCAAGGCAAGTCATAGGTTTGTATTAATGAGCTCGCTCTAATATAATGGACATAACATAACCCAAAACTAATAATAAATGGAAGGAGTCTCCAGTGTCAACACTTCGTAACATTCAGAAGTAAACTCGTTCATTTTTTTCCACCACTGGGAAACTGGTTATAGGTAATTAGTTTTGCTCTCATTGTGCTGCATCACACCATCGTGTTGTTGATTATTTTGCTATAACTGCATGCCCCGCCATGTTTTATTCATTACATGCATGATGCTATTGCTGCTACTGCCAATAATGCTGAGCAACATGGTGTCAGAGCCACAGAAGCTTCAGATTGAGGCACTGTGCCTGGTGATAGTGTGGCTCAAATTTCATATGCTAAGGTCACTAGTAAAATCTCAAGTGCAACTGCTGCTTATTTAAAATACAATACAATGGGGGAAGGAAAGGGAAAAAAACATGCACCAAATATGGAGGAGGACAACTAAAAGCTAAGAAAGAAAAATTTTCCTTTTGGAAGTTACGCTAGCTTCAGCAGGTGCTAAAATAAAGGTTTTCAAACAACCTAATTTATTACAAGAAATGTCACAATCAGGTTGTTCTTATAATCCATGTTCTACTGAGTACAGTGTAATTTCCACTGAGTACATAAATTCACAAAGCCCTTGTAAAACCCTCACACACACACCGACAAAAAGGATGCCTTCTGTTCATAAAATACCTCCATCAGACAAAATGCAGAACTCTGTAAAGACTTGATGCGTGTATCTTGCTCAAAATGCTGGCTCATTTCACCTTGACCCTTGACCCCAATACTACTGCAGATTTCCGGAGAAGGTAAAATGAGATAACAATATTGCTGATTACGGGGGGAAAAAAGGAGGGGGGGGGGGCTGTTTTTAAACAATGATCCTCATCAATTCAGATCTTTCTTCAAGGCCTTTGAGCAAAGAATCGAGAGAACATGCAAAACAGGCTTTATCATCTGTGCACAACAAGATAACTCAACTCTTGTGCACAGTGCACTGAGGTAAGTAGAGGTACATGAACGGAACTGTAGACACAAATTTAAGATAACGTGCATTAAATTAGCAGAAGATTGTCCAGCAGGGGAAAAGGGACCAGAATTGTCAAAAATGCAGGCCATGTCAAATCTTTTACAAAAACCACCAACCTTTCTATATACACAACCACAAAAAAGCTGATCAAATCACAGCCTGTTAAACTGGAATCTAACGCGTCATCCTTATCTAATATCTTCACGTCTATGAACGCAGGCCGCAATTAAAGAACCAAGTCTGTGTACTTTTCTTAATGCAGGTAGTGCTGCAACATTTTTGCAAAGTAGCATGAAATGATACAATACTTTTGAAAACTTTCTCTTTCTATGACCCATCTGGAAAAAAGGACAACTGTGTGTGGCTGCTGTTCATAGACTTCAGTTCAGCATTCAACACAATCATCCCACAGAAACTGAAAGCTGAGCCGGCTGGGTCTGACCACCTCCCTCTGTAGCTGGATTCTGGACATTTTGACCAGGAGACCCCAGTCTGTCATGACCAGCAACATCACCTCCAGCAGCACCACACTGAACACTGGCGCTCCCCAGGGCTGTGTGCTCAGTCCACTGCTGATCACACTGCTCACTCATGACTGTGCTGCAAAGTACAAGTTTGCTGATAACACTACAGTTGGCCTCTTTGACAACAATGATGAGTCAGCATACAGAGAGGAGGTGAACCAGCTCACAGACTGGTGTAGAGACAACAATCTCTCTCTTACTGCTGATAAGACTAAACAGATGATTACTGACTTTAGGAGGAACCAAGTAGACCATTCACCACCGCGCATCAACGGAACAACTGTGGAGAGAGTCAAAAGCTCCAAGTTTGCTGCTATGAACATGACTCTGATCTCTCATGACTCTTGAGGACTCTCAACACCACCTGCCTAGCCAAGAAGGCCTGGCAGGGCCTCCAGTTCCTCCAGAGGCTGAAGAAAGCCAAACTCCCCCCTCCCATCCTCACCACCTTCTACAGAAGGTCCATAGAAAGCATCCTGACCAACTGTTTCACCATGTGGTACAGGAACTGCACAGCAAAAAGATCATCAGAGTCTCTCTATCCACCATCGACACCTTGTACAGCAACTGCTGCATCCACAACCCCTCTCATGGACTCTTCACCCTCATGCCATCTGGCAGAAAGTACAGGAGCATACATGCCACCACCAGTAGACTCCGCAACAGTTTCTTCTCTGATGCAGTCAGAATACTCAACACCCTGTTTCCTCCAATCATTCACCTGGGCTAGTCAAACACCTAGCCCAGTATGACTCAAAAACACTGCATACCTGCACTGTACAAAGCTGCAATCAAGTACTTTTATTATGGAACAAGCTTTTGCTGCCAATATTGCTGCTACACTACAAAATAATTTATAGTTATGTGTATTCATTGTCCTGTATTTCTATTGTTCTGTTCTGTGTATTTATTGGCCTGTTCTCCTCTCACACTGTTAGGTATTGCACTTTATGTAGTCTTGCGTACTGTTCTGTGTTGCCCCATGGTCCTGGAGA
The DNA here is from genome assembly GCA_037577455.1 of Pangasius macronema. Classification (NCBI taxonomy): domain Eukaryota; kingdom Metazoa; phylum Chordata; class Actinopteri; order Siluriformes; family Pangasiidae; genus Pangasius; species Pangasius macronema. Next base: position 15,785,517 of record CM074962.1, read on the forward strand.
AACAACATTTCGTTCCAGTGTATACAGAGGAATGGCAAAAACCCACTTGACTTGGCTTGAAAACCAGGGATACTTATTGTGATGCATAATCTCTAGAATGGAAATGGCTCCTCTAAAATGTAACACATTCCTAACAGATGCTAACAGATGTTTAGCTGTAGGCTAGGTATTTAGGAATGGCAACTCAGGCATACAACAACCGTGTATACAGGAATATTCCGATGTCTGTACGCATATAAACATCGTATTCGGAAAATAGACCTTAAAAAGGAATTTGATGTGGATGTAAACGTGGCCAGTGAAACAGGTGGCAGATTCAATGGGCACAGAATCATCACACACAGAGACTCTGATGGATTTTGATCAAATGTGAATGTTTCCTGAACACATACACAGATACTGTTTGTTTGTTTGTTTTTTTATATTGCCCTGCAGCAAACAGGTAACTGTTTAAGCAAAGAAAACTAGTTAAAATATATACAGACGATTATATTTATTGTTCATGTGTTTCAAAGATTCAGTTTTGCTATGATACATGTTTATGCTGTATCAATATTCAAATTGAACAATTTTAAATTTAGTGGTAGGGGCTGATTTCATTTTTCAAAACATCTCTCACAGTTTAAAAAAAAAATAAGATAAGATGATGAAGTTTGACCACTTAACCACTTCATTACACTTCATGGATTTGATGCACTTGATTTTTAAAGCCTTTGGCACTAAGTACTGTTGTTCTGGAACAATAAACCCCTCAAACTACCAGGTCAGACCTCTTGGAGGTGTGGGTGGTATACGGGTATAAATGAGAAACTGGAGGAAACTTCTCAACCACGGGAGACTTTAAAACTATTCCTATTATTTCATTGTTTTAATCTTTTCGGTCAATCCAGGTGTTGTTTTATTTTAATCTTAAATACTGCTCTTGTGTGTTATAACAGTACAGACTCTTTTCATCTTTGACCCGACTTCACGTAGTGATGCTTTCCATTGCAACAGTTTACCTGAAGAGCGGGCGTGTGAACTTCATCCTGCCTTGCTCTGTGGCCATCTTCAGAGCCAGAGGAACGGCCTCGTCCCACTGAGCTTTGACACACAAACGCAACCACCTGCATGTACACACACACACACACACACACACACACACACACACACACATACTGTATATATGTGCAATCATCATGATGGCATCAGTCTGACAGGTATATAACTGTACTGAGCACAGGTCAACTATAATTATTCACTACATCAGTGACTTATTGTTGGTAAGTTTTGGGGTAATTATAAATGTGTATATTGGTCCTTGTAAAAGTACAGTACAGAATAACTGAGCCTCAGAGTAAGGTCCAAAGATGAAAACACATTTAATGGATTAAAAAACATGTACTGTATAAACGTAAATTCTTTTCTTAATAGATTGGATCTAACTATTATATGAATAAACAGTTTAGGAATAAGGGCTTGAGCCGTAGGTATAAACTTTCTTTCCTTCTGAATATCTGAGCTCAACACTGAAGGTACAGCCTCCTCAGCAAGCAGCCCAAACCCAACCCAAATCCACCAGGAGTCACAATCTGCTCCTGTTTACCTGAAACGGATCTCAGCATTCCGGACACTGTTGAAGTTATACACCTCCTGCATTCTCTTAACATGAGAGACAGGAAGAGGGTCCTGAAGAAAACAGAGAGAGAGTATGCAAGGAGACCACAGACATACACGGCAGGAAACTGTAAATAAACTCAGCACTGGTGTTCAGCGTGGAGCTCGTGTGAATGTGGTTTACAGATTTTTATTTATTTTTTTTAATTGTTAAAATGTAGTAATAGTGTAAGTCTCAGTACCTCTTGTAGCAGCACAGCCAGGAGCTCAATCAGCTGATGAGAGGAGAACTGCTTTATATCGGCCTCACTGAAGCCTGACAGATCAGCATCTTTAGCCTACCAATTCGCCCGCACACACACACACACACACACACACACACACACACACACACACACAGAAATAAGATTTTCCTCATAATATAATGTATATTTCCCAACAAAAAAAATTAAAATGGTACACAAAAATGTTTGTATGTCAATAAAGAAAGCAATATATTATGTAAAAGATAGACACACACACACACACACACACACGCACACTTTTACATATACACATTTTAAACAACATATAATTTCATTATAAGGCAACTTTGCTTTACAGCATTTATTTGCATGTGCATAAGACTTTGCACAGTACTGTAATGTTCTACGGCAAAAAATAAATATAGAAGTAGTTTACCTTCACCCATCTCTGGGCCAGTGCAGTGCAGGCATCTGCCAGTGTGGTGTCATACCTGAGCAAGGACAGTGTTTAGATGTCAAGTATATAGACACACTGAAGTACACACACGCACACACACGCACACAGCGTTGCTTACTCTGGCTTGACAGGGGCCATTCCTGGAGTGTGCATCCATGCATTCCAGTCCACTTTATTTAAGATGTCCACCTGACATGGAGCAACACAGACACAAGACAAAGTTAAGTTAGAACTCTCATTTACAAAAAAGCATGTGAGAAGTTTTCAGAATCATCTGAGGAACTAAAGACTTCCAGAAAGTTCCCAACTGAGCAACTCATGCCCAATAAGTTACACAAACTGCATGATTACAACACTGTGGCCTACAGCTAAATTACAGCAACATATGGAGAAGGCTTTGACTGAGGTTTGCCCAAAATAACAACACTCCATGACCAGGAAGCGCAGTTACGCATTTTGAGTAACGTAGTCTGTCATTTGAAGTATGCGCAAAACATAATCCTGCAAAGATTTTTCATCACACTCTTAATAGCTCACTTTGTAAAGCTTGAGTTTGACCAATCAGTGATTAATCAGTGCACCAGATTCATCCCCATAGCTCCTGGTCTGCAGAGAAGTCCCTACTCTGCAACTCTACTCCTGAAACTATGACACAAAAACTGATCCTGGCTCCTGTTGGAAACACACCCTCAGTCTTGGACAGACAAGTACTTCTTACCTTGTCTTTGAAGTAGGTGTACAGGTAGTTTTTCCAGTCATCGGTGGTCACGCTGCTGTAGGCAAACATCTGGATGTAGGACTTCACAAAGCCCATAAACACCTCTGTACATGTCATACGAGACACAAAGATGTTCTTTGCACAGGTTTGTAAACTCGCTGAGGACTTTATGTCTTGTATTGAAACAATTATCAAATAAATACTGCAACTACATTATATGACCAAATGTATGTGAGCATCTGACCATCGCACCCATATGTGGACCTTCTCCAAACCGTTAGAATGTCTCTGTATGATGTAGCAAAAAAACTTCACTGGAACTAAAGGCCCTACAGCTGTTAAAGCATGACAATGCCCCTGGGCACAAAGTGAGGTCCATGAAGACGTGGCTTGGCAAGGCTGATGCTGAAGAACACAAGTGTCCTGCAGAGAGCCCTGCCCTCAAACCCCCGGACATCTCTGGAATGAACTGGAACACCAACAGTGCTCCAGGTCTCCTCACCTGACACCCCTCATCAGTGCCTGACCTCATTAATGCTCTTGTGGCTGAATGAATAGAAATCCCTACAGCCACTCTCCAAAATCTAGTGGAAAGCCTTCCCAGAGACGTGGATGCTGTTATAACAGCAAAGAGGGGACCAACACCATATTAACCTCATATCAGTGTCCATAGCTTTGGAATGGGATGTTCGTCAACCATAGGTGTGATGGTCAGGTGTCCAAGTATCTTTGGCCAATATAATGTATATAATACTATTACATGTGTGTGTGTGTCTGGGTGTGTCTACCTGGGCCTCCCATCAGCTCTTCCAGGTGGTAGAGGAGAGCGAAACCTTTCTCATAAGGGACAGAGGAGAAGCATTCATCAGGGTCAACACCTTCCAGGCTCGGCACCAGGTTAGTATTGACATTATTTGCTCCGAAATGGTTCACCTGCAAAAACAAACACCAGATAGCGTGTGTGTATGTGTGTGTGTGTGTCAGATTTGAATTCACAGATCACAAGGTTTTTGTTACATGGCTTACACTATCTATGCAAGCATCATGGATGCCCAACAAATCCGTTACTCACAAGCTAATGTTCATTGGATGTACTTGTATATATGTATTAGTGTTGAAGGACACAAGCAGGTATGTCGGTTTGCGTGTATCTTACAGACTCCTGTAGCTCTTTCCAACCTCCCATCGCTTTAAACTGCCTGAACTGCTCTCCTTCCATCGCCCTGCCAATCATTCGCTCCAGATATACAGTGTGTCCTTCATTCAACCTACGAAAAGTCAAAGATATACATGGGTCAAAGATGAAGGAGTTTCTTTATTTAAAAAAAAAAAATCATTTCTGTATTTTTGTGATTTGTAATTGGACAGTTTTGCATTTTAAATCCTAAATTTTCCTTGAATATGAGTTTGCCATGTAAACGCTTTTATGAGACGACAGAAAAGCAAGAGTGGAATGACGCACCACTTCAGTGGTAAGAACTGCAGCACTGTTTCCAGACAAAAGGAAACACAGCTTAAATCAGCTGTGCAAGCAAAGTGTTTCTTTAGCAGTAGGAAGTGAAAGCGGTTGATATTACTGAATAATAAGCACAGACGGGGAGGAGAAAATAACAAAATGATGCACATCTCTGTTCAGACCTCAGAGTTTATTAGATATTTTAGCACTGCTGAGATGTGCTATTTGCCTTGTGAGCTATCAGCTATATATTTAGTATCACCCTTAAATAAGCCTTAATAATTAATTTAAAGTTTTTTTCATTTGCATGCAGGATGTTTATTTGGTTAATTTTAGATGTGTATTTAAATTCTTCTCATTCGTATAATGCGAATGTTATTGGGAAGATAATGCTGCACAACATGCGTGAACTGTGCTCGTCATTTTCAACTGAAAAACAACATAATCAGCAGCACAGCACAACTCTGAAGTCAAAGAACTTCTCCAGCATAAATATTGCAGTAAATTTTAAAACTTTAAGCCCCTACATGTGTGCTCTATTACGCACTGATACATGGATGAAGTAAAATGCCGTTAACAAACTAAAAATCGCCCTCATGCAAGAAAGAGGTTATGATGACTGATCAGGTTTCATACTACACACACACACACACACACACACACACACACACACACAGTTCTGTGCAAAAGTCTTTGGCATGTGCAAAGAAATGCTGTAGAGCAAAGATACCTTCAAAAATAATGAAATTAAATGTTTCTACATAAAAAAGAATTTTATAAAGAGCAGTAAACAGTAATAAATGAAACAAAGTCAATATTTGGTGTGACGACATTTTGCTTAAAAAAAATAAAAATAAGACTCGGGTACAGTGCGTGCAGTTTTAGAAGGAACTTCGCTGTAAGCTTCCCTGAGCATCTTGCAGAACCAGCCACAGTTCTTCTGTTTTCTGTCTGAAAAGCGTCTCTTATGTAATCTGCTGCTTCCTGACTGACAGACAAACATTTTTTTCCTGTAACATTTACTTTTGTTCTTGAAAACGAATGTTTGGAAATCTAAAATGCAGGGTGCCTTAGACTTTTGCACAGTACTGTACATCCAAGATAAATTCACAGCACGTGTATGATGACTGACCAGAAATGCTCCCAGGTTTTATTAGTCACCAGGTTTCCAGTCCAGCTGTGAGAAATCTCATGAGCAATGACCTACAGATGAGATATCGACAATACACAAAATACAAAAAGAATACACAAGAATTCATTCTCCACATACGCACTTGATATTCAACAGTAGCTGGGTGCAAATTTATTACTCATTCATGTGCAAAGTTTGCAAACAAGAACGGTGACTTACAGAAGCAAGGGACCGGTCTCCAGCCTGGTAATAAAGACAAGAACAGACTGTTAGACAGGATGCAGTGTGAAATACACAAACACACAGTACAGAGGACTGGCACGTGAGCTCAGGAAGAAGGTGTGAAATCACAATTTCTACAAATATCCCAGTTATTGTGAGTCATTATTTCAAAGTCATACTTTTAAAAAAAAGTAAAGATAGGCTTGCAAACAGGACTGAATGCTTGTGCTGGAAACTGTAGAAAAACGAGAAGCTGGCTTGCACATTGCATAACATGTTTAGGTCTGCAAAAGCAGCTGTGTGATGGAAATGGTGCTGGTGTCTGCTCTAACCAGTAGGGTAGGTGTCGCAAAGGTGAGGCAGGGGTTCTCCATGCCACCGTAGGGGAAAGATGGAGGAAGCACCAGCAAATCATAGTGTCCCCATACATACGGTCCTGCGAGACTCTCAGCAATCTTCAGCATCCTCTCAGTCTAACATCCACACACACACATACACAGAGGAAACTCATCAAGACATCAATCTCACATGGGTTAGACGTGGCACACAAAATCGTGTCCCACTTACTTCAGAGAACTCAAATGCAGCCTGGTCCACGTATTCCTTCTCCGACCAAACTCTGGACCTGGGCCCGATCTCCCTGCACAACACAGAAGACACTTTCATAACCATCTAGCACTACTAAGTCAAATATATTGCTCTTGATGTATAATCTAGCAAATGTGGCACAATAATACACCAATTTAGACCAACACCAGTGAGACCTGAGGCTTGTATTTTCACTCATCATGGTGATTAATGTGCTACAAAGGTTTAAATTCCACTCACTCTGATGAACTGTCACTAAGTGACACAATAGTTTTAAGATCATCACCCGGACTCTCTAATACTACACAATTCACTTACCTGACTGAAAATGGGTGTGTTTTTACAACCAATATTTTCATTTTAAATTCAACATAAGGGAATAATGTCAAAGAAGTGCAGTTTAAGAACGTCTGTGGTGTTGATCTAAGAACATGTCCACTCAAATTTAAGATACTGAAGCTTTTCATTCATAAAATGTCATTTTCAACGTTTTAAGGCCCAGCAGTCAGATAACGTGCATGTAGGAATCTTAGTATTATTTAAGACCAGCTGCTCATACACAGATGAAATCTGATCCAGCAGTAACAGGGATTTTATTCTGAGTATTCATTTCTGTATCAGAATCGCTAGCATGAACAGAAATTCAGACAGAAGCCAAAAACGGAGAACGAGAGAAACTACCTGCTCTCTAGCGCTCCCACCACAATCGCAATAAGGTAAGAAGGCATGGGCACCTGAGAAAGAACCATATGCATGCACATGCACACACACACACACACACACACACACACACACACACACACACACACACACACACACACAGTGATGGGTAATAATGCTACCACGCAGCAACATTTTCACCACAAGTTTTTCCACAGTTTTGTCAGTAGCATTAAAAATGGTCTGCGGTACAGTGACTTCCAATCAGCTGAAGAAAAAGAAGAATGTGGCTTTTATCAGAGAACTGATTAAGACACAAGAGAGGAAGTAAACATTTCAATGAATGAGACATGAAACAGAGATGCTTTCTGGAGCGGATTTCAACAGTTTTTGACTTTAGCACCTACACTTTGTAAAGTGTGTGACTTTGTAAAGTTAAATCAAATCCACTAAACGACTCGAACAACAGCACTAACATTTCACAACCAACTAATGCTACAGTGTAGGAACCATAAACAATTTGCTTATGACTGTTTTTTTTTCATGAATATATAATTTCATGGTCAACTTTTTTTAATAAATTCATTCCTTTTTCATAAATTCAAATCTTAAAGCTTTACTGACTTGTAGACAACAAGTGTCACAACATGAAGAGAATGAGGAAGAGAAACTGAGTGTGGGGGAAGGGGGGGTACACACAGACAGAGAGAGACAGACAGACAGACAGACAGACAGACAGAGAGAGAGAGAGAGAGAGAGAGAGAGAGAGAGAGACAGGCATGTTGGCTAACCGGTTGCCGGAAGCGGTAAATGATTCGGTTGCTGTCGCTCGGATCTGGTTCCTGTCCATCACGCACTGCGCTCATAAGTGCTATCAGCTCTTTGGGCACCGACACCTAAAACACACAAACATACAACATACTGAGTAAACCAACAACTCGCTCTGTGTCTATGTGAATGTTCATCCCAGAACCAGTCAGTGGAGGATCTGTGGTGATGTGGGGCTGTTTGGCCTCTAAAGGCCCTTCAGACACATGGCATCATGGCCTCCAAGAAATACAAGGAGATTTTGAACGAAAATGTGGTTGCCTCTGCCAAGAAGTTAAAATTAAGTCGTGGTTGGATCTTCCAGCAGAACAATATTCCAAAAATGGTTCACAAGTATATATATATATTTGAATACATATATTTTAATTAAATGTTAGATTGCTGTGAAATTGAGCTAAACAACCATAAAGACCTTTACTTCATAACCATACTTTAGGTCTAGGGTTGGACAATACACCAAAAACAAAAGAAATGATGGACGTGCGAGTTAGAGTGTGGTACCTGGGAATAGTAAGTGTGTTTCACTGATGGAGTGTCCTGGCAGGGCAGCATAGACCTGCAGTGAGTAGCCTGTTGGATTAAAGAAAAGATTAGTCTTCCATTCAAACCTCAGTTTCAAGATATGAAAAAAAGTGAATCATGTGCATAGAAAACCTGCACGTGTAAAATTAAAGGAGCGGTTTGTCATTTCTCAGGTTGTGAGGTGAGGTGCAATTTCAGTGCATCTATCTGCATCGAACTGAACTGAGCCGCTACACTGAAACTATCATTAAGGGAAAGTATTGGGACTGAGCAGCTCTGTTTCCAGGCTGAAAACATATAAAATAATGCATTAAAAGAAAGAAACTATGAAAAAATTTTGTGAAAAAATTTTTATAAGGCTTTTTTTTTTTGGACAGGATACATTTTGGACATCAAAATTTCAAACTGCACTTTTAAAGATTTTATGAGAGAATTGTTGTGGGTTTTTTGGTTGTTGTGGGTTTTTGGTTGTCTCATTAAGGTAGCAAACCATAAGAGGTCAGCTAGGGTGAACGCAGTACAGATGCACTTTCACAGGAATCTTTTATTACTGCATTAGTGTTATATTCCAGTATGATTATATGATTATCTTATGAACCTAATTACAGTAATCACTTAAAGAAGTTTGCAAAATGTGCTCTTGTCCCGTGTCACCCAGGACACAGATCAATGATAACAGTCATAAAACGGATGAAGCTGACATAAAGAGATAAGAGAAAGCAGTGGTGAAAGACAAGCTTGTGCTGAGCTTAGCAATGATATTTGCAGAAGTTTGTCACGCAACCACATTGTTTCAACAACACTCTTGCTCGAACATTAACAGTTAGCCAATATATTCCACAGTGTTCTTGTTTTCTCGAATCCGATTGGTCAGAAGGTGTTGGTTAATTTCTACAAATTAGAAATGCATGTGTACTAAGAATTGATCATTTCTACAGTAACCCTATGCACAGGGACTTGTATGGCGAACACACTCCATATAAACAGATTTAGAAAAAAAAAAAGCGTTCGCAGTTGTTGATATGATAAAGATTTCTGTGAGGAAACTTAAAACAGTCTCCAGACTCAGCTCTTTGTAACATTCAGAGGTTAAAGTTACAGCTGAAGATTTTTGAAATACGAAAGTCTTCCGAATTGAGATTTTGCCGTTTCCCTGTAACGTGACAAGCCGATTTTTTCTTGTCTTATTAACTTATTTATTAACTTCTTTCCAACGCAGGAAAGTCGTCAGGGCAGAGGGCTTTACGGTTTCTAAATAACGTGACAAGCTGTGTTTTGTTTTTGTCCAATTACCTTTAAGAGAGAGAACGAGAGGCAGGTGAGGCAATGACTATTTATAGCTGCTATAACGTAAGTGATAATGAGAACTAACTTGCTTCAGGCTGCAACACACCACACTGTCGTTCTTAGTTTTTCCTAAAAGAGCATGCCCAGTTGTGTTGAATTCCAGACATCGTGACCTTACAGGATGATCAGAGGACATACCTGGCACTGGCTGAAAAGGTAGGGGTGCTTTTTCCCAGCGGTTTGTGCAGGAGTGAGCCACTGCAGAGCCGAGGCCTTCGGAGACGTCTCGAACTCGATCTCCACAATCACATGCTGCCCGCTGCGCGCGCACACACACACACACACACACACACACACACACACACACACACACCTGCTGTACTTCACACTGTTCAGATCATAACTTCAGCACTCATATACATTAAAGTGGTAATCTCACGTTCACCCCAAATGTAAATCAACATTTCAGGATCGTGTCATGACATGGTTTGGACTTTCTTGGCAAATTTTTGTTAGAAATATGTAATTTACATCCTGCCGAATACTACCAACATCTTAATTCACAGAAACCTGTGGCGCAATGTGTGCATGCTATGTTTCTATGGGCTCTTTTGCCTCTGCAAACAGCCTTCGATTAAAAAAACAAAATAACACCCACAATCGTAGTCCCCAAACTTCAGCCTTATCAGTGCACACTAAACTACAGAGATGAAGAGTGTGGTGATACCGTGAGAGCTCAAAGGGCAGGCTGATCTCCAGAGGGCTGCCTTTATAACCCTGCTTCTCTCCCAGGGTAAACTTGGCAGCCTGGCCATTAGCTGATACCTTGAAGATCTTTAGGTCATTCGTGTCAAGAGTCTAGAAGACAGAAGGTGATTTATGAAGGATGTAATACCAGCCATTTATCAGTGGAGTAACTTTAATAACTCTGGACAAAGTACCAAGCAGTTTAATTAACTACTGAGTTCTGAATACAGGCGAGATTGCTTGTGTGAATGCACCGATCTCATACTGAACATCATTATCAGGTCTCATATCGGCCTGAAACACTGCACTGGATGTAAAGTATTTTCCATTTCAATCCACTGGCATGTTTTATGCCATGAGAATGAGTTATGTCGACTGACACAAGACACCATTTATCTTAAAGCACAGCGTCATCGAGTTGCTAATGTTTCACATAGCTTAAACAGAGCAGGCTTGCCTACTGTAGGGAAATCAGGATCAGATCAGTATTCAGTAGCAGAGACACTCACAGGCCTGATATCATTATCATATCAAAGAACATTTAACAAGCCTGTTTTTTTTAGACCTATACTCACACTCCTGGGCAAGAAAAAGATAGGCCAAGCCCAGAATGGCAAATATGAAGCTTTTAATGGTCTTAACAACAAATCACTGGTCAGAAAATGAGCAAGAATGAAACAGATGCACTCCTGAGAGCTCCTGTGCCTCTATTTGCTTGTTTACTTTTGCTTTTCCTGTTTGGGGAAATGCTTGGCCCATTTTTTTTGCCCAGGAGAGTACACACACACACACACACACACACACACACATAAAAAGAAGACTACTAAACGGATTCAGATAGATTATATTGTTAATAGTATACAGGTTAAAGACAAAAGGGCTTTGAAAAGAGGCAAATAATTCTTATTTTAATAACACGCTACTAAGATAGTTACTGTTTAATGTATTTTTATATAATGTTGCAGTTACAATGTATTATTCCTGATGACAACTTTATATTTAGGAAACGTGCTGTAATTTTATTTTACTGGAGACAGAGACAGTTTATACAGATCTAGTGAGAAAGACTAGACCTGCAAAGACTTCCACCAAGACACAAACACTCCAGTACTGAAACCGTACTTTATCTTATAATATGTAATTTATCCTATATATACTTTTATAACACAACAGAGAAGAATGCAATGGTATAATATTATTTAATTACTACCAGTAGTAGAATATTGACAAAGTTTATACTTATTAATAACTTAACATAAAACAATAAAGTAATAAAATAACAGTTTTAGTGAAAGGCCCCCTTGCACATACTGCATGATAGTTTGTATATGGAGGAAATACTGTAAATAAATTATATTAATGAAGAAGAGCAGAATCAAATCTGCCCTCTGGGGCACTGAACATTTATATATAGTTAATTTAAAGGTGAAACATTTCTGTTATTCATATTCAGTAAATAAATCAGACTTTTATCCCTCCACACCCGAGCCAAAGTTCATCACAGACCTGGTGAATTATACAGGCGTTGTTTTTCCTAACCATACTCCGTGAAACCACGCCCCCTTCACCCGGATTGGCTGTTCGTTCAAATCGGCGTTCGTGTCCTTTTATATCTAAACGAGTAGCCAATCACAGCACGGGATGTTGTGCTCGCCTAGCCAATACAAGCTCAGGAGGCGGGGTTTGCCGGAAAACAGGTATGGAATAAAACTGAAATAAAGTGCGTGACTCCTGTCGGTATGTGGAGATTTAATGTGAGATAAGTAGAGAAGTGTAGAGAACTGATTCAACTACAGCAACAGGACACAAAGCCAGGCATGCAGTCTTAATCTAGATTAATCTACATGCATTTTATAATGCTCATGAGCTTTATAATGGAAATGCAAACAGAAAGCTGGCTTCTACAAATCAGATTAAATTTACAGCTTTACATGAAAAACACACACTGCAGACACACACTTCAGAAATCGTGCACTGGTTATACAAGCAGAGAAGTGCAAGTGCACAGAAACAGAAATCATACAAACTCCTGTTAGCCATAGTGAGTGTGAGACAGTGTGTAACGGTGTGTGTTTCTAACACACACACACACACACACACACACACACAGAGCTGCATGCTTTAATAAGACAGATCTACAGCTTGCTAGCCTTCACCGCTAACTAGCGTGACCTGGAGGTGGAAAAAAACATTATAATATAATACAGAGATTTTTTTTTTTTTTTTTTTTACCAGATCAGAGAATTTGTCCTGCAGCACCTCCACTGTGAGAGACACCTTCCCTTTCAGCACATGACTGTCGAAGTCCACATGATAGGACACGTTCACATGGCGAGTCACACACTTAGAGAAAGAAGAGAAAGAGCAGGGGTCTGACACAGGAGCCATGATCTCTCACACACAACCCATTGAACACACACACACACTCACACACACTCAGCTCGGATGCTGCATTTTAACCAGCTCACTTCAGTCCATGTGACGGAAGTCGAGCTGTTGCACCACGGGAAATGTATTTTCATAAGCTTCCGGTTTACAATAGAATAGATTTTGATTGTCATTGTTTTGAACGTTTAGCAGCTCACAAGGTTTTGGCATAATAGACAAACAAATAGATACAAGTTAAAAAAAAATAAAATAGTAATATAATAAGGTAATATATACAATGGTTGGTGCCAGATATTGCAGTGTACACTGGAGCAAATGAAACAGAAACAGCAGTGCAGAATACAGTATACAGTACTGTTATATCCTCTAGGGATGTATATCAGGATGTATGAATAACATAAGTGTAACAGTATTTGTAAGATTTGTAATAAGGTTTGACCTTATTGTAATGAAACTGCCCTGTATATATAATGAGCATTTTTAGGGGGCCCTTGGCTTCTGGGGAGCACAAAGCGGTTGCCTACTTTTGCCTAGTGCTAACTCCGTCCCTGATCTGCTGAACATCGGCGGCTCCTCCATGGAGATCTTCAGGAGCACCAGATTTCTTGGTGGTCACCTGGCGGAGGACTTCGTCTGGTCCCTCAACACCAGCTCCATAACCAAGNGTTCTACAGAGGGACTATCAAGAGCATCCTGTGCAGCTGCATCACTGCCTGGTTTGGGAATTGCACCGTCTCGGATCACAAGACCCTGCAGGGGATAGTGAGGACAGCTGAGAAGATCATCAGGGTCTCTCTTCCCTCCATCTCGGACATTTACACCTCACCTTGCATCCGCAAAGCCACCAGCATTATGAATGACCCCTACACACCCCTCTCACACACTCTTCACCCTCCTGCCGTCTGGTACCGAAGCATTCGGGCCTCAAGACCAGACTGTGCAGTAGTTTCTTCCCTCATGCTATCAGACTCCTTAATACCTAGAACTGGACTGAAGGAAGGCACACACACACACACACACACACACACACACACACATCCTCCATGCACGTTTTACACGTTTTGCACGTTTTGCACATGTTTTATGCTACTGCTGCTACTATTATGTTTACACATAATATAATACCATTATGTTTACATTACTTCAGCTATTTATATTAAACTCTGTAATATTTGCACTACTGTCACTTGGTCACTTTAAACAGAACGGCACTGTAGTCATTGTACTGTCTTGTTCTGTCTTGTGCGTCTGCACATGTTTGCACTTGTGCACTTTATGTATAATTTACGTAGTCCCTGTAGTCTGTGTTGTTCTGTGTTTGTCTTATGTAGCACCTTGGTCCTGGAGAAACGTTGTTTCGTTTCACTATGTACTCCACTTGACTTGACTTGATGTAATGTTTTCTTTAAGGTAATTATCACATGTTCACCACTTACTTTACTAACTCATTTTCTTTCAGAAAAAAATTTGTAACTGCAACAAATTTGTATAGGACCTTTGCAAAAAAAAAACAAAAAACAAAAAAGTAATGAAAATGGAAAATGATCTCGTGCACACATGGAAATTTCCATATGATTTTTCTTCCTAAAAGAAAAAAAAGTGGTGAGCATGTGGTAATTACCTAAAAAGAATTACATCATTTACTTCTTTCAGAAACAAAAATTCTCATGAAAATTTACAAAAAATATTGAAAGTACACAAGCTAATTTTCAGCTCTCACAAGATTTGCAAAAAAAAAAGAAAGAAATATAATACTCAAAAAAAATTCCTGAAAATGGAAAATTATCTCACGCACACATGGAAATTTCCATATGATTTTTCTCCCTAAATGAAAATGAGATAGTAAGCATGTGGTGAGCATGTGGTAACTGATAAATTTTAAAAAATTACACCATGTCCTTTTCTTTCAGAAAAAAAAAAATTGAAAACAGAATTTTTTTTTTTGTAAAGGTGCCTTCAGGGGCTCATTTCTGCATGTGCACAAGATAATTTTCCATTTTATCTTTATTCATTTTGTCCCGATGTCTGAATGCTCCTGGTGGTAAGTCTCATGTTTCCTTAAAAATAAGATCTTTTATGTCATGTGCAGATTCATAACGTATAATCTCAGTTAAACCCATTTCAGTTTGTGATGTTACAAAAGATGGAAAACGTGTGGGGGGGTTAATACTTATGCAAGGCATGATATGTATACCGTGTTAATTCTGTTGAAATTGTGTTATAACACTAATGAAAGAATATTGTGGATTTGTTGCTTGTCACGTTAGACTGAAAGGTTGGCGTGGCAGAGAAATCACAGCTCTGGAAACATGCGGTCACGTCGTCACGTGCTGGTGAGAACACGTCGCTGGAATTGTATTGCTATAAAATTTAAACTGATGGCTGGAGTTAATGAGACAGAACATTGCTAAGAGGGAAAAAGAAAGAAAGAAAGAAAGAAAGAAAGAAAGAAAGAAAGAAAGAAAGAAAGAAAGAAAGAAAGAAGCTGAACACGCTGTTTAAACTCGAAAAGTCCTCTGGTGTGTTTCATAACAGCTTTACCTCTGCCTGTTACAAAGAACTGAAACTGGAGACTCCTTCCATAAATGTTCAATAAACAACAGGAAACTTCACCATATGCATGATTACACACGTTTCTCAATACGTTTATGTGGAGCTTCCACCATACGCGTCAACCCTATGAACGAGTTGTTACTACAGAAAGAAAGAAAGAGAGAAAGAAAGAAAGAAATAGAAAGAAGCAAGAACAAGAAGATGAAGAGAAAATGATGCAAGAAAAGTAAAAAAAGGGTGACATTTTCAAGAAAGAAAAAGCACGATAAAGAAAACAAGAAGAAATGAAGAAAAATGGGAAATGAAATAGAGAAATAGAAAAAAAAATCAAGTAAAATACATTCAATCTGTTTAAGCGGAGCATCCGCTGTACACGTCCCTGTGAATGCGCTGTTACTATGGAAACGATAACATATCAGAAGGAATGCATTAATATAATCCTGCACTACTGTCAGAGCTGCTGGTCTAGAAAATTAGTCAACACCTTCCGACCAATCAGAATCCAGAATTCATCAGCGCTGTGGTTTAAAGCAAAGACACCTGATGTAGAATAAACAACACTATCTGCTAAAAGTCTATTATTGTGTTCATTTACAGTTTAGCTAGCAATGATGCTGTCTTTATTAGCAACTCGTTTACTTTTACGCTTATTGACAGCTGTAAAAACTGTCAGAATGTTGTTGTTTTTTTTTAATCCGTTGTTATTTAAGAAGAGTTCACTTGACATTATGATGCAGGTTCATGGCGAGGAGGATGACTGAACTTTAAAATTATAAATTTAAACACAAGATTAAATCCTACAACCAACATCTCTGAACAGCACACCAATATCTCAATATTTAATACTGTTTGTAAAATTCTATTTTAAAATTGTTCTATATTTGTATTTTTTCCCCTCTTTTTTATTTTTGTATTTTTGTTTATTGTATATTTTTGTACATTGTATATTTTTGCTGTTTTTCTATTTTTCTTTTTCTTTTTTTCGCCCTCCCTCTTTTAGAAGTGGCGTTAGTAGTATAGTTAAAAATGTAGCATTATATATTGCTAGGATATAAAACATTAAAACGTCCTTCCAACTGAAGATTTTTGCTCCATCCCCCTTCGAAAAAAGAATTTAAAAAATAAAAACAAGTAAATGATTATTCTGTCTAAATAAAGCAACTTTAATAAAGAAACTAAAAAATTAATTTTGTGGAAGCGAACTAACTCTAAGAAGGTTTAAAAACACGATCAGATGAATTTAAAATTAAAGTTAATCTGGTAATAAAAGTTATAATGACTGATGACTTTGAAATTGTGTTTATAAACCAAACAACATAAGAAGCACACGGGCGTCCCACAGGGATCCGCCGTAGGTCCGCTTTTATTTTCGTTATACACGCTTTTATTTGGACTGTACCATTTTAACGCACGCTACATGTTTATCTTCACATTACTGAACTACTCTTCTACATTTTATACACAAACACCAAGCAGCCATGATGACGGGATTCTTCTGAATACAAGCTCCAGGGCTGGAGATGTCTTATAAAGCTCATAGTAATATATAACAAACACTTCATTGTGTGTGTGTGTGTGTGTGTGTGTGTGTGTGTGTGTGTGTGTGTGTTTGCTCATGAGTCACACCTAATGTATGCAGTTTCATCACATTTACCACACATTTCAGAGCATTGCACCATATAGCGCCACAGAAAACACACACATCACACACACATCACACACATATCACACACACATCATGCCATGGAGCACGAATTGATTTGACCTTGATTTACAAATTGTTCAAAAAAATTGACCACCACCAGTTACAAAAGAGGAATGAATATAAATCCATGGAGACTGTATCAAAATTCAATTACACACACCGAGCGCTGACCCTAATGCAACACCAGACGAGTTGTGAAAACACACTCCTTATCACTCAATTACGCTCCGGCACTCAATTACAGCCGGGTTCGGCTGAGCCGCCGTGACAAACAACAGACGCTATTAAAATGCTCTGAAACAAGAGCACTTCACTTTTTTTATGGCGCAAAGCCTGAACATAACCGGTTACTAAAACCTCGACAGCGCAGTTTCGCCAGCTATGGGAAAAATATTCAAAATGTGTTGAATGAACCTAAAATTGATTTTACAAAAAAAAATAAAAAATACATTGAAGCTGAGCAGCGAATGTGATGAAAAATCGAATTGACGTAGTTTGAATATAGGGATTGACTTTAGTGTCCAAATATAATTACACGTACAATTTACTATTGTGGTTATCGTTTCTATAGTAACAGCTCATTCACAGGGACGTGGACGGCGACGCTCAACATACACGCACTAATGTTGATATGCTGACGTTTCCTGTCGTTTATGTAACATTTATGGAAGGAGTCTCCAGTGTCAGTGCTTTGTAACATTCAGAGGTAAAGAGGGAACGAGTGTTTATAGCTTTTATACAACGCAACTGAGAACAGGAACTAACTCGTTTTGTGGACGTTCAACAACATTAAATATAACTATAAACGAATAAAAAGTAAGACGTGTCTCTCTGTAATAAACAGAAAGCTGTGAAGAATAACAGAACCACACACTGTTTTATTTCTTCCATAATGATATATAAATAGGTTGCCAGACAACTTGCTTTTGCATTTTCTCTTAATACAAAACACACAATGAAGAAAAATCTCGCTTTAAAAGAAACACTGAACATTTTCTCCATTTATAGTTTACAGTTAATGTTCTTTGAAACAAGTTAGTTCCTGTTCTCGCTTACGTTATAGCAGCTATAAACGGTTGTTCCCTCACCAGCCTCTCTTTTTTCCTCTATCAAAAATATCACAGAGAAACCACAAAGTGTAAACTCTTCTGTTCTGAAATCTTAAAGTTACAGCTTTACTTTTGACTGTTACAAAGCGCTGACACTGGAGACTCCTTCTTATTCATACATCATTGTATTAGTGTTTTTTTCCCCCATTTTTTAATCTCTTGTCTCTCGTTTTTATGTTCCGTCATATTACATTTGACAACAAGAAATAAAACATGATTTTCGGCTTCAGTCCGCATTTTCTATCCCTGACTGCTTTTTTGTGGTGCTAGATGCTATTCATAAACCTCGTCTTGGACGAATGTACTCAAGAAAAATCAGGCAACCTCGAGGCATGAACTAGACACAAGTGATCTGAAAAAATAACTTGGGAATGTGCTTAACCCGAGTCTGCATATGAGTAACTTTTCCTTATTGGATTTATGGTCAGAACTTGAAAGGTTACAAGTTGTTTTTTCTGTGATCTGGATTTTTCTAAACACGTTCCGACACTTCGGCTCGAAAAAACACGGCTTCCCAGAGCAAGGTCATAGGTCGAATTTGACAAACATATTAAGCAGATCTTCATGAACTGTTTTTGTGCAACTGTTTTTTATCAAAAATCTATTTTTACTAGGTAGAAAATTATGCAAATGGAAATCTTTTTGCTGTTGACTGTGTGTGTGTGTGTGTGTGTGTGTGTGTGCTGCCACATTGTTGTGACGTGATGCGTGTTTACGTCAGAGAACTTGGGCAAGGTGGATGTTGCCTGATTTTTCGACTTGGAATTCTAAGTTGAAAATTCTAATATATATAATTTCTAATATATATATATATATATGTAAAGGGAAAATAAATATTGTGTTGCTTCACATTGCAGTTACGGCATATTTTACAACACATTAGAAGCTTGTTTGTGAATCATTTTTGTGATACGGTTAAAGATCAGTCTTGATTATTTTTTTTATTTCATAGTTTTGTGATGTGAAAATATCATGAGGTGGAACGTCTTTCAGCACACACTAACACATTTTGGACTCCACATTGACACAGAGTGTGTTTTCTCTCCTCTAACACACACTCGGCCCTGCTTAATGAGCTGACCAGCTGAATCCGGTGTGTGTAATGAGGCGGGATGATAAACTCGCCACTCTCTCCATGATGGAGTCTGACATTCCAGGAATATCGTTATCCTCAGCGATATCTATATGATAAAGTCACGAGGATGCTAAAGTGTTATTTGTTGTTGACGTTTGTCCGCAATCTGCAGTACAATAATAATAATAATTAGTGTTTCATTAAACATGAAGTATCGCTCTTTTTTATGTAAAGTGGGAGGGGCTAATATTGGGTACAGTGTAAGCTCCACCCTCTGCCTAGTGTTCGTAGTACGATGAGTGAAACGGGTGTTTTGAAAATGTTTTTTAAAACGTACAAGTACAAATTTACAAGAACAAATCTAAATATTAAATATATAATGAATAAAATTCACTCCAAAAAATGAAGACATTCAAAACACCTAAAAATTCACTAAGGCATACAGAAAGCATAAATTCTAAATATTAACTTTTAAAATTTGATTTAGGCTGAAACGCACTTCTAAATGTAGAAAAAAGTCACAATCCATGAAGAATCCAATTCAGTATAACTGAATACAAAAATAAACAAATTCAACATACAAATATTGCTAAAGTGAATACATACTGAAAAAAAACACACAAAGAATTTATCACAAAATATCAATATATTAAAATGAATCATTTATGACATTTCATGAAAACATTAAATAAACTCCCGAATAAAATAAAATAAAAAACAAATGCAACAAACAAGTATTTCATTCTGTTATCTAAGGTAGCTAAGAAAAGCTAACCTAGCAAAAGAAAGCTAACTTAGCAAGAGACTGATATAGTGAAGCTCTCGAGATCAAGAAAATACTTCCAGCGCACTGGAACATTCGCTCCCTAAAAAAATCCCACAATGCACCGCAAAAACCAGGGAGCATCGATGCTCACTATGTTCCCTTACTGGAAATGACGTCTTATTTTCTGAAGCCTCTCAGCTCAATAAAAATAGTGAATGAACTCTCAGCTAACTTCGTCTACAAATGTGTGTAGCTTGTTATTGTTGTTGTAGCTCTCAAATGATTACTTACGTTAGCGATTTTTAACTTTATTTGACTTTCTATATACAATTTGTTTCAGTCTAATGACTTTCAAGTGTTTAATGATTTTAAAACATCCACTAGCTAGCCTACGATCCTGCTTGAAGTACCGTGACAGAAATGCATGTGATTAAATTAAGCTAACAAATTTATATGACGTGTAATGTCAGAAAGATATCGGTCCTGTCTGTAGTCGATAAATGCCAGTTGTGATGTTTTACAACACGAGTACATAGTCATGTTGCTGGGAATTGAGAACTCGTGTACACAATATAATGATTCCTGACCTAGGGGACTATGGCGCTGATTGAGATACACCCAATGTGAAAACTAACCTAGCAAGAGAAAAAATAAAGCTAACTTACCAAGCAAAAGCAAACCTAGAGAGAGAGAGAGAGAGTTAAAGCTAATCTACTGGAAGTAAAGCTATGTAGAGAAAGCTAACCTAGAGAGAGAGTTAAAGCTAATCTATTGGAAGCTAAGCTATGAAGAGAAAGCTAACCTAGAGAGAGAGAGAGAGAGAG